>JANRMT010028174.1:84213416-84253622 GCA_026402145.1 Polypterus bichir lapradei
GGCTCATTCCTTACAGCTTACTTACAAAAGTTAAGCAGGTTTCATTTCGAAATTCTATGCGTAACGGTCATAACGGTCGACAACGTCCGCCATGTTGAACTTTCTTATTTATGGCCCCATCTTCAGGAAATTTGGTAGGCGGCTTCCCTGCGCTAACCGAAACCAATGTACGTACTTATTTTGGTGGTATGACGCCACTGTCAGCCGCCATATTGAACTTTCCAACGGTCTTTGTTACTTATGGGCCCATCTTCAAGAAATTTGGTACGCGGGTTCCCATCGCTAACTGAATCCTACTTACGTACACATATACGTCCATAGCCTGCAGCTCGGACACCGTGTGAGGCGGCGTTGGGTCCCCCATCCCAACGCCTCCCACATTGTTGGCTGCCTGCCTATATAGGGCCGTCTGTCACTCCGGTCTCTACATTCCCTTCCTTGCTTCGCCACGGGATTCACGTCTCCCTGCTGATAACTACAGCCTTTTTATTTAATCCACGGCTTCTCTGCTGTTTTATTGTTCGTTTATTACGATTATAGTTATTGTGTAGGTATTTTAGACTTACTTTACATTGTTCAGGTACCCATTTCCTTTATCGTTCCAACCATACCCCTATTAACATGTCTGTTGAGGTGATCACCATCGATCAAAGAACTGTCACTTACCAAGTGGTTTCCATGCCCGGAGATGGCACCTACCTTTTCCATTCTCTTTGTTACATATTGCACGGCCATATCAGGCTCACTCTTGATATCCAGAGGAACATTGTGTCTTATGTATTGAATGACTGGAACAGGTTCAAGGTGTGGACTGATGATGGTACAGGAGATAATTATAATACACACAAGCACTATAAGAGTGAAATACTTAAGCCCTTCACCTATAGTTCTGCATTTGAGTTGATGGCTGTCGCTGAATTGTTCGGTTGTCGCTTTCAAGTGTACCGAAATGACCAAATATTTTACACCTTTGGACAACCGCCAATGCCTCTTAAACATCTTAGATTCACAGGTGACGATTTCAGTAGTGGACACTTTGATGTTTAGAAATGTTTAAACTCTCAAAAGCTGGATGTGAAATTATCGATGAAACCGGTTGTATGCTTACAACACTTGACAGATGCCGAATGTCACTTCAACACAAGTCCTGCAAATACTGTCGTAATTGAAACAAACCATGAAACTCAAACCGATTGTGACAGCAGCAATCCAAGCTGTGAGATTTGAAACAAGATTACTTTTCACATGGCCAACTGTACATTGCATGCTCAAGAGTAAGCTCAGCGCACAGCTTGGTCATATTACAACTGGAGGGCCGAAATGACAATGTGGCATACAAAGAGATCCTTAACAAATAATTATTGGTATATTTTCCCTCAGTTTAAAAAGGTTTAATTTTCTTCTTAATAAAACTTTTAAGGCAGTTCTTCACCGCTGCAAAGCGCGGGTATTTTGCTAGTTGAGAAATATGTTTGTACACTTCATAATAAAATTATGGGTAAATTAGTTCTATAGCACGAGGAGGGTGTTGTTATTTTACAGCTATTGCTGTTATTAACATAAACACAATAAGCAATTATGTGACTCATTCCATACTGAAAGATTATCCCTTCCTCACCTCTCAAAACAAGAGCAAAGTCACATGAAAATGATTTAAAGCCACATCATGTTGTTCCTGCAAAAGGTAAGAAAACAGCTATCTCTAAGCCATTCTGTATATTTAAAGGTTTACGTTTTGATGACTGTGTGTTTTTAATGCACAGTATAAACCTGTACTGACCTTAGAGCCTGTCAATTGAGAAGTGTGTTGTATAGTAGTATATATAATTATACATATGACATACTGCTCCTCCAATCCTAAATCCAGTTATAGCAGCAGGTTATTGGATTTACATCAGGTGGAATCTTTTATACATGTACGTGCAGAGAACAGTTTGCACATTATGTCCTGGTCAAACAGTTTATTCAACTGCTTCAACTTCATAAACATATTTCAAAAACACTTCATTTATCAGAAACAATTAGTAATTGTCATCTTAAACCAAACATCAGTCATAATGGGAAATATATCTAACCTGAATGAAGAAGGCACTTTCAAGAGTCTCTTTCAAGTCATCATGGCTACTAATCAGGCTTGTCTGTTCTTCTGCACTCAGCACGCCTCTCAGAAATCCAGAATCTTGAAGTTTTCTCATCTCTTTGCTAAATGTTTTAGAAAGAGCAATTTAGTATTTTTTCTTTTATTTTAATACAAAGTTATCATAAGCACAGATGAGATTCTCGGATTGGCTCCCATTATTGCATCCCAAATTTTATAAGTATTTTTAACCTAATTTGTACTTTCACTTTTCATAGAGAAGGTCCTGTTTATATAATAATCAAGAAGATACGGTGTGCTTGGATGAATCGAGAGAGCATCTCATTCAACTGCATTATTACTGGACAATTATCCAATTAAAAAGCTGATAATATAGCTGAAAATAAAAGTGGTATTTCATCTAATGATATATTTGTTCATAAAAATATCATATATCATATCAGAACACCAGGTCATGTAATTTGCAGAAATTCTCAGATGATTCAACACTTATGGGGTATAGCAATAAGAGAGAGTATGGGCAGAATATAGGAGTCAGGTGGAGAACTTTGTTTTGATGCAGAAAAAATGTCTTCAACTGAACATCAGGAAAACCAAGGAACTAATTGTTGGTATTCACCAAACCAAAAAGCCTCTATGTCTAGTCACTATTCAAGGAGTGGATGTACAGGTGGTCCATTCCTACAAGTACTTGGTGGTCCATGTCAATGTCAGCCTGGACTGGTCTTGTAACACAGCAGAACTATGTAAGAAAGGTCAAAGCAGACTTTTTTTCTTAGGAGAATGTGTTCCTTTAATGTGGGTAGTGACTGATTCACAACTTCTACAACTCTGTTATGGCCTGTGCACTTTTCTATGCTGTGGTGTGCTGGGTTGATAGCACCACTTCAAGGGAGGCCCACCAATTCAACAACCTAATTAATAGGGAGCTAAGTTATGAGATGCACTACAGATACCTTGGAGGTAGTAGCAAAGCAGAAAATTAAAACAAAAATGACTTCCATTATGTACAATGCTGCTTATTCTCTCTGACACACTAATACTGATTACTTTCAGCCAAAGAATCATTCAGCACACCTGAATAATGTCACACTGTGAATGGAACTGTCTGGTCAGATTTTTTTCTTTCTTTTTAAGTTTCTTCCTTGTCTGGTGAGTGTTCAGACAATAGTGTGTGTGGGTGTTTGTCTAGTCAGTCAGTCATCATCCAACCCACTATATCCTAACACGGGGTCACAGGGTTCAGCTGGAGGCAATCCCAGCCAACACTGGGCGCAAGGCAGGAAGAAATCCCTAGGCAGGGCACCAGCCCACCGCAAGACACACACACAAACACATCACACACACACCAAGCACACACTAGGGACAATTTAGGATCGCCAATGCACCTAACCTGCATGTCTTTGGACTGTGGGAGGAAACCAGAGCACCCAGAGGAAACCCACGCAGACACAGGGAGAACATGCAAACTCCATGCAGGGAGGACCCGGGAAGCAAACCCAGGTCTCCTTACACCATTGTGCCACGGTGCCGCCCGTGTTTATCTATATTTTTATTTATTTATTCGATGAGCTTCTGTAAAAAAAAAAAAAAACTAAATTCCCACTGGGTAAAAAAAATTAATCTATCTAACTATAAATCTGTGTGAAATCCAAAACCTCATAAGGCCAATGTTGTAATTCTTACTGACTACAATTCTTAAAGAAGCATGATTTAACTTGGCTTGCTAACTGTAAGCTTTGCACAAAATTATTCATTTCACAATTATTTTAGTAGCTTTGCTCACTCTGTACAGCATCTCATGCCATTGTGTTTTTGACTACTCTTATATAGCCTAACTACAATTTTATACCATATCAAATCCGTATATAAGGATTTGTATAGCACATTTTGACAAATTAGGTTGGATATACTTCCAAGGTCCTTCAAATGTTTATTTGTTTAATTGTGATAATGTATTTTAATTTTATTATCATATAAAGCATCTTATGATACTACATAAAATGAAATTATATAAAGGTTGCTTTTAAACCTTTCGTATGATGCCTTCTTTCTCTTTCAAAACCTCAGTATACAGTTATATAAATGAAACTATGTATACTGTGTGAGATGTGGCCGGCTTGTCATCCCGGCCAATACCCCCAGGCCGCCAGATGGAGCCCTCCCTGCAGTATGGAGGTGCCCCAAAGACCAGCAGGGAATCATGGACGCTGTAGTTTTTATCCTCAGCCCTGCTGGATACCTCAGGGGCCGCAAGAGGGTGCTGCAGGGAGGACCGAGGACTCATTTGTGCCCTATGACTCGGAAGTTCGTCATAGGAAGAGCAACGGGCTTCCAGGGTGAAGAAAAGAACTTTTACCTGACCCGGAAGTGATTGAGGATCACATGGACTGGGGATTGAGAACACTTCCGGGTCAGGGAATATAAAAGGACTGTGGGAGCTCCCAGACGGCGAGCTGAGCTGGGTGGAAGTGTGGCAACGCGTCTGGGAGCTGGAGGATTGTATTATTGTGATTAGTGTTTGTATTTATGAGAATAGTGGAGGAGAGGGTGTTTTGTACACTGTGGCAAGAAAATAAAGTCAGAATTTGGACTTTTACCTGGTGTCTGGAGTCGTGGACAGAGGTTCAAGGGAGCGAGAGCGCCCTCTATCGACCACAACTGAAAAACCTGAAAAATGCTCTTAAATTGCTTAGGCTTATAGGCTAAATTAGCATGTATCATAAGTAAATACCTTCAAAAGTAAGTAACTAAGAGAATGTTGCTCTACACGATTTTCACATATGCAAGAATGGCCCCACAGAAGCACTGGAGGCAGAATTCTGAGGATATATAATATTCTGATAATCCAAAAAAGATGATGTGATGAGTGGACTCTTTCAAACATTTGGGTTCATATGCACCTAGACATTTGGTTTGGTTGTAAGGAATTAAAAGTAAGACTGCTGAAAGAAATATTAATGAATCGACAATGTTATGAAACCAGCATATTCCTTTCTGAATTAGCATAAGACAGGTAACCCTTTGACCAATCTTAGACATTCACTCAGAAACACCTGAGTAAATATTTCTGGCAAACATCCCATGTCCAGTGACTGACTGCCTCTCACATTTTGCCAAATTAGACCTTACAGTAATAACACTTGTGTGTAAAGCAAAGCTCAAAGTAGAAAGGCAGAAGCAGCCAACATCTAAAGCAGGTGCCAGCACTCAGGACATGCATGATACCACACAGACAAGTCCCTTTATTTTCTGGTGGCCCATTGGCCTACTCAGACTTCATCAGGGCTTTTGATCATGCTATAGGCAATATTTTAGAGAATCCTCAAGATAAGATACGATTATTTAATACAGTGTACCAGAGGTGCCCCTCAAAACATGGTTAAGGGCTGCAACCGAATGCCACCAAGGCTAGGCTATGCAGAAGCCAGAAAGCAGATGCATATTTAGAGAAAGCATTGAAATGGCCTCAAATAAAACAGAATGATGGCACAGCTCTGAGAGACTATGTAACATTTCTTACTAGTTTTATGAATGCCATGTCTAATGCAGGGAATGGTGAAGAATTCAACAGTAATTCCAATATTCGTACTGTACTATCAAATCACCCTTTTCTTTTATAAAATGAATGGGGAAGGTTTGCCTACAAACTTCAAGAAAGGGAAGACAGAAGGGCAGATATAGCCAATCTAATTACCTTTTCACAACGGTAGGCTAAAATATTGCTGCACCCTGTGCATTGCAGTATACTGTATCTGAAAGCCATGTATTCACAGAGAAAAAACACAGACAAGGGAACGTTTCCTCTGAAGAGTGGCCAGAGAGAAGTTGGTTCATAAAAGGCAAGGGCTGGGTGTATAAAGGTGCCAAAGTGGTTTTAATTAAAACCACCAAAAAAAAAAAAAGCAGTGCTCGAAAATTCCAGAAATACATAATCCAATAAAACAGTGAAAATCTGTAAGTTTAACAGCAAGACTTAAAATGAGAATAAAAACCAAAAGTCATCGGGTCAATGTTCCTTCTACACATAGATGAGCCCAGCACAACTCCCTCTTTCTCTCCCCAGCATACTGTAGTGTTAGAAGCATCAAACATACCTACAACACTTTAAGAATTCAGAGGAAAGCTGAGATTTACTTTCTTGCATGAAAGAAAAAATGTCATTGAATATCAATATTTTAACAGAATACATTTAATACTGTACTTGGCCAAAATGTCCTCAAAATGATAACTTCTAGGTTAGTCAAAAAAATGTCCAGTAGCTGCATGATAAACTTGTCTTATGTCAAACCATTTAAACCAATGTATGTAAATCTAACACAAGAACAACTTTAGCATTTTCTTTCTGTAGCATCATCATGCTCTCTTCAGAGAATACTTTTTGTTATTTTCTATGATGTTCAACTTTGATAACATCTTTGATGTGTTAATGGTAAACAAAAAACTGTCCACTTTTAAATTAGTGGGTGTGTTTCCAGTGCATCAATCACTGCATGTATAGCCTCATAGATGTATGGTATGTTTTATACAACTCTAAAAATAATTTTTCATCAAGGTAAAATTCAGAGTGCATAACAGGGAAATTATAATATCAGCTGAATCCTCCGGGTACTCCGGTTTCCTCCCACAGTCCAAAGACATGCAAGTTAGGTGCACTGGCGATTCTAAGTTGTCTCTAGTGTGTGCTTGGTGTGTGTGTGTGTGTGTGTGTGCGCTCTGCGGTGGGCTGGCGCCCTGCCCGGGGTTTCTTTCCTGCATTGCGTCCTGTGCTGGCTGGGATTGGCTCCAGCAGACCCCTGTGACCCTGTAGTTAGGATATAGTGGGTTGGATAATCGATGGATGGAAGGATGTTCAGGCAAATATGCTGTAGACCTGGAGATTACAGGTTTTTTTTTTTTAAGTTTGGAAATGTTATTAGATTATATGTAAGAAGAAGTTAGGTTTATCATGTTAGATGTGTGAATATGTGCAAAATGTCAACTGTAATGTTAAAGTTTTCACATTTGTGATATCTAGTTTTGCACTGTTACAGAATTACAATACTTCCTACAACATTAATTTGTACAACTGCATTCTCAATAATAAGAGGTCTATCATGAAATTAATGAGATTGATAAAAAATTCATTTTATTGTAAAAATGTCTACACATTACTGCATATCAGTCATTTCACCCTATAAGCATTCTTGGAAATAAACATCTGTGAGGTCCATTCTCATTAATTTCATCACAGACATAGCTAATGCTGCTTTTTCCTGCTATTTCAGCTCTCATGTCTCTCCCTTTGGTTGCTCCTTTCATCAAGTTTTGAGCATTTTTCTAATTTTAAGTACACAAAGGACAACTACAACAGCCAGAAACCAAATCTAATGCCTCCATTTTTATGTTCACATACTGGTAACATGTTAATAACATTAAATAAAATTAAACACCATACTAACATTTTTACATAGCATGCAATATCACTATAAATGTTGGATTTAACAGAATTTCTGCATCCATCCGATATTTTTACCTATTTTGTTGTGTTCGTGTCCAACTTTTGTAAACATCTAAATGTATTAGATACATTTATCATACCATCATCTTATAAGCATTAGATAAAGCTGCTCCTCTTAAAAGAAACATAATCACAAGGAAAAATGTTAAGTTTGGTTTAAATAGAACACATCATGTTAAATTAGTAATCAGTTAGTTATAGAAATCAGCAAAGGTGAAAGATTATCAGTCTGCAAGGACTGAAAGTATTTACAAGGCCTCTTATTGCCATTCCAATTTAATAGATAAAACAGTAATAACTCTTGACTTTTATTCAGAAGAAAAAATTCAGAAAATCAGCTAACTTGAAAAATAAGAAATCTTAAACAACTGACTTAATTTACTTAATATTAATGACTTCATGCATTTCTTTAATAATAAACAGATAACATAAGATTACAGATGGAACAGTCCTTTTCCAAATCTAATATCACTATATCTTATCACATCATCCCTTCTACTTACAACCTTAAAACAATTTAATTGAAAGATCTTGCTTCTGATTTCCAAAATGAAAAAAAATGTAGACCAAATTCCAACTAACTCATTAAAACTCACTTACATTACTTGCACAACCAGTTTCGTCAAAGCAGCCATTGTGGGAGAACTATTAAAAAGACAGATTCAGATATGACTGTTCTTAATTATGGACCAATTTCCAATTTGCCCTTCCTTTGTGAGGTTTTACAGAAAACTATTATTGTGCAACTTGGATCTTTCTTTAAAAACCATTTTTTATTTGAAACGTCAGTATGGCTTTCAACCCAGGCATTCCACAGACACTGCTTTAACTATTTTGATGAAGGATATTTTCAGCTGATTCAGGAAATACAGTAACACCATTAATATGTCTTTACACTTAATTTCAGCTGCTGAAATTACTGATCTCAGAACAGTACTAAATTCTGCTACATATGTTTGATAATTTAATTTCCCTATCAAGCTTTGTTTTATCAGATCATTTTCAATATGTGAAGAATCCTGAAAATTGTACCCACTAATTATCCTGCGCAGTTAGATATGGTGCCAATATGTCTTTGGAAAACATAATATTACCTTAGGCTAATAATACTGGGATGTATTTTTCAATTATGCCAAATACAACTTAAATTACATCAACATTAATTAGACAGGTGGATAAATTCTACTTATTTGTCTAAATTTAGCAAAATACAGAAGTTCTTTGAAGTTTCCCTCCTAAAACATTCTAACACTAGATGGCACTATACCAGCGCTTAACCTGACACACAGACACTGACAACATGTTTTAAAAGCACCAAGAAGTTGTTTAATTTCTCCTCTTTAAATAAATAATGCCCAAAGCACCTCAACCACAATAAAAAAATAAACACAATAATATTTAATTCTCAAAATCACTCCTCCACACCTCCCAATAAGCTCTGTCCTCTACCTCCCAACTCTGGCTCACTTGCTGGGTCTCCAACAGTCTTTTAAATAGTCCTTGACCGGGAAGTGCTTCTACTCTTCTGTCCATGTCAGTACTTCCGGATCAGATGGAGAATTAAAGTTCTTTAATCAGCCCAGAAATATATTTCAGGGCTTCCTTCCACGTGACTTGGTAGTACCTCCGGGCTATGGATGAGTCATGGCTCCTTCTGGAGGTACCCATGGTACCCAACAGGGCTGAGAAACTGAACTCCAAGTCCCAAGATGCCCTGCGGGAATCCAGGGCATCATTACACTCCAAGGGAGCTGCCATCTAGTGTTTTGGAGGATGTAGTGTCCTTGAAAATCTGCCTTCCCCCCATCCTTCCATCGCAGGGGCATTCCAGCCGGGTTGAGCTGCCGGCCGCCTCTTACAACAATTAATTAATATTTATGTAAATACCTGGATTTAGTATATGCAATAAATTTGAGGAACAGCACCAAATATGTAAAAATGCCTGTATTATAAATCCCTCACAACATTTTCATATTATTTTACAAAATTCAAGAAAACTTGCATCAGCATGCTGCAACTGCTATGTGTGATTTCTTGTGTAAGCATCCTGCATGTTTAAACAATTTTCTCCAGGTACAATTTTTACAGAAATTCTTTGAATTATTAGTTTTAAGCAGTAAAAATAAACAACTGAAACAATGTACTAGACTGATCAAAGCAGAAAAGTAACTCATATCTATAACAAAGTTTTTCAGCTTTTGTGAAGATCTATTTTCCTCACGATTATTAAAAAATTTGTAGCAAACATTGAATTATTATTTTTAAAACATACATGTTCAAAATAGAAATATATAGCAAAATCTAGAGATTACTAGACTGATCAAGGCAGTAGAGTGACAAAACAAATTGTTCTAGGATCTGTATTAAAATTTACCATCCTCACAAATCCAATTGTTTGTACTCTGCAGTTAAAATGAAGAAAATCCAGTTAAACAGGTAAGAAAATTAGGAGAACACACTGAAGTATGTTCTTGGCACTACTAGCAGAAACATTTATGTATAAGATCTTGTAATCATTTGTTACAATTTAACACCCTCCAGCCAAACTCAATCAAACTAAACTGTACCAGTTTAGACTGACTGTTATTGTTTCTGTCAAATAATAAACAAGCTACTAAAGTAACCAAAGATTTCACTGAATCCACAGAGACTAAAACTGCAAACACACATAGGTAAGTATATTTCTAAACAATTTGTCGATTAGAGAACTAAAGAAAACAATAATTCATCATTATGAAGGCAAAAGTGGCATGTGGTGCCCAACAGGATCCTCAGAAAACAAGAAATAGAGACAGAGAGAGATAGTGGCATTTAGAATTACAGTTGTGCTTGAAAGTTTGTGAATCCTTTAGAATTTTCTGTATTTCTGCATAAATATGACTTAAAACATCATCAGATTTTCACTTAAGTCCTAAAATTAGATAAAGAGAAACCAGTTAAACAAATGTGAAAAAAATATTATACTTGGACATTTATTTATTAAGGAAAATGATTGAATATTACATATTTGTGAGTGGCAAAAGTATGTGAACCTTTGCTTTCAGTATCTGGTGTGACCCCCCTTTGCAGCAATAACTGCAACTAAATGTTTCCAGTAACTTTTGATCATTCCTGCACACCTGCTTGGAGGAATTTTAGCCCATTCCACCGTACAGAACAGCTTTAACTCTGGGATGTTGGTTTGGTTGGTTGGTTGGATTGTTCCATCAATTAAGGCAAGCCGTCCTGGCCCAGATGCAGCAAAACTGGCCCAAACCATGATACTACCACCACCATGTTTCACAGATGGGATAAGGTTCTTATGCTGGAATGCTGTGTTTTCCTTTCTCCAAACATAACGTTTTTCATTTAAACCAAAAAGTTCTATTTTGGTCTCATCCATCCACAAAACATTCTTCCAATAGCCTTCTGGTTTGTCCATGTGATCTTTAGCAAACTGACAAGCAGCAATGTTTTTTTTGGAGAGCAGTGGCTTTCTCCTTGCAACCCTGCCATGCGCACCATTGTTGTTCAGTGTTCTCCTGATGGTGGACTCATGAACATGAACATTAGCCAATGTGAGAGAGGCCTTCAGTTGCTTAGTAGTTACCCTGGGGTCCTTTGTGACCTCGCTGACTATTACATGCCTTGCTCTTGGAGTGATCTTTGTTGGTTGACCACTCCTGGGGAGGGTAACAATGGTCTTGAATTTCTTCCATTTGTACACAATCTGCCTGACTGTGGATTGGTGGAGCCCAAACTCTTTAGAGATGGTTTTGTAACCTTTTCCAGCCTGATGAGCATGAACAACTCTTTTTCTGAGGTCCTCATAAATCTCCTTTGTTCGTGCCATGATGCAATTCCACAAACGTGTTGTGAAGAGCAGACTTTGATAGATCCCTGTTCTTTAAATAACACTGGGTGCCCACTCACACCTGATTGTCATCCCATTGATTGAAAACACCTGACTCTAATTTCACCTTTAAACTAACTGCTAATCCTAGAGGTTCACGTACTTTTGCCACTCACAAATATGTAATATTCAACCATTTTCCTCAATAAATAAATGACCATGTATAATATTTTTGACTCATTTGTTTAACTGGTTTCTCTTTGTCTACTTTTAGGACTTGAGTGAAAATCTGATGATGTTTTAGGTCATATTTATGCAGAAATATAGAAAATTCTAAAGGGTTCACAAACTTTCAAGCACAACTGTAACTTCTATCTTTCATTGCAAGCAGGAAAAAAAACAGCAGGGGATGATATGCTGTATCACTGTAGATGCTTCCTTTGAAGTTAAATTTCCCAAGGACACCAGAGAGAGAGAGAGAGCGAGAGAGAATCAATGAGCAGCAGCCCGGCAGGTGGAAGCAGAGATATCCTTATAGGGACAAATGGCATCCATTACACCTTCAAAAGCCAGATCTGCAATGCCGTCTTTAGGATAAAAAGTTACTTATCTAGAAATTAATATTAACAGGATAGTTTATATTTGTTTATGATTGATATACACCAAGTCCAGAAGACTTCAACAGAATGCAGAGTAAAATTCTGTCAAAGACTACCCTCTACTGTTCAAAGAAAGCTCATCACATGTGAACCAAAATGTATTGTTCAAATGATAGTTTGTGTAGTCAGTTTCTGTTTGGACCAGTCTCTAGACTGACTTGATCATGTGTCAGTTAATGGTATAAACATATCCTAGATTCTAGGCAGTGGGCATTTTTAATACGCATTGTCTGGATGGTTGTCTATTTAATGTTAACATCTTAGAATTTCCTGTGAAACAGTAGGACTAACTAAACGTTAGCTAAATCTAACAGGAATCCATTATTATAAAAACGTTTACACTTTGTCTGTTAATTTCCTGTTCACCAAGATTAGATAGCAAACTAAAGTCACAGCCAAAACTGTTAATTTTAATGAAGCAAAGACCACATACCATGTTTCATTACAAATATCTAGCCATAAAGTAGACTGTACACCTTAAGGAAAACACGAGGTATATGAACAAAAATGAATAATGTACTGTATAACCATGGGCTTATATGAAAAATATTTAATTACAGGAAAAATGCATCTTAATCTGTGAAGCTGAAGAAAAAGGTTTTGCTTCTAAAGAGTCTTTCTCTAATGTTGAATGAAACCATTAAACACACAGAGAGAAATGTAAAAAATAGCAAGAAAAATAGTCAGGATTTCACCATATGACAGCTTGCCAATATGTTGTGTTATTACAGCAATTCACTAGTTATGCAGTGCCATAAGTAAACATACATACACCTTCATTCTACAGATCTGGTGCTGCTCCTGCTGCTGCACAGCTCAGTAAAGTGCAGTACCAATGGCTTGTATAAGAAGGGACATGAGATGATTTAACTGTATTAGGACTACTGGGCCATGCAATGGACAGGCACCCTGTTCAGGGTTGTTCACTAGTTTACTGGCAGTGTTGCCAGGATAGGCTATACCCCAAGTGACCCTGATTTAGATTAAATTTCTTTGAGAATGTCATGTTATGTTTCAATATTTATAAATCTTTAGGATTGCTCTTTATCATTAAATGTGCCATCCCTGGACAAGACAAAAAAAAAAAAAAAACAAGAAGATTTTAATGTAGAGAGCCCCCCTAAATATAAGGAGTTTATCATTTTCTAACACTATGGAGACATATTGCTGTTTACTCTACATACCTGATATCTTCTTGAGCACGCTGTGCTTGGCCAGCTTGGATATCATAAATCTTCACTCTGTAACCACCACTTGCAAATACCATTGCCCAGCTACGCCCAATCAGACCTCTGATGAAAGAGGGAAAATATGGTTATAAAATATTACAAGTATGATTACAAAACATTACAAGGAGAATAATCAGATTTGTTGTTGCTATGTGCAACAAATCAGTTACAATATTGAAATATTTGATGCCAAAGACAAATAATCTTCCTTCTAATGTCAGAAGAAAAACATTTTTCACATTGTAATTAAGGAAGTCATAGAAACGTCTATGCTCTTTTAGAGAGGAGGTTTTGTGTTACAGTTAAAACTGAAAGCCACCAAGTAGCAGGAACATTCTTTATAGCCTAAAAAATGTATAAAAACCTGAGGCATAATACCGCAGATCATAGGTGGTTAACATGTAATGCTCAAGTCTGTAATGAACTTCCTACTAAATTCACAGAAGCAGTTACAGTCCTGGCCCACTAAAAATATTAACATTTGTATTGATAAAAATATCAATATCATCCCCCTACATTTCATTTCAACTTAGCTCTTTCTCACACAATAATTGCCTTTATTGGAATCAAATTATTTTAACTAATTTTTCTCAGATTACTTCTGAGGCAAGGATGAGAAGAGAGGCATAATTCACTTAACTGACTTGTATAAGTTATATAAATGATGGACTCCAACGCTCCAGTACTTTAGCTTCACAACCTTCTAATCTTAACTACCTCACATGCATGCTTCCTTGTTTTCAAAAGCTACTTTAGTAATAAAGACATTATTTTCCTGTGAAAAAAATCTTTTTCTAGCAAGTGAGTGCCAACTGCTTTATGTTAATAGCATGCTGTACTCTAACCATTGGATACTTTTCATTGAAGCTGTTCTCTTTTACATACATGCAAAATGGCAGACACCATCGTACAGGAATCAATCTCTAAAAAGGATTTAGGAGACTATGAAAGCACAGCATTCTCATTGTCTAATGTGCAGAAGCAATTGAAAAGGCAAAAAAATGTTAGGTTAGAGAAAAATAGATTATGCAATATAACCAGAAAAGTATGTAGGATAAGCACACTATGATTAGTTTTAATTAGTCATAACAATAAAGAACATTACCAGATAGGTTTCATTTGCTTTGAAATAAATAAAGCAAGCATTTCTTATAATCAAGTAGTGTATGAAATATAGATTTTAAAAGTCATTTTATATTAAAACCTGTTCAATTTTTTATTAATAGATTAAACTATGAAAATATCAAATAATATCCAATCAATATTTGGTTCCTGTTGTGATGTGGGATTTTGCATATAACTTGATAAATGTTTTGTATGTCTTTATTTATAATTTAGGCAAACCAAGTAGTGAGAGGTATTCGTGTTTGCACCCCCCCTCCCTTTTTACGACTGTCTCTTTGTAATTTTATGACAGGATTTGGGGGGATGTGTCTTAAACCAGTTTGACGAGTATTTCTTTGCAAAAGTCTTTGTCTCATCCTCCACACAAAGCCAGGTTAGCTTAACATATGGTCTTGGGGGGTTGCAGGTGTTAAAATGTACTATTTCTCCCATTGGTCTGAGATATGGCTGTTTGGAATTGGCTTGTCTCAGAGGCCTTTAAATACCAAGATGTCCTATTGGTTCTAGGAATTGGAGAGAACATCTATAAATGTACTTGCTCAATCACATTCTCTCTCTCTTACCAACATATGATGAAAGAAGCATCTCTCTTGCTAACCTGTGATGATGAAGACAACACAATGAAGAGCACAGCACAGCAGCCATATTGAACAGACATGTGGCTAAAAGCTGAGCACCAACGATGTCTTAACTAGAGACATTTTGAGTAACTACAAGTTTGTGTGCCACCTGAATTACACATCACCATTTTATCAGGTTGTATGGTTGCCAATATTCAAATGTACTTTGCATTTTGTTATTATTTATGAATATTATCAGTAATACATTATTTTATGTGTAACCTAACTCCTGCTTGTCTTTTTACTACATCTAATTGCCTGAGGTTATAGATATATAGAAGGGAAGGTGGGGATAAGTTATATAAAATAATACCTTATAAACAGTGGTAAGTCTGTGAGATTAGGCATTCTAAGGCTGCATATTAATAATACAATAGGGGAAAGTAGAGCAATACATATATTACTCTACCAAGATAAAACAGTTCCCTATTATTTTTATTTAACATAGATCCATCGCCTATCAGTAGTAACATTAATACAGTATCTCTATATAAACAAACAGTAGAGGTTGTGATGGATGTCCGGCAAGAGTTTCCGGCCCTCATCCCCAGGCCGCCAGAAGGAGCTCTCCCGACAGCACGGACGTGCCTCGAGTTCCAGCAGGGCCTCATGGACTTTTTAGTTTTTATACCCAGCCCTGCTGGATACTTTGGGGACCACAGGGAGTCGCTGTAGGGAGGCTCATTGACTCTTATGTGCCCTATAACCTGAAAGTACGTCCTGGTCACGTGAGCAGGAGAAATGACGTACTTCCAGGTTGAAGAGAAAGACTTTTACCCTGACCCGGAAGTGATAAGGACTTGTGGACTGTGGGGCAGGAACACCTCCGGGTCAGGGGGTATAAAAGGACTCTGGGAAAGCCCAGACACTGAGCTGAGCTGGGAGGAAGGGTGGCCTAGTGTCTGGGTGAGGCAAGCGAAGCAGCGCCAACAACAAAAAATGGTAAAGAGGAGCGGGACTGGACTGATGGGTCGACTGTTAGGTTAGAAGAGGCAGATCTCAGTCGGCCACGAGCGGCCACCCGTCCCTCGGAAGACTCCAAGTCCCAAGAGCCTTTACGCGACCCAGCAGAACACGTGCCCGGAGAGGACGTGCTTATTGGCTCCTGGCCGGCAGGTAAGGAGAAGGCGAAAGCAAAATTACCTCCGGCCGAGTTAAATAACTTTGTGGACATGCGAGATCTCGAGAAGTATCTCGAGCTCGTATACAGTTTCTTTCAGGGCTTAAAGGAGCTGAAGGATTGAGTGGAAGAGTTGGGAGCAACAGCCGAGGCGCCGCTGAATGGTCTAATGAAATAACTACGGTGACTGGGTCGAGAAGCTCCAGTGATGATCGATGCGGAAATACAGGTGAGTCCGGCCTGTATCGTACAGTATAAAGGGACACAGTGCGAACCGGCACCGTGGTTAATAAGTAGCGGGTGCCAAAGCACAGTGTGCCTGACAGTAGAGCGGGGAACGATAACCGAGTGGTCGGGGGAGGAAATGAACGAGCCGGGGCAAGCGTATAACGCGGCCTCCCAAAGCAAGTTGGACCTCAAGACCCCGACCTATGTTATGAGCGATGTAACTGGAAGGGCGGGGGAAGCGCAGATTGAACCGGTACAGCTGAAAAGTGCTGTTACCCGGAGCGATGCGGTGCTGATGACGCTGCCTCCTAAGAAGCATAGATCAACGGGCGTGCAAACAGCAAAGGGGCTCTCTTTTCCCAATAGAGAGACTCAAGCTGTGCACTGGCCCCAGAGTAAGCAGGAGATCCCCAAAATACACCGTGGGTCTCCTGACAAGGTGGAAAAAAGGGCGGAATATACAGAGACGGCCAGTAAACCTCCTTTGGCGGAGGAAAGGGTGGAGCTGACGGAGTTCCCGCGGTGTTTTCAGTCTTGTGGAGGAAGACTACCAGGAGGGCAATGTCGGTGCTACAACTGTCGTCGGCCGGGTCACGCGTGGCGATGCTGTCCTCAGGAGATCGGTGGGACAGAAGATTCCCAAGGTTCTCTGGGGGGCCTAGACAACATAGCCAAGGTCCGACTGACGTGTCCTCCTGGTGGAGGATGGCCCTCGCGGGGCTGGACGCTCCCTCCAGTTGGCTTCGCTAAGGGGGGGAATTGTGATGGATGTATGGCAAGAGTTTCCGGCCCTCATCCACAGGCCGCCAGGAGGAGCTCTCCCGACAGCATGGACGTGCCCTGAGTTCCAGCAGGGCCTCATGGACTTTGTAGTTTTTATACACAGCCCTGCTGGATACCTTGGGGACCACAAGGAGTCGCTGTAGGGAGGCTCGTGGACTCTTATGTGCCCTATAACCTGGATGTACGTCCTGGTCACGTGAACAGGAGAAATGACGTACTTCCAGGTTGAAGAGAAAGACTTTTACCCTGACCCGGAAGTGATAAGGACTTGTGGACTGTGGGGCAGGAACACCTCCGGGTCAGTGGGTATAAAAGGACTCTGGGAAAGCCCAGACACTGAGCTGAGCTGGGAGGAAGGGTGTCTAAGTGTCTGGGAGTTGGAGGATTGATTGCTTAATTGTATTGATTGTTTATTGAGAATAGTGGAGTGGTGGTGCTTGGTGCACATTATTATAATAAATAATAATTATTGACTTTTTACCTGGTGTTTGGCATGGTACCTGAGGGTTCAAGAGGTGGAAAAGAACCTCTACTGCTACAAGGTTTAAAAGCATATTTTATAACAGAAGCCTCATTAATACGTAAATCTAAAGCATCATTAATTAAGGTTAAATTGTCTCACTTAACATTAGGGTTCCATTAAAAAGATCACAAATTCTAGGATTATCACAATTTTTACATTAAGATTAGAACTTTAAAACAAAAATTAGATAGAGGGGAGGAAAATAATTGTTTGATTTTAACATTTCAAGGCGAGGTCAGTAATTAAAGATTTTGGCCCCATATCAAAAATTAATTTAAGGACAGTAGGGAGTGATAGGAGAATAAAATAATAGTTTATGTAGCTGTTAACATGGTCCTATTTGTATCAACTAGTGCGGCACGGTGGCGCAGTGGTAGCGCTGCTGCCTCGCAGTAAGGAGACCTGGGTTCACTTCCTGGGTCCTCCCTGCATGGAGTTTGCATGTTCTCCCCGTGTCTGCGTGAGTTTCCTCCAGGTGCTCCGATTTACTCCCACCCTGCCCAGGGTGTGTTTCTTGCCTTGCGCCCTGTGTTGGCTGGGATTGGCTACCGTGACCCTGTAGTTAGGATATAGCGGGTTGGATAATGGATGGATGTATCAACTAGTCCAATAAAATAAGCATCCTCACCAAGGAATGTTTAGGACCAACTTTAGGGTCAAAATGATCATGCAGTATGATTTTATGGCCTGGCGTATACCTTTTACAATTTCATTAAAAAACTGAATCTGTTCTTAAAGAATAAATGGCCACAGATGTAAATAATTATAATCATGAAAAGAAATGTGTGCATTTGGGAAGACCCTGTTTGCTTTGTTAATTAAATGCAACAGTCTTCTTTTGGGTTGATTACCTTAAATACAGTTATGAAATCTAACAGATAAATAATCTGTGTTGTATTTACTGGAGTACTTTTAAACAGTTGAGTTAAATGGTAAAGGAGGGTTCACAGATAGACATCTATTTCAACATCTGAATAATGAAAGGAAGAAATCATTGACAGGTCTGTGTCACCAAGAATGAGCATGGGGTATTCATTTGAGAGGGACCAATGTTTCTTATCTGTTTTAGAGTGAACAGTAGATGATTTAGCAATAATCTCTATTGTCATATCAACTTCAGGATGATCAGTATCAACAACAACAACAACATTTATTTATATAGCACATTTTCATACATGCTATGTTTCTTAAGTGAAAAAATGCTGTCCTAGTGATCTGATTAATATGCGATTTAAAATTCAGATTACAGTCAACAGTTACCCCTAAGTTCTTTACCTCCGTTTTGACTTATAATCCTAATGCATCAAATTTATTTCAAACAATAGTAATTATTAGTCTAATAGTATCAGTTACTTGTGACTCAAGATTGTTCTGCAGAGATTCAGAATTGACAGTTTCTGTATTCTTATGATTTACAAATATTCATTTATCATCTTATTAACTCCCAGAATCTGACTAGATTATACTTGATCATTATTGTTTGAGAGCATACAACATAAGGTTGAACTGTAATGGAAGGAAAAATGGAATGATTTGATGTATTAGCCAATTTAGAAATGGAAGTGTGAGAAATTGATAAATTTTAGGTTATATTGTAAAAACTGTTGGTCATAAATCAAGTGACATTATTCTCAGAGTATATAATGCTCTAGTGAGACCACATCTGGTGTATTGTTTGCAGTTCTGGTCACCACAGTAGGAAAAAACATGGCATCACTTGAAATAGTGCAGAGGATAATAAAAAAGTGCATCCCAGGTCTAAAGGCACATCTTATTCTGACTGGCTCAGGGAGTCAATTCCCTTTAGTCCCAAGCTGAAAAGGCCTACGGTAATTCAGGTCTTCAAAATTCTCATCGATAAAGAGCATTTTTCAACTAAATATTAAATCACATACTAGTGGACACCAGTAAAAATTAGTGCGGAGTATTTTTAAGACTGAAGCCAGTCTAAACAAAGGGTTGTGGGAAGCGGGAACAAACTGCCAAATCCTGTATTTGAAGAAGAAACCTTGATAGCCTTTAACATGATACTGTACAAGATACTGGGACATCTTAGTTATTACTGATATTACCTAACTAAACAAGCTTGATGGTTTTAATGGTCTCCTCTCATTTGTTAAACTTAGTGTATTATTTTATGATTTTTGGTGACCCAGAAATGTTATCTTTGTAGCCCTGGATGTCACCACAACCAATGATCAAGTCTGATGCCTGGGTTGCCCACAGTTGGAATACTCCTCCTTGAACCTAGGGCATTGATAGTCATGAACTGAGATGGACTGGGCCAAATGAGGACACAAATCAATAGAAGTAGGTGCTTCAAAAGT
This sequence comes from Polypterus bichir lapradei, assembly GCA_026402145.1. Taxonomy (NCBI): domain Eukaryota; kingdom Metazoa; phylum Chordata; class Cladistia; order Polypteriformes; family Polypteridae; genus Polypterus; species Polypterus bichir. The sequence goes on from JANRMT010028174.1 coordinate 84,233,461, forward strand.
GCTTAGTGCTTACTATTACACACAAACAAGTGTCCAAAACAAAGTGAGCACTTCCACTAGTAAATAAATCAATAAATAATCCAATAAAAACAGTGCAGTGTAGAAGACAAAAATCAACAAACAAAGTTAAAACCAGGAATAAACCATAAACAGAACATTAGAATCTGAGAAAATTTAGAGAAGAACAGGCCATTCAGGTCACCGCTTTACAAGAAAGATATAGCAGCACTTGAAGCTGTGCAGAGGAGAGTAACCAAGTGCACCACTGGTCTCGATTGAGATTTGTTGTGACACAGTTGTAAACCCACTTATGCTGAAATTTATAATACTTGATATTTGGAAAAATACACATATTCATGGATAACTTTATATTGTTATATATTATTGTGCATGGCTGTAAATCACATGTTCTAATGGACAGAAGATTGTCCATTTCATTAACTACAAAAAAAGCTAAATATCAACAGAATATTCTTGAAAGCAATGTGTGAATATGAGATGGTGGACCGAAAAATTTTGCAATCCTTAATAGCAGTACACAAAGATTTGGAAATATTGAAATAGTTGAGTTAATCCAAGGTGAAATAAATCAGTCGTCATATACATTTGATTACCAAATTCATCCTGACCATTTTTCATTGCATGAGTAAGAGTCAGCATTCAATCTAACCTCCTTATTAAACTGACATGTTTAAATATAATCAATTGAAAAATGTTTTTTTTACAAGGCAGATTTAGAATTCATAACTACTGCAAAACATTCCTTTCATTTTATCCAGTGAGTTTACATAGTTAAATCTCCAGAACTTGCACTTGTTGGCAAGTTGGCACAACTTGAAATGCTGCCTTGTTCTCTTAGATTTCAACAGAAAACCCTGCAAATATGCAGAACTCATAGGGAGTGGAATATTGACCCAGATTGGCCCTCCCACTCCAAGCCATTTCATCAATGGGGCATATTTGGGCATTTGCTGATGCCGGGGTTGGGGGTAAACGATGCCAAAAAAGTCATTGAGGTCATGGCTTATGACTTCCTCCTGAACACCCTTCCTGACTTTCTTGCCCAGCTGATCTGACAACTTGAGATCAGCGCCATGGAAAGCCTCATCACAGCCCTAGAGTGACACTGAGCAGAACTTGCAAGTCGAGTGCTCGGAACAGTCTGCTCATCGCCCTAAGCTCCGGATCTGATGTGTCGTCATACACCACTCTACCTGTCGCAAGGGAGAAGTCCACACTCCGCCTCCACTGTTACAAATATGGGGAGGTGGGCCACACCATACCATCCTGCACTTGCTTCGGCAAGCCAATGAATTGCAGCTGGGCACAAGAAAGGTATTGCTTTGCCTCCAGTCCCTTGTCCTTTCCCTTCCCTGGGGGTGATTGTTGTTAATGGGCACAAAGTCACAGCAATGATTCATTCCGGCAGTAAGATTTCTATTGTCGCTTGCCGTTTAGTGCTCCCACGACATTGGGAAACAGGTATGACCAGTCTGACCTGCTTTCATAGGAAAACTCATTGGTACAGATCCATCTGTCGGATAGTCACATATCAGGGGTTAACTCGTAAGATCAGGTTGATTGTTATGTGCAGTCCACCCTACCCTGTGATACTGGGGCAAGACCGGTCGCAAAGTAAAAGCAGGGAAGCACAAACCACTCGAAGTAAAACACTGGGCCTTTTAATAGATGGTGAAAATCCATCTTAAGCTGTCTCCACACTGTAATCTCAACCAATTACACAAGGAGACTTGGCTACTCAGTAGGACGTTGGCAGTATAGCATCGACTCACAGCAGCCCGTTGCCACGCCTACTAATGTCCCCACTGAACCTCTAGTAAATTTACTTTTCCAATTCCAGCAAATTCCAGTTCCGTTTAAAAAGGAGCTTTGGAACGATGATTCCCTAAAGTTTGCCCATGTAACCTGGGCTGCACTTTGTCTTCAACAATGACTTGTTACATCGTGTATCAAAACATGATAGCGAGGTAAGAATGCTACTGTTAGCTCCCCAAACCTACCAGCAGCAGATCTGTGAATTAGCTCATGCCCACCTCCTAGGTGCCGATTTGGGAGCTGAGAAAACACTAGAGCGGATTGAACTCTTATTCTTATGGCCTGGAATAAATAATGAGGTCCGATGCTTTGTGCATCATGTCCCGAATGTCATTTGCAGCAGGTTCCTCAGAAGGACCCTGCTCCTCTTATTCCGTTGCCACTCATTGATATTCCATTTGAATGTATTGGGGTCTACATAATATGGCTGCTCGAGTCCTCAGCCTGCAGCCATAAATATATAAGTGCTGGTAGATTATGCTACACGATATCCTGAAACTATCCTCTTGAGAGTTGCCAATTCCAAGAACATCGAACAGAAACTGGTAGGGTTCTTTGTGCATGTCTGCATCCCTAATGAAGTCTTAACAGACCACAGAACGCCCTTCACCTTGGAGACTTTTAGAGAGGTTGCCAAATTACTTAAAATTAAGCATGTGAATACCTCAGTATATCATCCTCCAACTGACAGTCTAGTACAGCAGTTCAGTCAAATGCTCATACAAATGCTGAGCAAGATGGTCAGTGAGGATGGAAGGAACTGCGATCAGTTACTCCCCCAAATTCTATTTGATTACCGGTTGGTCCCATAAGCCTCTATGGGCTTCTTCCCTTTGAGTTGTTAAATGGATGACAACCCAGGGGACTGTTAGATATTCTAAGATAAGGTTTGGAGGATGAGGCACTGCCTCACATAAATACTCTTGAATATATCATGCAATTTCACGATAGATTTGTAAAAATTTGACCACTTTAAAGGAAAATATGGAGCATGCACCCACTATTACAACTGTGGGATGATGCTCCGTGAGTTCCATCCCGGAGACTGTGTCATGGTTGTCATTCCCACTTCCCATTCCATTATAAATTATTGGCCCATTGGCAGGGCCCATACAAAATTAAGGAAAGAAAGGGACTGGATGATTATTTGGTGAAATAACTGAAATGCCGACCTCCCAAATGAGTATATATCAATCTGTTAAAACCATGGAAGGATAGGGAGCCCGATCCCTACTCCGAATAACCTGGTTCTTTCTTTGCCCATAAAAATAACCTTAATTTCGGAACCTACTTGACACCTGGGCCCTTCACAGATTTAACAAAGAAGCGGGCTATGAATTCTGTAGCATGGGATAATAAAATAGAACCTTCATTCCATGACTCGAAACAGGCCCTTATGTCTGCATCTATTCTGTCTCATCCTGAATTTTCAGTGCCTTTTAATCTCCAGACCGACGCTTCAGACATAGGCCTCGGTGACATGTTGAGACAAAGTGTTGATGGTGTAGAACACCCTGTCATGTACCTGAGCAGGAAATTGTTGGACCAAGAGACCAAGTATACATCAGTGGAATGTGAACCCTTGGTGATCAAATGGGCTATTAGCTAACTGAGGTACTACCTGCTTGTCAATGAGTTCACTTTGGTTACAGACCTTGCACCCTTCTAGTAGATGGCTTTGCATAAGGAGTTGAATCAGTGTGTCACCAGCCATACACGTTTAAAGTCATTCATTGCTGGGGCTTTCTTCGTGCCAACGCCAAAGCTTTGTCTCAGGTTCTTGACTCATGGTTCGGAACGTCCGACTCAGCGGGTCTGGGCTAAGGGAGGGATACTGCCACACATCTGCTCCTTGGGGACAACTTAGAGAATCTGGTGGTGCCGATTCCTTGCCGATCCACAGGATGGCGCTTTTTACTAATGCCTCTTTTCTTCCACCCCCGGATGACTAACATCCATACCACTGCTGATGTCACTTCCAGTGTCCATCCATCTGGACCCACTTCTTCCTGCCTGGCCTGTGCTTAACCTGAAGCATTTATAACTCACATTTATTTTCAATTATATGGGGTTTACCTCTGGGTGCCCCAAATCTTTATGTTTGTGTTTTTTGTTACAATGCAGATGCAGCAGTGAGCATATCGAGTTGGCTTATGTTTGTGAAGAATTGTTCTGTCCTGTTTTTTCTTTGATAAAAGTGTCAATTTTGGTTTCATCATGAAACAACTGATTTCTATAATAAAACTATGACTTATTTTACTGGTTTAGGGAAATTGTAAATACAATATATTGTATATAATTCTAAATATGCAAATATTCATTTGCCTGCTGTCCACAAATGCTTTTATTGGTAAAGAGTTACAGGAAACTGAAACTCATTCTAACAACAACAGTTACAATGCAAGAAGTTCTCCTAGACTAGATAATACTTATTTATTGTGTACGCTGTGTCAGCTTAGCCCTGCCATTCATCTTGCTATCATATGTTTTTACTAGTGAGAAAATGAATAAACAGAGAACATGCCGACTCCATATATAACGTCACCCTAGTTAGAAAATATCCCAGAGTCTAAGAACAGGGACACATCATTCCTCTTCACTGTGCCACCGATGTACAATATACAACATGTTGTCTGACTGTGACCTCAGTCTTGCTAGCTGTTCTTTGAACTTGCCAATTCCATTATAGAGTGGTAGGATGCTGATGTCCATCAGCAAACAAAAGTCATGAACCTTGGATGGGACCATAACATACCCTTACACATTTATATTAGATCTATTTGGGTCATCAATCAATCTAAAAATTGCTTCACTGGGACATATGTACAAGAGGAACATGCACTGTCCACACATAGGTGGTCACCAGACTAGAAATCTAAAAAATGTTCCATGAGGTGTAAGGCAGCAATGATAACCACTTCCCCAGCAAGCTGTCTCAGTATGGCATTCAATGCTAAATTATTTAAAAAACAAAGTGTACTGAATGAAGAATAATTAATGATTAGCAAATTTTAATTATTTTTAAACAGATCAATTGTTCACTGCAGACAATTAATATGGTATTTACTTAACAGGAAATCAAAATATAATAGGCTTAACTAAAGAACCTTATGAAGTATGTAAACTACAAGCAATTAATGTAAATTGAAATACCAAACAAAAAATGATTCATAGTTAATTGCTATCTTCACATGCAACAGCAGCTGCTCAGGGCACCTACCTCCTTCCAACTCAGAAAGCCATCTAGTAAGTAAAAGTAAAATTTCAATAGCAAATATAAATATTTGTATGCATCTATCCTCTTCACTATCCTTCACTATCCCAGTCCTATACACTATAAAGTGAGGATATGTCCTTTATGTAGCACATTTTAGCAGTGAACACTGTCACAGGACATTTCACAAATATGGATTCACAGTTGAATTGTTTTCATATATATTGTATCTTTCGAAATTGTTGCACAGGTAGGTTACATGCAGTACTTGTTCAAGGTTGCATGAGAGTTCAGGAATGGGTATTAAACTGGCCAACGTTTGGTTTAAAAAGTCTAAGGCCTCAGAAATATTGTCTGGCTAATAAATATTAAGATTAACATTAAAACAATATTTCTTAATAAAAAATAAAACACAGCACTTTCTTTCAATAGACACATTAAATATGAATAAAGATGTGGTGCCTATCAAAATAAATAAAATTAGCAATGTGGCCTTTTAATTATTGCACAAACATATAGAGTACATACAAACTGTATTGTGATAGGGGCACTTCTGTGTTCTACCTTTATCCAGGGCAGTGAGTCAAAACAGACTTCTTTCTCAAAATTACAAAGGTCATTGAACTAAATAAAGATGACAAAGGAACAAAGAGTGGGAAAATAACAAATAAATTAACATAAAAGAAATCCTCACTGCCACCCTCTGCTACACAGATCTGCAACTTCAGTTTAATTCTGGACTTTCAAAGAATGGAAATTCTGCCTAGGATGAGCCTGAGGTATACCGAAGGGATACTCTGTGAATATGAGCATGGGCTGCCTTGAAACCAAACTTAAAATTAAGAACAGAGCTGAACATTTCATCTTTGCACATAACCCAGCTCTGATAACTAGGAAAAGCAGGGACAATGATTGAGAAGCTATCATTTATTGTTTTAACTTACATTATTAAGGACATATCTAAAGATCATGATGGAAAAATCTAATAAAATAAAATACATTGTGTTCTAGTTGATTGGGTACCCTCCAGGAATCAATATATAAAAATATATTTACTTACATACGTGAGAAGAAGGGTCCAAAATAAAGATCCTGAGCAGGGTTACCAAACTCTCAAATAGAATGAGGAGCTCAGTTATACAGGAGAACCCTGGAATAGAACTACTGCCTCTCAAAATTGAGAAGAGCTAGTTGAGCTAATATGGGCATATACACTAGAAAGAATACTCCCTTGACACCTCCCTCTTAAAGTGTACTGGGTATGGCCCACTGGATGAAGACCCACAATAGATTCAGTACACACTGTAAATATACCTCTCAACCAACCTGGGAGCCTAGAAATTACTTCGACTGCATTGGAATAAGCTGCTGTGGATGCAGTGGCCTAGTTCAGCATGTTGTCACTGCAACCAACTTTGGAATAAGTTAAGAGAAAGTACAGTATATATGTTTTTCTTTAAGTGAATCTACTCTATATAAATAAAATCCTAAGCCTAAAAGTGAAACGATTTTATGTGACATTTTTATGTCACGTTTTTTGTCACGCTTGAAATCGGGCTTATTTTAAAACCTACATATATATGTTTGGTATCATTCTTTTCAGAATTTAACGAGCTTTAATGTGATGTTGCTAGATTTTCAGACTCTTATTCCGTTATTAAATTATAAACTACAATATCAAGAAGGTCGAGTTATGATGACCCATTGCATACCACTTTAGTTTTCATGTGATTTTCCTGTTATTTAAATGAGTCATTTTTTAAAAAAAGATTTTTTATCTATAACAATGTAAGTTAAAATGAATGGATCATTTATTTAGTCTCTTATAAATACTCATCGAGCATAGTGGACCTCAGTTTAACGGGAATACTCCAATCAGTAATAGAGTAAATATTTTATTCTCATTTCATGATTTTTACTCTGTTAAATAATAATTAATTTTTCTTTTACATATTTATAGAATTTCGTGATTTTGACTCCAATAAATAATAATTTTGCTTTTGTACATTTACAGATTTTACTAATAATCTGGCCGTAACTGGGGGTTGGGCGCCTAAGGCACCAGGGAGACTTTGCCCCCTTAGTGAGGAAATAAAAATAATTTAAGATAACTGAATGTGGAAACTAACAACTAAACATACTGTAGCTATGAATACAATAAATAAAGAGCATCGTTGTGGTGCCCAGATGTCAATTTTTTTCTCTTTCAAATATTTTTCTTGTAAGTATTAGAAAGAAAAAAAAAATATATACCTCCAAGGGTGGCGGTAGCACAGTGGTAGCGCTGCTGCCTCGCAGTAAGGAGACCTGGGGGTTGCTTCCTGGATCCTCCCTGCGTGGAGTATGCATGTTCTCCCTGAGTCTGTGTGGGTTTCCTCCGGGTGTTCTGGTTTCCTCCCACAGTCCAAAGACATGCATTGGCGATCCTAAATTATCCCTAGTGTGTGCTTGGTGTGTGTGTGTGTGTGCCCTGCAGTGGGCTGGCGCCCTGCCCGGGGATTTGTTCCTGCCTTGCGCCCTGTGTTGGCTGGGATTGGCTCCAGCAGACCCACGTGACCCTGTGCTAGGATATAGCGGGTCGGAGAATGACTGACTGACATATATATTATGTATATGTGTGTAATCTTTTTTTGGTTAAAAAGTGAGCTGCCTAGCAGTTGCAGCTCGAACAGCTGATGGTCAAAACTCCTGTATACAAGAACAAGTTTTCTTCCCAGTTGTTGTTTCACATGTTAAGTCCAATTTAATTTATGGCATAAATTTAACTTAAGTGTTTAGCTTTGTGGGGTGCTCACTGTTCAATGCTTGGAATTTGCATGTTCTCTCAGTAAATGTGGAGTTTCTTCTGGTCCTTTAGTTTCCTCCCAAAGTTCAATGACATGCAGATTAGGTGGACTGGAGATGCTAAATTGTCCTATGTGTGAATGTGTGTGTGTGTGCGTGCATATTTTCATCCTGTGATAGGCTGGCACCTTGTGGATTGTTCCTGCCTTGCGCCTGATGGTTGCTGGCATAGGCTTAAGCTGTTCTGCAACCCTGCTCTGGATAAGCAGGTTTGGAAGATGAATGCTGAGATTTGTATAGTAAGTCTGACTGTTGTAATTAACACATTTACAATAATTATAATGCAGGAGAAAAAAAATTCGGAAAATTCCATGACTATGGACATGCCGTATAATGTAATCCTAATGGTTAACATAATTTTGTTCTTGATCCTATTAAGGAAGCTAATAGGCACTCATCCTTATATATTATAGATTTATTCAGATATTTTCTGCATTTCAGTATTAACAGCATTGTAATTATCTTTGTTATGATTAAGGGGAGGTATGTTGGCACAACAGCCAGTGTTTCCATCCCACCATGATTGGGCAACAGTTCTATTCATCATCTAGGACAGAATCTTTGCAGACTTTGAATAGCTTCTCCATCTTTGCATAGGCTCCCTAGACACTCTAGAGTTAATCTTCAGTACAAAGACATGCTTTAAGTAAAAGTGAAAAATTCAAGTATAGGACAGTGTGCACAAACAAGTGTTCCCAGTAATAGGCTGTCATCCAGGCCGGAGTGGGTTAATGCCTTGGGTTTCATAGTGCAGGGAAACAGTCTCACTGCCCACAGCCATATAATTGAAAACATAAGTTAAAAAATTGAATTTAGCACTGATCAAATGTTTGACAAAACTGTACTGTCCTTACTGTAATGCCATCTATAATATCAATAGAATATAAAAAATAAGAAAAAATAAGTGTGCAGATAAGTAAGTCCTTTTGAAATATGCGGTTCTATCCAGTATTTATTTAAGCCCTGCAACCAACATTACCACATTAGGGTACAATGGCCCTGTACTGGACTATGGGGGTTGAGATAATGAATGTTTGAAAAAAAAAGATTGGACACAGTGCATATATAATAGTGATAAATAACCTTTATTTTTATATTGTGTTTTTTCTATACTGTGTGACGTTTATTAGACAGATAAACACACAGAGCCCAGGAAGCATTTTTTGACATAGATATATTTAATAATTAGTCTGCTAAACGTTATTAATGTAAGTGTATCACAGAGAGAATGCATTGTTCATAATGGTTTTGTCCTCATTTTCTCCTTTGCTACTACCTCTAGTGAGTTGAAAGTGCAACCCATATCTGTGCATGCCTTCTTAGTTAGCTTATTGATTCAGTGAGCCTCTCTTGAAGTGCTATAACTAGCCAAGCACACTATAGCTTAAAAAATCATACTGGTTATCACAGTTACAGTATATAACATGTAAAGTATGTCACTACCTACATTAAAGGAATGTGGTAAACTGACAGGAAAAACTGAGTCTACTCTGCCCTTTCTTATGCATTTTCTCTGTGTTACCAAACCAGTCCATCTTGTCACTGTACCATCTACTAGCATCTGCTCCCTGAATAGTAACTGGAAGTAGAGTCTCTTTCACCAGTAGCCAATGTTGCATGTACAGCAGCTGTTTAAAGTAGGGAAGTCATAAGAACCAATACTTTTGAACCAGGTTGATACCAACATCCAGAAAAATTAATGTTTCTAGTTTTTTACAGTACTACAAAATAAAAGTAGGTACAGCACTCAGTCTGACTGCAAGTAGAGAAATTAAATGAGAAAGCCTGAGGAAAAACTACAAATAAAAATGGCTGATAGTAGTGAGGTTACAGCACCATAAAACATACACTTGTTTAAAAGAAAAACAGAAGCATGGACTGATGAATGCATCTGCTGGAGGTGGGGAGGTGAGACTTCATGTTACGAGACATAGCACCAGCAGTGGGATTTAGTGATGCTTTGAAGATTATTAAAAATCATTCAAAGTTTATTTAAAATTACTATGACTCCAGATCTATAAATTGCATCACATCCTTAAATCAGAGCTATCACACTATATAGTGAAAGTAAATTAATCTCCCCCATCTGGAAACACTAAAAGTTACTGATCAATTTTACTGCCATATTCTCAGCAGTGACTCGGTATGCACTATAAAAATAAACTGGTAATTGATTTGTGGTGCTTCATTTTGTTTCATCAAAGCTTAACCCTACTTCATAATTTGCATTTCTTAATTTACTCAGCATTTTTGAAATGTGTGTGCACAACATTCCACAGAAAGCTCTTAGTGTCTCGTGTTGATTGCCATTGTGAACTTATAATGGTGTGCAGTGGCACTGGCACTTTCAATAATCAAATGATTTACTATGATGAAAAGGTACCTTTATTTCAGACTTACTATCACGTATGCTGAGTATACCAAAACTCTTGTTTGCATGCTTGACCAACACATACTACACGGTCATTCTCTGGCAGTGCCAATCTTACTTCATAGCTTATGTGAAATATAACTGCACAGAATATAATAAGCAAATAGTAGCCTGAGCCTCTGTGGTTCTTACATTTCCACAATCAATGAGCACCCATGTCTAGAAATGCTTTGTCTTTGAAGCAGATGCTCAAGGTAACATCTTTGGTTCTGAAACATCTATCTGTAAACTATGGCTCTAACAAACACAAACCAATGGAGGAAACACATCAAATCTAGAAAGTACCTGAAAGACCTACACCATTATTTTATACTATCTGTGAATGCCTGTGCTGTATAAAGCCCGGGGTCCTAGAAACTATTGAAATCGTCAGAAAAAAATATTGAAACGTAGAGATGTCAGGTAATTGAAAGAAACTAGTCTGGGTATCTCTCTCCTAGGAGGCTTTGTTTTGCCGACTTGCTCACATCGCTTGTGTATTACCGGCTAAGCAACTTTGTCTTTCTTCTGAGGTTTCGTTTGGCTGACATGTTCCCTTCGCTTCTCTTTTAGTGGCTAAGCGAGTGACTTTCTTCAGAGGTTTCGTTTTGCTGACGTGTTGGCCTCGCTTCCGTATCCTCAGAGGTGGAACCCTTACCCTGACTGCACATCTCACTTCCGGGCCGGACAGACACACACACTTCCAATGCATAGACGTTTATATACAAGATGAAGACTGTTTGAATTAAGTAAATATTTTATTAAAAACTAGTATCATAATGTGTTGCTAAAGTGTTCTGTGGAACCCGGCCCGGACACAGGCAGGCTGACACATTTAAATCACCCCACACACATTTATTATACAGTTCCATATTTACAGTTAAGTGCTCACGGTCCCCAAGTCCCCCAAAGTCCTGGCCACAACACAACAATGCCTTCTCTCTCTTCAGACCGCCTCCTGGTCTCCACCCAGACTTCGTCCGTCTTCCACCCGACTCAAGTCCTGAATGAAGCGAGGCGGCCCCTTTTATAATCATCCGGATGTGCTCCAGTTCTGTCTCGGCAATCTTCTACTGACACGCCCCAGTGTGGCGGAAGTGCCAGCTGCATCCCCGGAAGCACTCCGGGTGTCCCTGCTTCTTTTCCCCCCAGCACTTCCGGGTGTGGTGGAAGTGCTGAGGTCCAGGGCTCCAAAGGCACTGGGGCGCCCCCTGGCGGTGACCATGGGCCCCTACAGGGTAATTACTACATGCATTACAAAATGTATTCCAATACATAGTGGACTGCAAATGTTAACGCTGAATACACTGAGGTCTATGTTGTTTACGTAGATTTCATCATAGCACTGCTAGTATTATTATAAAGTCTACATTATCGCAAAAGTGATAAGCAAAAAAATCAAATTTAATGATTCTGTTGTGTTCTGTTCTGATGCATTCATATTACTAAACAAGTACTGTGAGTGCCAAACATTATAACAGTGGTTACTGTGACAGTTCATAACATAACCAGCCATAGTTCTTATTTTAATCCATATTTATTTTTTCATGAAACTTCTAGGGTTCTGCATGGAAAGATGTGCAATTTGAAATTCATAATATTTGATATTAATGAATGTTAATACAGGGGTTTCCTCAGGTTACAACGTCTCGACATACAACGTTTCGAGTTTACAATGCTCACTCCCATATAAACTTTAAAAAATTGAGACGTGAGAAGGAATAAAGGTGTTTTTTTTTTTGCACTCATTTTTTCTGTTACTACAGTATAGTGTACAGTACAGTATATTTATGTCCTTTTCCTTTTTCTCTGGCTTAGTTGTGTTTTTATGTTCTAGATTATGATTTTGCAAATGTGTTAAGATAGGTAAGCGACTTAGGCTAGGGTGTGTTTCGACTTACACCAAATTTTGGGTTTCATCACTGTTTTAGGAACGGAACTGTGTCGTAACCCGAGGACCTCCTGTACTAGTTTACTTAAATAATACAGTAGTTGGGCAACTACTTGAAGACTATATCACTATTTTAAAGAATTTGTTACAGTTAGCATTTATAGCATTTACATACTATGTACTGTGTTACAGAATAAAATTACAATATTTTCATCTAAATAATGGAGGTTATTTGTAATAAAAAGCTATTCTTTATGTACTTAAGGTGGCAGGCTATTCTTTTAACTTATACTAGTTCATATGAACTGTTCGTTTGAACAAACAGACTGGAATATATTTTTTCATCAGACAGACTTAGAGGCATATACTTCATCTGTGCTGCCATATATTAATTACTGTGTGGACAATGTCACTGTCAACAAAAGGATTAAGGTCTACCCACATGAGAAACCATGCATGAATAGTGAAGTCAAACAGCTGCTCAGGGAAAGGGACAAAGCCTTTAAATTAGGAGACACCTCGGCCTATAGAGCTGCCAGAGCTAACCTCAAGAAGGGCATCAAGTCTGCTAAACTAATGTACAAACAACGGATTGAGGAGGACTTTGACATTAACTCAAACTCACAGTGGATGTGGCAAGACATCCGATTAATCACGGATTACAAAAAGAAAAATGATGTACAATACACACTGGCCAATAACAATGCCAACCTAGCAGAGGAACTTAACAGTTTCTTTGCATGGTTTGACAAGGACAATAACCAGCCTCCAGACAGCTTCGAGCTGACCGGAGACTCACAGCCTTTGGTCGTACACATACATAATATGAGGCGGGCACTCGAAAACATCAATTCAAGGAAGGCAGCAGGTCCTGATAATGTGCAAGGACGTGTGCTCCAGGCCTGCGCTTACCAATTAGAGGAGGTATTTACACACATATTCAACCTCTCTCTCTCCTCAGGTATAGTCCCCTTGTGCCTGAAATCCACAACCATTGTACCTGTTTCCAAAAAACCGAGGATAACCTGTCTTAATGACTATTGACCAGTTGCTCTCACCCCTGTCATCGCAAAGTGCTTTGAACGACTGGTAATCACCCACATCAAAGCCTCCATTCCCAGATGATCTAGACCAACACCAGTTTGCCTATCGGTCAAACAGATCAACTGAGGATGCCATCTGTGTGGCTCTACATGCTGCTCTCTCGTCCCTGGAAAAGCCCAACACCTATGTTATGTTAGGATGCTCTTCATTGACTACAGCTCTGCATTTAATACCATCATACCTAACCAACTGATCAAAAAACTCTATGCACTAGGACTTGCTCCGTCCATATGCAACTGGTTACTGAATTTTCTCATCATCTGACCCCAGTCTGTCAGGATGGGCAAACACACATCCTACACCCTTACCCTGAGCACTGGTGTGCCACCATGATGTGTACTAAGTTCCCTTCTCTATGCACTCTTCACCCATGACTGTCAACCCATCCACCAATCAAGCATTATTGTTAAATGTGCAGATGATATGACTGTCATTGGGCTTGTAACAGAGAACAATGAAGCTGCATATAGGGAAGAGGTTCAGAATCTGACAGCATGGTGCAACACCAACAACTTGGTCTTAAATACCAAAAAGACCAAAAAAGTTATTCTGGACTTTAGGACCACTAAAAAGACCAGTCACAGTCCGAGAACAATCAATGCAGATGCTATGGAGAGAGTTTCCAACTTTAAGTTTCTAGGAGTCACCATCTCAGAGGACCTGTCCTGGGCTGACAACAACTTGGCTATAATAGGCAAAGCACAACAACGCCTCTGTTTTCTCAGGAAGCTAAGGAGAGCTGACCTCCCCAGAAGCTATTGGTTAATTTCTATAGATGCACTATAGAGAGCGTCTTAACTAACTGCATGATGGCCTGGTACAACAGCTGCACCAAGGCTGCTAAAGAAGCCCTACAGCGGGTTGTAAAAACAGCAGAGGCCACTATTGGGACTGAACTGCCATCACTCGAACTCTCGTATATGACTCACTGTGTGAGAAGGGCCAAAAACATTCTCAAGGACAAAACTCATCCTGGAAATTCTTTGAGCTCCTCCTGTCAGGAAGACGCTTTACGTCAATCCGTGTTTATGCACAAACAAACTAAAAAATATTTTTTTCCCCATCTGCCATAAACTTTCTGAACTCTGAATCTCCTCAGTCTGAAATAATTTTTAACTGAACATGTGCAATAAGCTATATTGGTAATGTGCAATATACTAATGTAATACAATATAGAATATGTAATGTACTATTCATTAACAGGTGCAATAACAATTTATGATTCTGTACTTTGAGCAATAACACTATGTAACAAATTTTTATTTTTATTTTGTTCCTGGGTACAAAGTGTGTTTTCCTAACCCGTTATGCCTAAAAAAAATAGAAAATAGTTGTTGTTCCACAAAAACTTTGCTTTTGTGATTAGGACAATGATATTTTGAAATTTGTCTGTTTTCAAGAAAATTTTCGATTCGCATTCAATACTGAGTAGTCTTCTAGAATATTCTTGAACTGTTAGAATTGTCCAGAAGTTTCTAGAATGTTCCAGAATTATCTAGAACTTTCGAGAAACTTTTAGAACTTCCTAGAACGTTCTCGGACTGTCCAATAGTACTCATACAAGTATAAAAGCACAGGTGACTCGAACCAACATTTCGGTTTATGTTATTTTTTTGATTTGATTTAGATGGCATCAAGAGGTTGCTTGCACCCAGCAGATGCATTTTGCTACGTCTGTGGACAATTTATAAAGACAAGAGCGAGAAAGTATTCCGTGAAAGCATGTCGTAAGATGTGCAAGGCCTACAAGGCATACTTCGGCATGCCTGTTTGGGATCAAGACAAGCCCTGGGCACCTCATTTCACATGCGAATATTGCAAGAAAACTCTTGAAGGTTGGTACAGGGGAGAAAAGACAGCCATGAAGTTTGCTATCCCGCGAATTTGGCGGCAATTTTTTTCTAATAAATGAGATTTCTCTCTTTGCTGTGGTATTGAATAGGTAAAGAGTACTGTTAAATTTCACTAGCATTAGTATTGGCTAGAACAGGGGTGCCCACACTTTTTCGGCTTGCGAGCTACTTTTAAAATGACCAGATCAACATGATCTATCTACATTAAAAATTATATATATATATATATATATATATATAATATATATATGTATACTAGTATCAGAGGTGGGTAGTAACGAGTTACATTTACATTTACTTGAGTAACTTTTTAAAAAAAAAATTGTACTTCTAAGAGTAGTTTTACTGCACTATACTTTTTTCTTTTACTTGAGTAGATTTGTGAAGAAGAAAGGCTATTACTCCGCTACAATGGGAAACACTCAAATCATTACTTTTTTCCATTAAATAAAGTCTGACAGACAATTTTCATTCTGCTCTGTGTAGCGTATGCTGTCAAGTTGCACACACGCCTTCCCAACTCAAGTTGCTGCAGCTTTGAGGACAGATGTTGCATTTTTCATTTGAAAGCATTATCTGAGCTAATCATATTGACCATGGTTTTCTCTTTTCCTTGCAGCTGTAAATTAAGCTCATTCAAGATATTGGTCAGATCGGAAAAAAATGCCAAGTCTATTAAGTTGCTTGTATTCTGCATGTTTAATGACAAGGAGAAACTCCTTTTTCTCCGGCCAGGGGTCTTGAAAACTCAGCAGGAATTTCTCCCTAGCCATCTGCCTCAACGAAGGCATCGTTTATCATCTCTCCATCTTGGAAGGACTTCTTATGCATAATGATCGAGTCACTCACCCGGAACGATGCTTCGGTGTGTCTGCCTTTGCTTTTGAATTCAGCCGAGTGAAAAATGACGGCTGTCCGATTAACCGCGATTTTAGTTCCCTCTCCTTTCTGTTTCTCAGATCGCTTTTCGGAAGGAAGTCAATTTCGTAGTTTTTATGAACAGTTTGAAAGTGCCTTTCCACATATTCCTTCTTTGGAACAGCAATGATAGATTGACAGATCTGACAAACGCACTTCAATTGTGATATTGTGAGAAAAACAAAATCCTCTTCCAATTCCACATCCAGTCAATACCCTCCCACCCCTAAAAATATTTCTTTAGTCGATATAAATTGGAAGGCTAACTAGATCACCTAGATAGCCGGAGTTTTGCAGTAGCTCGCACATTTGATCGTGCGTGCGGGATGACCAGTGTGTTAGAAGAAAAGAGATCTCAGACTGGCCGCCCTGTATGTCAATCAAGTGGCAAATGAATAGGGAGGATATATGATAGACTTAAAAAAAATTTTGAATGCAACGTGATCTACCTGCACTTTACGATCTATCGGTCAATCGCGATCGACGTATTGGGCACCCCTGGGCTAGACAATTCTGGTACTGTGACAACCTTAGTTTAAAAGCTGTCAAGAAAGCCCCTCTAGCTAAACAGCTGGGTAGATTAGTGATGATTTCAATTACCTTTTATGTACCAATTCAAAGTTTTTTTTCAATCTGCACAACTGACACAGTGGTATCTGTGATGCACTGTAACATAGATAAATGTTTCGAAAGATGATTGGCTTGGTCATATATCATAAGATTGCCAGGGTCAAACCTGTGGAATACATGAAGCATAAATTAGATGTTACAGAATAAGAAGATAGTAAGTGAATTGGGCGTTCATGTGTTACACACCACTCTCTTTACACAAGCATAATACTGGTTATGGCTCCACAGTATTAATTTCCATGTTTAAAAGTGATGTATGTTTTAATATAAAACTGGAAAACAGAGAAGTTCGTAGTTTCAGATTTTTCTTATCAGTACATGCATCACTGCATTATCCCCAGATCCCTAAACTCCGACAGATGCTTTGTTTTTCTTTCATATTTGTATTTGGTCCTTTAAACTGGGGTGACCCCATACGTCAGGCGTCTATCGTTACAACATAGATTGATATGTTTTCAAACAGTCTGGGTTGTTTCGTCATTCCAGTTCTGTACGTGAATTCTCCAGCTCATCGGTCTCAAGCCCAACGTTCCAATGCACCTAATTTCGCCGAACCCAAATGGGCAAACAAAGTCTCGAAAATCGGAGAAGAGAGGTAGACGATTTAAGGTAAAATACAGACCTCTTCGCTTTTTATAGTCCGTTTGAAGTCATTCGAGTCTGCTCGACTATACAACTTTTTATGCACGTATAACTATTAACTTACCCCCCGATAATGGCAATGGTCTTCCCTTTGAAGAATTCACCCATTGTCTATCCTGCTGGCAGAACCACCACGAAACAGCCGCTGACTAAACCTTTAGCGTGACTGTCAACCAGAAGTGCAGCCCGGCGCGTTAAAGGGCGCGCGTTTAAAGGGACGTGTCTGACACGGGATTTGTGTCGGCTAAATTTGGAGGGGTTGGGCAACGGAGAACGGAGAGTGCCTGCCTATGACATGTCTTTTCGGCATTTTACGTCTCGCGCTAATTTGTATTTTAAATATCCACTGTTACAATTCTAGTTGTTTAAAATTCGAGTTTTGTTATGACTAGGGGAAACTGACGGCTTTAAATTATAGACTTCGATTTAGAAATGTCCTTCATTACTTTTTGACTTGCAAAACATTGACTTAAAGATGTGTCTTAAATATGTATGAATTAAATGTAACTTACTTTATCTGAAGTGTAATTTTAGCCAGTTTACATATATGATATATAATTTAGTTTAAATATATGATATATAATTTAAACTTTGATTACTGAAAATTATAGAAGATAAGGCGAATTGCTTTTCTGTATTTTGAAATACATTATCCATCCATCGTCTAACCCGTTGAATCCGAACACAGGGTCACGGGGGTCTGCTGGAGCCAATCTCAGCCAACACAGGGCGCAAGGCAGGAACCAATCCCGGGCAGGGTGCCAACCCACCGCAGGACACACACACCCCCCCCAGGGAAATGCATTATAGATATCTCTAATTCACATACTGACTGAATTATAGGCATCTGATTTCCATATCGATTAGTCACAAGTACATTTTGGATATCTGAAATGTGTTTTTCACGTAAAATATTTTCACTTTGTAAAGTATAATTTTGACTCTTCAGAATGTAGTAAAAAAAGGCATTATTTTTCAAACAGCTTGCCATAATTGTACATATATCTAATTATTATTTTTATCAGTTAAAATGATATTATAAATATTTCTAATTCAAAATAATACTTTAGATATCTAAAATGTAATTATTGATCAGCATTTTGTCATTATATGGTATTCAGTATTGCTTTATAAGGGAAAAATAATTAAAATGATATTAGCATTAGACTGCAACAAAACAAAATATGAAAAGTGAAGGGATCTAAATTCTTTCTGAATGAACTATACATACAAGACTGAGTGAAATAAAGTGAGATTAAGTGAAATGTATTTGTAATTGCATCTCAATGTTAAGTGAACAATATTGTAAACCCAGACAGAAATGATGATGCACAATATAAAACTGTCTCTCACTACACATTTGCTTGTTTTCAGAGTATCAAACCAATGAATTATGAAAATGCGTTAGAGCTGTTACCTAAATTAAATATAAGATCTTGTCTTGGTTAACTATATGATGAAAGATCACAGGCTTGTACAAGAATAAATTCATGATTTAGAATATTGTATAGGCTGACTGATATGGCTTCATCAGCAGAAAAACAATGAAAAGGATCTGCTGATACAAAAGAACTGAAAAAAAGCTAGCTAAGAACAAAAGGGAAGTGAAAGTCAAGAGGTATGGGGAAGGAAGGAAGCCATCTGACAATGGGCAAAGGAAGAAAGCATAAGGAGTGATATCTATTTTGTTGTGTTGAATGTCTAGCTTTGAGCCACAGTTTCCTGGGCAGAGCAGAAAAATAGGCAAGTGAAACTGACAGAAATTATAGTTCATTCATGTGGTATAAGACTGCAGTACTGTATGAGTTATTTAATCAGATATGTTGCTTTTGGCAGTGTTAATTTTCACTGAGGGCTGTAAATATATAAGATAGATTAACAAAGATATATTGATTTGTGTTTCTGAATTCAGGTGTTACTATCTATGCAAATTACTTTTTATTAACTACCTTATAGTTTGTTATTCTGTAACTACAGTGCCATACTTTTTGATAATTTTAGTTACTTACCAAATGTATTGTTTGTCTATTTTATGTAGATTTATAATTACAAATTTGCCAAATTGTATAAATGTGACTTAAGCAATTGATCCATTCTGAGTCTGCAAAACTCAGACTATCAATTTTAACCTGTTTAATTAAAAGCTGACACCTAGGGTTCATATTTATCTTTTATGTCTTTTTTTGTTCAATTTTGATTCTTTTATTTATGTTAATTTTGTTAATCATTACGTTTCTATAGGTCTATGTATATTCTACTATGTTCCATGTATTTTGTTTGCGGTTCCCCAAGAGGCAGGACAACCAGCCCATCACCATCAACGGACTGCCCTCAGCCCAATAAAAGCTAAGGAAAACCCTCAATCCTTTATGATATATTGTATTGGTGAATTTCTGTGATAGTTATTAATGTGCATGTGAATTTGCCTGATTTTTGAGTCCTTTACTCTTTTTTTTTGACCTCTGGATTGAGTGCTGAGCATTTTGTGTAAAATGAATCATTTTATTTTGTGAAGATTGTTCCTCTGCCCTTTATGTTTTTTAAAAGCTCATGGCTAATGGATTTTTTTGTCTTATGAGGTTTTTGACAACAGCTTTCAGGATTTCTTTGGGAAGTGCTCTTTGAGCTATGACAGATAATAATAGCAGTAGTAGTAGTAGTAGTAGTAGTAGTAGTAGTAGGCTTACGGGTGATCTGATCTAACAGGAAGACCAACAACAGGGTATCTAATTTCACACATCTGGTTCTAAATGGCATCAATGAAAAAGCTGTGGATAGATAGATAGATAGATAGATAGATAGATAGATAGATAGATAGAT
>JANRMT010028174.1:84253632-84269828 GCA_026402145.1 Polypterus bichir lapradei
GATAGATAGATAGATAGATAGATAGATAGATAGATAGATAGATAGATAGATGCACCACAATGTGAAATTGGTGAAGATACTTGTTTCTTCAGATTCCTGAGAGCTGTGTCCTACCATTATGTAAACTAAAGGCTAGATGTAATATATTTCACTAAACAAAATTTAAAAGAAAAAATAATCACAATCAAAGAAGCAAAGCAAGAAACATTTAAGCAAAGCAAAAGACATTTAAGTTAAACAAGAGAAAAACACAGTTATCTGCCTTGTCTATTCCTGCCAAGCACATGCTGAGAACCTCAGACTAGTTGAAAGGACAGTTCAATTGAATACTATATCATTCCACTAGAGATCCATTAGAGATATTCCATATCCAAACTCCAGGATCACAGGCTGAGATCATCATGTATCAGTTAGTACTGCTGTTCTGTTATCTCTAGGAATCTCAGTTTTTGCCTCTCTGTGTCTGTGTCTTCACCATCTTTATGTTCTCTTCTGATTTCCTGTAATATCCTGCAGTAGAATATCTTATAATCTAAACTGACGGAGTCAAGTGAACTGCTTTGTCCCTTCTGCAAGTGGGTCTACAATTGATAATTATTACTCTGCTATGCAGCAAGTGGGTGCCAGGGATATATGAAGGAAGGAATGAAATAATGATTTTTTTTTTCTGTTTCTCAAGTGCTCATCATATACCTTTCAAGAATAATATTTGCAATACAATGAACATAAGAGTCAAAGTTTTTTTTTATATTCACTCAGCTGGATTATGCAGACCATCTACCATATGATATTTCATTTCTTATAGTCATCTATATAAAACAAAAGACTTTGGCAGAAAGTTTTGCTTTGACTTTTGCTTTGCTGCTGCATCAATTATTCAATTGCATGGTTGTGGCCTATATGTTCCATATGTTCAGTTCAGAGCTTTATTTCTTAACCTTTATTTTTGAATAATTCCATCAGATACAAGTTAGTGCACCAAACTTGGTTATCTTGCTAAAGTGCATCTCTGTTCTTAAATAATATCTCTAAATTCAAACTAGTATCATCAACTACTGCTGAGAGAAGTACTTTACATATTCCATCACTTCAAGTAGATAATATTGTGGATGTCAATTTTGGCACCAATATCTCAAAGAATAAGGAGATTATTTACTATAGGCAGCCATTGATATTTAGTTTGGATTTGAATGATGAGACTAAAATAACTTTAAAGGTGTAAACCATAGGGTTCTATAGAAAATCATCCATAAAGCTGAACAAGTATTTACCAAAGGTTCTGTAACAGGGCTTAGGAACATTCTATTAAATTTGTTGCTTTGTTATCCTGTAATCTGCTATATTAATTTGCATTGCTTTATATCATAGATTTGGTGGGATTATGGTATGGTGGATAGCATCATTTCATCACTGTTTGTGTGTGTAACTCTATCCAGAATTGGCTCCTGCGATGTTGCAAAGATAAGCACTGACCCTTCACCTCCCTGAATCAAACAGGTTTGTGAGTATTATGTATGTCATGTTACAAAGAATATTTATTTGCTCTGTAATGTGCCATATTTAATTACAATTGATCGATTGGCTGTTTAATTGATTGATTTCTTGATTTGGAATAATGAGAAGGTTGGTATAATATAGATATAATATGATCTACAGGCTTCTGAAGTATAAATAGCATTGATAAGATATTCTAAGGTATTGAAATTTGGGGCTTTGTACAACTAAGAAGCAAATTCTTGATAGCTGCTATGAAACCGCCTCCAGAACAGACCTTTGAATCTGTTGTAGTATGAAAGGTCATTTAAAAGAGAATTATAGTCATTCATTTCTTTTTGTAGTAGTTCAGTTGATAGAATAGAAATGTGACCAAGTGGCCAATTTCTTAAGTCTAGTTACAGTAAATAAGAACAGTAGATAAAGTACCCTAATAAAATCTAAGTCCTCAGCAAAGCAGTACAAAGCCAAGTTAAACTTAAATATGCAGTACAACAAAGAGCCAAGTACAGTCTGAATAACTCGTTTGTTGTTTGACCCTCTTTATATATTGAAGGCTGGGACATATTGATAGATGAATGAATAGTCTGATAACTTTCCATCTTCAATTGTGACATAAACTTTGTTTAAATAGCATGTTTTGCATTTCGTGTTCCAGTAACGATGAATGTTTTCTTTCTTTTTGACAGATATATTAACCCACATAGGTCTACACTTGAACCTAGCATGACACGTTTGGCAGACTGCATTGTAGATTATTGACTTCAGTTTATTTAGATATGTGCTGCTTTTGTAACGCATTAACAGTTCTGTAGTTCATCAGACTGGCCATCAAAAATTAACCAATTTCCAAGCATAAATCTTTGCTTCCTCCTAAAGTGTTTAATGCAAGAATCACTTACAAAGAAAGTACTATCGAGTAAACATGATAAATATATTACATAGTTTTAATAACAACATTAGAAAGTAAAATGTCCTGATTCTGTAAAGTACACATTTCTACCATTCATAACATTAATAAAACAATGATACTCTTATGATTGCTAATGTACCATTTCCACTGCAAATATATGCAAACCTGGTCTCTTAATGTGCCTCTCTGTGAAATTGTTGGCTTGCTTTTCAGAAAGTAGACTTTTATTGCAATGTGTAATGGCAGAGAGTGAGACTAGACATACATTCTTTGCACTACATAGGCTCATCAGTATCCCCTGCTCATTTCTAAAACATAGCTTCATAGAAGGAAGTTGTAGGAAAAGAAAAATAGCATGATTGGCTAGCCTGGCCTAATCACCACTGTATACTTCCAGAGGAAACTTTCTTTCTCTGACAAAGCTTTAACAGTCCAGCATTAGACGCTTGTAACCTGCAACCATATCTTCGCATAACTGCTTGAACAATTGGGAAAACAACACATGTACTTCTATTCCAATATGCTGTTAAACTTGGGAGGCAATACCCAGCTCAGTGTATATAACACAATTTAATAAATAACAATTCAGGAGAAGCCTCTTTTATATGAGAACTAAATCCAGATAGCTGTCCTGTTATAATTCTTATCCCATTCATACAAAACCAACTGGAATTACTAGTCAAGTGTGCCCGTCAAGTAGTCATTTAGTGTCTTTACAAATATTAATCCTATTTGTGCTAGTTGGATGTGATAGCATACATCATATGCAAATCTTCTTGAAAAATGTACCATTTGCACAGTAGCAAACTTATCTTACTATCGATGTCTGTTACATTAGATATCATGGTGATTTTGTAGCTCACTCCAGCACCTGCATATTGGCAGCAGTATATTCAGTTTTTCAATTTGTCTTACAATCTTGCTCTCTGAAAAATGGACTTTGCACGCCTTTTTAGTTACTCAAAACAAATATCCTTTGCAGCAGATAAGATTCACTCATTTCAAATTGTCAGTGACTTCTGATCAAATATGTTGTCACCACCAGGGGGTACGCCAGCTCCCCAAACACCCAGCCCAACAGACACAGACACAAGTCCAGCATATTACAAGGTTTTTATTCAGTGGGAAACATTTTCCCAGTTTCCCATCAGCACCAAGTGCAGTAAAGAAGCACAATACAGCAACTTTCTTCTTTCTATTCCTTCTGTTGTCCGCCTCCACTCCTCCTCAGGTAAACATTGTCCTCTCCCTTCTGACTCTGGCTCCCTGAATGGAGTGGGGTGGCTCCTTTTATAGAGCACCTGGAAGTTCTCCAGGTAATCTCCTTCCAGCAGCACTTTTGGGTGTAGCAGCATTCCTGCCATAAGGGGATCTGCCATTCTCCAAGCAGAATGGCGGTGACCATGGGCCCCAATATGGCTGAGCGTCTAAGCTCCAAACCCATGTCACTGTCCTAGGCCAGGGGGACTGTCCTCTGCTGTTTGCCCCAGGCAAACACTCTCCCCCAGACCTTCCTTTATGCAGGCATCCTGGCTGGGTAGAAGCCCCGGCTTTCTGTTACAATGTACAATTTAATGCCAATGCTGCCACCAACTACACTTCTAGATAAATTGTTCCTCACAACAATTTGCTTGACAAAATATTTTCATTCTGTATTATATGCTTTGCATTCATAAATGGCTGTAGACTGGAGTAGGAATGATGTTAATTGACTGTTTGTAGAGCATTTAAGTCTTTTTTATACAAATAACACTGTTGATGTGCTTTTCCACCACTAGTGCCTCCTGACAGAACATCTATACGCACTAAATTAGCATTCCATTTGGATAAATTTAAGATAACTCTAGCCCACACTGCTCTTTCTTCTTGTTCACAAAAGTTTTTGATACCTTTTTGCTGTGGATATAGCAAGAATACATTTAGATATCGGCATTGGAGTAGTTTTGGATAAAGCAGAGCAGTTCTGCTACTTTGGTGAGATGTTGAGTGCAAACAGAGATGAGAGTACATCACTGACAGCAAGTGGGAGACGTGTATAGAAGAAATCCCAGGAGCCGTTCCCTATTCTGCGAAAGGAGACTCACTGGCATTGAAGGGTACAATTTATGAGGAAGAGAAGTGTGTTCCATGGGAGTGATGCATGACAGATGAAAGTAGAATGTGAATGTGAAGAATGTGAAAATGACCAGATGGAAGAATGGGGTGTCAGAGAGTAAGAGGATGATGAATGCTGAGTTAGTAGAACAACTTAATATGGGGGCAATAGTGTTGTGCCTAGAAAAAACAGACTTACTACAGGTGGTTTGGGCAATGAAGAAAAAGGCAGAGGTGAAGTAGTAAAAAGGTGAGCCAAGGTGGAGGTGAAGGGTATGAGGTGAAGGGGAAGGCCAAAGAAGACATAGTTGGAGATGGTCTCTAATCATATGAAAAGAATGGGTCTCACTGTAAAGAATGTTGTGAACCATGGAGAGCAGAGAAAAAAGATATGAGTGCAATTGTCTAACCTGGGTAAACCTGGAAAAATGTTATTAAAGTGAGGAAGATGATGTTGATGATGATAAACATTCTTGCAAAATAACCAGAAATGATGAGAGACAATTTGTTTCATGTTTTTTTTCCCGTTCCCGACTTCAACATGTCCACTGTGTTGCCTTGGTCACTGATTGGTTTTTGTGCATCATCTTTCAAATGAAAAGCAAGTAATTCAAGCATTATTATTTTGGATGCCATTTTAATTTCTGTACTTGTTTTGCTTGTTCGTATCAGTTTTGTTTTGTCCAATGATAATTTTTTATGCAAAATTAAGTGACAATTATTTTAGATTCCAGTTGAAGAGAAAGGCCATTAGGGAGTTTTGCATGATGGTAGTGTTAAATGTAACTTGAAAATTTTGATTCATGATAAGAAAATATATCCTGCAAACAAGAAGAAATGGCCTCTGTGTAAAAGTAAAAGAAAGCTTAAATTAAAAAATTAACCTTTTCTTTACATTTGAAAGTATTTTATTTTTGTGTACTTAATAATTAAGAACATACACACAAACACACTCACACATGCACACAGTAGGGCCAATTTAGCAAAAATTTACCAAGAAGAGACCCCACCCACGGACATGGGGAGAACATGCAAGGTCCATGCAGGGAGTATCTGAGATTTGAGCCCTGATCTCCTTATTGCAGGGCAGCACTGCTACCACAGCACTATTGTGCTGCCCCTTTATAAGTCATGTAAATAGTAAATATAATCAGGAATGTAAGTTTTTAACTTCACATCATTTCACTCTTTTAAGTTGTTCATAACAGTTTTGTTTCAGTATTTACTAGCATTTTCAAGTTGAGTCATGATATGGAGAGAAATTGCTATTATGTGAAAGCATTCTAATGATGTTTACAGACTGCTGAAAGTGAGAAGACTAAAACAATACAGGTATCTAAAATCTTAAAGAGAGTCACTGGGACTTCAGTAAACTTTTTCAAGCATCAGGATATGGTGATCCCCCAGGACACAAGATGGCAGTGAGCCCAGGCTCGGATCCCCACATAAATGCCCGCAAGGCATGCTGGGCATTGTAGTTCTGAGGGACAGCCTTGTTGGTTCCATGGGGTCCTCCAGCGGAAGCTGTTGGATTTGGGAGTCCCTACTCCATAGGGCTCCAACCTCTCCCGGAAGTGCTTCAGAGCTGCAGCATCAGATCACAGGAAGCACTCCTAGAGATTAGATAAAAGGAGCTGCCTGCCTCATGTCACTGAGCCATAGTCGGTTGGAAGGTGGATAAAGCTTGCGTGGAGGAGGCAGTGGAAGAAAGAGAAAGACAAAGAGTTGTGCTATCTTGTACTGTCGTTATTGTACTTGTGGCTGTGCTGGTGTGAAACGCTTGCTTGAGAGAGTTTCCCACAATAAAAGACTCTTTGTGCCTTTTAAACTTGTGTCATACCTGCTTGTGTTTTGTGTTTGGGAAGCCGGAGCTCCCCCTGGTGTCCACAATGTTTACATTAAATAATTTAATAGATTTTCTGGAAGCTGTGATACATAATGCACAACATAGCAAAAGGTAATAACATTCCACTGTTTTCCAATTGTAGTAAAAAATTAAACATAACAGCACAGGGCACTCAGTGGAAGACTGGCTGCCTGGCCATTCAAACTCACACAGGGCAAACTTGAATTTGCCAAGTAGCCTATCTTCCATCCATCCATTATCCAGCCTGCTAGATCCCAACTACAGGGTCACGGGGGGTCTGCTAGAGCCAATCCCAGCCAACATAGGGTGCAAGGCAGGAAACAAACCCTGGGCAGGGTGCAAGCCCACTGCAGGGCGCGCACACACCAAGCACACACTAGGGACAATTTAGAATCACCAATGCACCTAACCTGCATGTATTTGGACTGTGGGAGGAAACCAGAGTACCCGGAGGAAACCCACGCAAACACGGGGAGAACAAGCAAACTCCACGCAGGGAGGACCTGGGAAGCAAACCCAGGTCTCCTAACTGCGAGGCAGCAGCGCTACCCATTGCGCCACTGTGCTGCCAGGTAGCCTATCTTATTGCATTTAATATTTACTCGTGTGTATTATGTGTGAATTGCATATGTCATGTGCTACATCATTGAATTTTTCCTTTGGGATCAATGGTTATTAATCTATAAGATGTGGCTCTAACAGTGTCATGCTGGTATTGTTAAAAAATGTAATCAACCCTTAGCCAGCCTACAGTCTGAGTTAATGTTACTAGAATGGAAGAAAAGTGCAAATCATGCTTCTGTTAATAGAAAATGATTATTATAATCTCTTGTTAAAAAATTATCCCATATTGAGCAAGATGGTTAATTGATTAACCTAAAATTTGAGCTCAAGGTAAAAAGTAACACATTTCACAAGATGAAGGTGTTGCATTTTCAGCAGGTTTTACATAGAAGAAGTAAGCATTTAATTAAAAACCACTATTTAAGTTAGTGGTAAAATGCTTTACCCACAATTAACACTTGAGTATTATAGAGAAAATAGAATCATATTCAACTATAAACTAACCATTTCTTTGAGAATATATAATTTTAACATTTATAACAAAAGTAGTAAACTTGGAAGATGACTAAAGTTGCAGATCTTTCAATTTTTCTTGTTAGATCCCCTTCAGTTTTGTAATGACAGTGTGTATGTCACTACTATTCATATGGGAATGATAGATGTTCCCCTTTAGATGATGTTAGTTCTTTTGGAGTAGGCCTTAGTCAAGGTCAGGATAATGAAAGATTTCCAATGGTACAGAACAGAGTCCATGCTGTAAGAAGTGCTGAATACACTGTCAATATTCTTTCATGTGGCTGAGCCAGAATCACTAATTCTGTAATGAAACGATTACCACTGAGTGCTGACCTTTTAAGGCCAATAATAGGTCTGGAAATGTGGGGACACTAAGAGCTGATAGTTGGAGCTGTAGCCCATTGTCACTCGTTCAGATGGAGTCCATCCTCTGAACTGGAGGTGGTTTAATGTAGACCTGCAGTGCACTGTGAAGATGTTATGGATTGAGGTTTTAAAAAGCTATTTCAACCAGAAGGTCTTTAAGCTTAGAATCATTCAGAAGCAGAACTAGACAAGGCTTCAACTGGTGGGAGGAGGAAAAGCTAACGACAGTGATGAAAAATTTTGGGACATGAGAAGGGAATATTTGTATTATGTATTGAGTTTTGAAAGAGCTTTAGGTACACCATTTGGTAAACAGAGGATAATACCTGTTAGCAAAGAGAGAAGAAGGTCAGTAGGTTTACTGTTTTCTTCTTTTGTTACTTTAATTCTCATGTTTATCATCTTTCCCTTGTAATTAGTTTTATTATTAATAAAGTAAATTTTAAAGCCGTTGATAGGTTTTAATAGATTAATTTAGGCTCAGGGATTACTCAAGATCCCTATCTAATTACCCCACTTTAAAATGGTAATACAAAATAATTTCCCAATCAATACAGCATATGCAAAAAAGGACACATCCACAGTCTGAGTCTGAGGCGCCCTCAGCACCCTAATCGCATACCTATCATGTTACTGCTGTTTTGCTGTTTGTCTTTCAGACTGAGCATCATGGTGCTGCTGATGGACAGAGTGGATAAAAGTGGGTTATAAAAATACAAGGAAAGAAAATGAGAAACTCTATATACAAATGAGGCAACACTAAACAAACTGTGCTCACACATTGCCTCTTTGTAAACAGGATAACAACCCTTGGCTGTTGTGACAGGGTGGCTTTCCACTTTTTCATTTCACTTAGCATCAAGCAAGATATTTCATTTTCATCCTGCCGATCCTGCCCTCTTCATGGGTGTCAACATTTGTTATCAACAAGAAATGACCTGTCCCTAGTTGGGCTTGCCTGATGCCATTTAGAATATGGGAGACATGTTGTAGACTTCCTCCTGGGGCATGTGGTTCTGGGACATTCTGTGCAATTACACGGCTTGAATATTGATGGCCTGTGATCACCCACACTGACACGTGAAGAAGCACTCCAGTTCTGAGTATGGTGGGTTAATTGGGCCCTTTGTTTTTCCTGCACTGTTCAAGTGTTCACTGTTAACCTCTTTGACAAATATGCAATGTTACTTCAAGTATAGTATTAAATGTAAACTGCTCAAAAAATTATAGGAACACTTTGAAAACACATCACATCTCAATGGAAAAAAAAACCATGCTGGATATCTATACTGATATGGACTGGGTAATGTATTAGGAATGAAATGATGCTACATCGTTTGATGGAAATGAAAATTATCAACCTACAGAGGGCTGAATTCAAAGAAACCCCAAAAAACAAAGTGAAAAAAGTGATGTGGCAGCCTAGTCCATTTTGTTGAAATTTCATTGCAACAACTCTAAATCGTACTCGGTAGTTTGTATGGCCCCCACATGCTTGTAAGCATGCCTGACAACGTCAGGGCATACTCCTAATGAGATGACAGATGGTGTCCTGGGGGATCTCCTCCCAAATTTGGACATCACTGAGCTCCTGGACAGTCTGTGGTGCAACCTGGCAGCGTCAGATGGACTGAGGTGTTCTATTGGATTTAGGTCAGGCAAGCATGGGGGCCAATCAATGGTATCAATTCTTTCATCCTTCAGGAACTGCCTGCATAAACTTGCCACATGAGGTCGGGCATTGTCGTGCACCAGGAGGAACCCAGGACCCACTGCACCAGCATAGGGTCTGACAGTGGGTCCAAGGATTTCATCCTGATACCTAATGGCAGCCAAGGTGCCGTTGTCTAGCCTATAGAGGTCTGTGCATCCCTCCATGGATATACCTCCCCAAACCATCACTGACCCACCACCAAACCAGTCATGCTGAATGATGTTACCGGCAGTATAATGTCCTCCACATCTTCTCCAGACCCTTTCACGTCTGTCACATGTGCTCAGGGTGAACCTGCTCTCATCTGTGAAAAGCACAGGGTGTCAGTGGTGGACCTGCCTATTCTGGTATTGTATGGCAAATGCCAGTCGAGCTTCACAGTGTTGGGCAATGAGCACAGGGCCCACTAGAGGACAACGGGCCCTCAGGACACCCTCATGAAGTCTGTTTCTGATTGTTTGGTCAAAGACATTGACACCAGTGGCCTGCTGGAGGTCATTTTGTGGAGCTCTGGTAGTGCTCATCCTGTTCCTCCTTCCCCAAAGGAGCAGATACTGGTCCTGGGTTAAGGACCTTCCACGGCCCTGTCCAGCTCTCCTAGAGTAACTGCCTGTCTCCTGGCATCTCCTCCATGCCCTTGAGACTGTGCTGGGAGACACAGCAAACCTTCTGGCAATGGTACGTATTGATGTGCCATCCTGGAGAAGTTGGACTACCTGTGCAA
The DNA here is from genome assembly GCA_026402145.1 of Polypterus bichir lapradei. Lineage (NCBI taxonomy): Eukaryota > Metazoa > Chordata > Cladistia > Polypteriformes > Polypteridae > Polypterus > Polypterus bichir. The sequence continues at coordinate 84,263,885 of JANRMT010028174.1, forward strand.
CCTCTGTAGGGTCCAGGTATCACCTCATGTTATCAGTAGTGACACTGACCATAGCCAAATGCAAAACTAGTGAAAAAATAGAGAAGATGAAGAGGGAAAAATGTCAGTGGCCTCCACATGTTAAACCATTCCTGTTTTGGGAGTTGTCTCATTGTTGCCCCTCTAGTGCACCTGTTGTTAATTTCATTAACACCAAAGCAGCTGATACTGATTAACAACCCCTCAGCTACTTAACTGACCAGATCAATAGCCCAGCAGTTTCATTGACTTGATGCTATACTCTGATTAAAAAGTGTTCCTTTAATTTTTTGAGCAGTATATATATATGTTGTCCTGCATAAAAGTGTGCATGTCACAAAAATTGGCTAATTGGCATGATGTTGAACAGAAGTACAAGATGGTGTGGCTTTGTTTTGCAGATTTTGTATCCATATATGATGCAATTTGTCTGTTTAAGCTATTCATATTATAAGATATCATTCGTTATTACTGTTCTGTCTAAAAGAGAGAGAGGTCAAAAATGAAACTGACTAGAAGATGCCAAAACCAAAATACAGGCTAAGGTCAAAAGTAGGAAATACAAATGCCCATTAATCAGAGCCCAAAACACAATCAAAATGCTGAGTCAAAAAACAAGTAGATATCTGTAACCAGGAATTCAAAAGAATTCTTTAGTTGGTTGCTATAAAGGGCTACAATCTGTCAAGCTTGGATTTCCCAAAATTAACACAATTCAACTTTATACCATCACTTGTCTGATGTCACCAACAAGCTCATGAATGGAATTCCAAGGCTAGTTTCTATGGTTGTGGTATAGCCAAAACACAAAAATTACCTCATATTCAGATTCTCTGTACTTTAAAACTCCATATTGGATATAAAATTGTTCTAAACAATCACTAGAACAAACACAGACATTTATAAATATCAGAGATCATAATAATTAACGTCTGTATATTTTACAGTACTGCATGTTGCACACATCCATTCATTTCTAAACTCGCTTTATCCTGAGCAGAATCAGGGGAGCTGGTGTATATTGTAATTGTAAATTTCCATAATACCAGAGAAAGAGTTCAATATGCAACTAACAATGAAACACTAAGGGAACAAACATCCCTCTGGATTACCATATGGCATTGTGCACACTGGCGAAACATATACTTATGGTCATAGCATATTACTTTCTCCATTTTCTGAACTCACTTCATCCTTTTTTGAGGTGCGGTGAGCCATAGTCTGCCCTGCCAGGGCCTGTGGCCATGCTCAACATGCTGCTTGAACAGGCATGGGTGATCCTGAAATGGGTAAGTCTGTTAAAAGTGAATATAGTAGATTGATAATAAATGAAAAATGCAACATCTAAAAGTAGTAGATGGATTTTGTTAATAGATAGATAGATAGATAGATAGATAGATAGATAGATAGATAGATAGATAGATAAAATGGACCTATCAGAAGGGTACTTTCTTTACCTCCTCCTCAATCACTCTATGTACATTTGTGAGATGTCACAAGTGTGCCCTCCTTTAGTGTAAACATAACAGTTTGTATAACGATGTGGCCAGGTTTTGAAAGCAAATGTCATTATTATTGCTGGAATATGTGTAGGGGAAGGGCATCCAATCATTCTTAATATACTTTTTATACTTTCAATAACAAAGCTACGCAGAGAAAAATAATTGGAAAACAAACAAAAAAAATAAAAAAGACATTTACACCATTCTCATTTATTATGCAGTGCTCATCTGTGACACTATGCAAAATTCTGCTATCTTACATTAATGTGATTGATTACTCAGAACAGGATTGCAGTAGTCAATACTGCTCCCTTACAGCACCAATGCCTGGTTTGGTTGTGCAGCTACATTTTTCTTTCTTCTTTAAATGCAGTACTCTGCTTGCAGTGGTGACAGTTTAATGTTTCTTTATTTAGTCATGTTTACACAAGAAAACATGAAATTTGTCTTCTCAGTTGCATCTCATAACAGACAGAATTAAATAAAACAAACAAATAGAAAAAAGACAGGTTAGGGTAAGGCAGTTAGATAATACAAATTTACACCAACAACAACAACAAAAAACATTACAGGATATATATCAAAACCTTAATCATTATTTCTGATATTTCTTATTGAAAAGTCGAATGGCACAAGGAAAAAAGGAATTTCTGGAGTGATTTGTGTGGGTTTTCAAAGTGACTATCCTTCCTGATTTACTGAAGTTTAGTTCTACATGTAATGGATGATTGTCATCAGTTGAGATGATTTCCAGTTTCTTTAACATTGCCCTCTGACACACACTAGTCAAATCATCTACATCAGCCCCAATAACTTTAACTGCATACTTCGTAATCTGCTGGAGATTTTTTGAGTTTTGGTTTGTCAGACTATTAAACCAGGCAATGAAACTAAAAGTGATCACAGACTGGATCAGACTGCAATAAAAGGACAACATGAGGTCCTTGTCTACTTTAAATAGTTTGAGTTTATGGAGCAGAAATAAGCTCTGGTTGCAGTTAGAGAATATTGTTTTTTTATTAGTATTCCAGTTAAGATTGTTATCTAGGTAAGTTTCTAAGTATTTATATTCAGTCACTATTTCTACCTCCTCCCCCAGAACTTACAGGTGAACATACAGATTTCTGTCTCTTGCTTCAGTGTTGCTACTTTTTCAATCTATTGCATAAATGTCAGTAATACTACAGGTATGACTTAGTCTAAACAGGAATAAATATCAGAATAACACTAAGCAAAACAACTGGTTTTCCACTGAACCCCTTTTTCAAACGGACAAACTATTTCTATGTTTGCCTTGTCAGCGTGACTAATTAAACAATGATTCAGGAAATATAGGAAATACTGTCATATTTATTGTTTGTATTTAGCTAAGGGCTCCCACTTACTTCAGCAGACATCAGTGTATATACCTACAAGTACAAACAGGATTGTCCACTTTTCGTACTGTTTTCCAGTTTGTGGTTGCTGCACAGTTTGGTGTATTTGGTATTGCTCTATTGTTTTCAGCACACGAGCAATCTTCTTGATATCTTCCCCACATCACTTTTAAACTGTTTTCCAGACCCCTGGGGATACTGGGTTCTTTGGAATTCAAGGATTAAAATATTCTGCCTTCTTACTACATCTACTACTATATATTGCTACTTTGGTTATCCAGCACAATCTTATTTAATACTGTAGAATGCCCCGAAGGATATTGGGCACGTAGTAGGCACAGGTCTTCAGAACTGTGACTGTGTCTGACATTGTCTATGACTTTGTGTTATAACTGATTGACTACACATCCATCCACCCATTTTCTGACCCACTTTTTCCATTACAGTACTAAGCAAACCTTTTCGCGAGTAATACATCAAAGGATATGTCGCTGAACACACAGACTAGCTTCAGAATGATAGCTTTATTAAATCAAAATCTTCCAGCCTCTTCAGGCTAAATATGAAACGATCCTTCAGAATAGAATATGAAATGAGTCTGGACCCTGAATGAAGTCTTCGTCTTTCGAAAGCTGTAGGGGGCGCCCGTGGTCTTTCTATATTGCTTTCGAAACGACGCCCATTATATCTTGAAACTATAAAATAGTTTTAATTGTAACTGATTTAGAATATAAAAATACAGTATAACAGTAAATGGTTCTTAATCTACGTTAGTAACTATTAGTCAACATAAATTGTTAGCCATCGTCTTCAGATTTAACTGCTTCTTAAATATCCAGTTTTTGTATGAACTACTGAGCTTTAGACTTAACTAATATTTATGGTAAACTCGGTTTAATCTAAATAATCTGTTTGTATAATAAAAAGCTAAGTTACTATCTTGTTAACAGATTAAGAATGGATATTTCCTACTCGTAACCAAAAGCCCCAAAACATAGACAAGAAATATTCGCGTTCCTAAGTAACGTAACTGCGCGTCTATTTCATCCAATAGAGGTACCGTAGGGGCGGGATCAAACGAGGTCCGGACAAGAGCAACCAATCATCGTTTCAATCTGGAGCCATCCTTCGAACGAATTGGATTCTGGGACAGGGTTCCTTAGATCCCGTAGCATCAACAAATTGGGAGCAGACGGGTGAATACAGTTAATTACAAATATTCATCTGGCACCTCTTTCTGTTTAGTTTATAGAGGAATCTAGGTAAATTATTGCCTAATTTTACTTTTTTCTTGACTTGCTGCGCTAGTGGTTTTGTGATCATTTGTGGGAAAGCCTGTTATTTATATTCGGTTTTAATTACTTTGCTTCTGAAATGCAGTAACTAGTGGCTGGCGTTCACGTTTTCCGCCTTCTATCATGACTCCTACCTTGCTCTGATGGTTGTTTCAGAATACCGCTGTCTTATATTTGGGGTTGTTTCTTTGGCTGACGAGTAGTTTAACAGTACGACCAATAACTAAATCTTAGGCATAATGCTCTTATTCATTTGCAGGACAAAAACAAAATAGATATTTCAAAAACTCAGTGAAAATCCCCTGATGCCTTAAGTTCATTCTTCTTGTGATGTGAGAGAGAACGGTATGAATGCCACATTACTTTTCATTTTTATTTATACCAGCATAACTTGTTATTATATTAACGTTGGTTGTAAATAGAAAAGAAAAAAATTACTTTTACTCTTCTAGGTCTAGCTATGGAGCATGTACATTTAGCTGCCGAAGATGAAGATGATCTTTATTCTGGATACAATGAATACAACCCAGTCTTTGATGCTGATGTAAGCTAATTTTTCGTACTTGAATGAAGTCTATAGAGCTGCATAGTGACACATTCGTTTGGATTTTGTCCTCATGGCTTCAGCATCCATGGTTAGAATCCCAGCTGGATCAATGTGTAGAATTTGCACGTTCTCACTGTGTTTGTGTGGATAATTTATCCAGTTTTTTTTAATTTCCCTCCCAAGTGAGAAACATGTTATTGATTGACAAATTAGTTACTCAAAATTGCGTATAAATGAATGTGTGGTGAATTACTGCTGTTAGGACAGACTTGAACAAACTGGGTGAGTAAAATTTGCATATTAATTTTTCCTGTTTCGTTTTGCGCAACACAATTGTAATATGTCCGAAATAATTAAATCAATTGCTAATTATAAAAAAAATTACATGTTTATTTTAAGGAACTGGAAAATGATGTTGGATTCCAGCAAGCTGTAAAAACTAGTTATGGAAGAAGACCTCCAGTAAGTCATTAAAAATAGTATTCCAGTTTCCATATTTATGTAAAGGCTGGTAATCAATTATTGACAATGAATTAATTTATTCAACTTAATTCAGTTCATTTAGTTTATTTTTATAGTGCTATTTACTGTGTGTACTCACAGAGTGCTGTGACAAGTTCTCATGTAAAATGCAAGTATAGATTTTATTAATTGCTAAATACAAGATTCGTACACATAAAAACACAGATTTGTTAAAACAAACAGAAAACAAAGTAGAAACTGATTAACATAAAAGGATATCAACAATATATATCCATTAATTGTTGGACTATGGTCAGTTGACTGTGGAGGAGAGGAAAACAAAAATTCCAGTCAACAGCATTCCTGGAGAAAATAAACCTCTTCCATGGTCAATTTTAGGAGAGAAAATCAATGACAATGTCAGACTTAGTCACAGTCCAGGAAACCTCTGATGATTTCAATGCTTCCAGTATCTGGGATGGCTTTTTCATGGACAGAAGAACAGCTTGGCAGTAAAGCAGTGGCACCAAGTGCCAAATCAAGATACAGAGAAGAGAAATGAAATACAGGAGGAATAGTGGCAGGTCAAAATTATTGTATTATTTATATTTTTGTACAAATGATGAACAGAGACGCAGTATGAATAGATAGTTAGATAGATAGATACTTTATTAATCCCAAGGGGAAATTCACATAATCCAGCAGCAGCATACTGATAAAAAAAAATATATATATTAAATTAAA
>JANRMT010028174.1:84269928-84317923 GCA_026402145.1 Polypterus bichir lapradei
TATATAAAATTAAATAGTAATAAAAATGCATGTAAAAGCAGACAATAGCTTTATAATTTTGAGTAATAAAGCAGACAATAACTTTGAGCAATGTTAGCATTTACTCCCCCGGGTGGAATTGAAGAGTCGCATAGTGTGAGGAAGGAACGATCTCCTCAGTCTGTCAGTGAAGCAGGACAGTGACAAAAGTCTGTCGCTGAAGCTACTTCTCTGTCTGGAGATAACACTGTTCAGTGGATGCAGTGGATTCTTCATGATTGACAGGAGTTTGCTTAATGCCCGTCACTCTGCCACAGATATGAAACTGTCCAACTTTACTCCTACAATAGAGCCTGCCTTCTTAACAAGTTTATCCAGGCGTGAGGCGTCTTTCATCTTTATGCTGCCTCCCCAGCACACCACCGCATAGAAGAGGGCACTCGCCACAATCGTCTGGTAGAACATCTGCAGCATCTTATTGCAGATGTTGAAGGACGCCAATGTTCTAAGAAAGTATAGTCGGCTATGACCTTTCTTACACAGAGCATCAGTATTGGCAGTCCAGTGCAATTTTTCATCTAGCTGCACTCCCAGATATTTATAGGTCTGCACCTATAATAGCTAATCAGTAGCTCTAAGGGTATGCTAGACTAAAGTAGTGAGTCTTCAGCTTGGATTTTAAATCTGCAATTGAAGGTGTATCTCTTATTTAAGCAGGCAAATCATTCCACTGCCTTTAGTTCCTGTAACTAAAATGATCTTATTTGAAAAGATTAGGTTTAAAGTCTTGCCATGAAAAAATAACCTGCATGGATTTAACTTTAAATTAGCAATGTATATCTTAGTGATATAAAAATACTGTATCTCCAGCTTCTTCAGGACAAATCAAATTTTCATCTTAGTTATAGAAATACATTATTTACGGTTTTATTTATATGGTAGCCTGAAAAATAGGTTAAGTAGAAGTCAAAGTATGTTATTGATGTATGCTTAGTTCTGTTTGTTGACCTAAGTGTGCCGTACTACACAGGCAAACCAACTAGGGACAATTAACAGAAATCACTAGTGTGCTTACTAATTTGCAGTTCAACTGTGATCTGAAGTTTATAATAATAATCATTATTCTTTTAGATGACTGCAAAAATTCCAGGCACTGCATTAGCTGCACGTCCTTTGGGAACTTCATTTGGAGTAAGTACCTTTGAAAGTATTCCTGAAAGTATGTTTCCTTTCTGATTCGTCAATGGTTGTAAATCTCTAAATGTAACTTATAATTAAAACAATTCCTCTCATTTATTGACACAAGAATAACATATCTGTTTGATGTTTGGGTAAAAGGAATAGGAATATTAGAAAAAACTTAGATTTTGAAAGAGCATTAAATGGAATAAAAACTGCCTTTTCATGACCCTTTAATATGTTATGCAAGTTTGAATGTTATGTTGTTTAATGGAAGACATTCTTTATTTAAATAACTTTTGTAATTTTCATGTCAAATACTCGTCAGCTGCCTTGGCTTGAAAGATGGATGTATTTTTTTAAGTTTAAAGCGCCAGTGCTGGAAAGATAATTTTTTTTTAATTTATAGAAAGCGTTTAACTTTAGAACACAATTTCAAGTGATGAATATATACCACGTTTGAAAGGAAATAACTTTGAATTGAAAAATATCAAACTTATCCATCAATTGGAACTCCTTATTTATTTAAAGGTAATAATGTTTTTTTTTTTTTTACACCCCTGAATCTAGGTTAAAATTATTTGGTATACATTTGTAAAATGTATTAATTGCTGTACACATGAACTGAAATTTCAGAATGAAGTAATTTAAACATAGCATTAAGGCCATCAAACTCAATTTTCCTGAAGGCCAAAAATAACACTTTATATATCCAATGTGAGCCAGAATATATCAGCAATCAACTACTGCCATGTTTTCTTTTCTTTTCTGTGTCCATCACAATCATATATTTTCCCTAGCAGCTGTCTTTAAACTGTCTCCCCACTTTATCAGCTTTTTTTATTCTTGGACACTGCTGCAGGTTAGGAAAGCTCCTAGCAAACGGGATTAAAATTTAATATTGATTGAAAAAATTACCCATGTGAGAAATTGTAGCTAAAGAAAATGCATCCATTTACACATGGATTATTGTGCATCACAACTGGAAGGCACTTGATTGAATTAAAAACTGGATGTAAACTTGCTAGTGATGGATTACACAGATTATATTCGCAATTGGTCAGGAACAGATAATGATCACATTTAACATGAGTGGAAATGAAAATATGTTTTCTATCCATAAACAACGATCAAGTGAACATAAAAGGCAAAAGGAATATATAGAATGGTGGCAACAGTCTTTTGAGCCATAAAATATTCAGGTCTTAGCCCCTTCTGTGATTTTTGCTCACAGTCTATCCCCAACCCGAGTCCATGAACTTTCAAGGTATAAACACTAGCTAGTGTGCCACCAGATCATACTATTTTAAAAATATCTATAGTAAATAAATAGATTAAAACTAAACAGATATGTTATTTATGGGTTTCTGTTAGTGGGTTGAATGCAGTACCCTCTTTTCTGCTTGGCTGTGAAATTGTGCCTTGCAAAGTACTGGTGTATCATTGTTTGCCACAGCTGTTTCTTGCCTTGCACCCATGCAGACCTTGGTGGTGTGAATCATGAATGCTAATTCTGCGATACCACTCTGCCTATGCTAAAACATCTGTACCAAACTTATTAAACTTTAATCTGATTAAATGTATGTCTATAATTTTTGTTCAGTTATTTTGTCTTAATTGCAAGCTATGTGCTTTCTCCATCCATGTGCATGTCTGATGTTATGGCAGCAGCAGGTTGCTTCTTGTCTTACAACAGCCACTGCTGTGATAATCACTGGCTCCCTGTGACCCCAAAATGTATGGATTTAATTTATCCTCATCATGTGCAGAATGAAATGTATACCTGAGACTTTTGTTCAGTTAGTGTCCCTTGATTGCAAGCTACATGCTTTCTTAACGTCTTCCTTCACATGCATGCTCGATGTTAGCAGGGGCAGCAGCAGGTTGCTTTTTTGTCTTACACTTAGTGCTGCTGTGATAATCATGGCTCTATGTGATCCTTAACTGGGCCAGTTTAAATTTACTTCTTAGCACATGCACAATTAAATGTATACCTATGACTTTGTTCAGTTCCTTAATCTATCCCGCACTAGCAGTCACAATAGTTTTAGCGAAATAGCAAAATATTTTTTTTTTCTTTCAGTGGCTGGAATACGCTAGTGTAATTTTCAGCTGTTAAAAGTAAAACTAAGAAGAAAAAAAAAGAAAATAAAATTAAAATAAAATTTTAGAAAATGAAACACCAGCAGGTTTAGTTGTTTGCCAGTTTGAAGACTCTAGTCACTTCTATGAGACTACCTGTTCAATTTACTGATTGTTCATTAGAGTTCCTGTCAATTTGACAGCTGTACGAAGTATGTATTGCTTCACTGACGAACATTTCCAAACCATAGGTGATTTTTTCATCAACAACATTCTGCGCAGAAAGGTAAAATCTAGAGAACCCCTTTATCAGTGCCTTAAAGAATGATTTCATTTTAAAAAAGTGTTTATCACTACTGTGTAAAGTGACATTTAACAAATTCAAACAATCAAGAAGAGAGCTGAAATGTTTTTCACTCCTGATTGTCAATAAGGCATTTCTAACTCAGACTTTTTAATTGTATACAATAATCACAAAGCAGCAGCTCATCACAACTGACATCAGACTGCATGTGCAACCTGTAATGTGTTTTCAGTATGTGTTGCTGGATCAGTGTCTTTGCTCCTGTGGTGTCAATCACAGTTACATCTAACATACCATCATTTATGAATGGATTGGAAGGGATTATCTGTATCTGATACGTCTGTCTTGTGACTTGTAGATCCAGTGAATGGCAGCTTTGAAGGTTGCCCAACACTCTTTTCACACCACACACATTCAGAAGTGGTGACATGGTGTATCGTTTTTGCATAATTATCACCTCTGCCTGTTTCACTATTACATGATCTGTAATGCTGATGGTGGCCATTTCTGAACAATAGCCACTCTTTGTAACACAGCAGTGTACTTTCTTCTTTGCATTCTTCATGCTCTGACAGCCAGCATTCATTTCTTCTGCTACTGCAAATGCTGTTCCAATAGCCCTCCTTGGGGATCATGTTATGCATATGATTAACGATGGACAAGCTATTTCAGGGATTGTGGTAAAGGTGTTAAAGAAGACTCAGTCAGCTTGTCTAGCTGTAAGAATATTACTTTGATAAACAAAGAACATTTTTTTTACAACTTGATTGATTCCTGAGCCCTTGTTGTCAATAATTCTTTAACATATTATTGCCAGATAAACAAATACTCTATGTTATGTATACATTTTGGCTGTAAGTAGCACTTTTTGTTTCACTTTTTCTCTATTAAAGCAATGTACAGTATTTATTGCATTAGCCCAAATATACCATACTTAGTTATTGATTCAGGTTATTAATTTCTGTAATAATTTGAAAAGCTCACAAGAAATGTTATTCTACCTTAAATTTTAGGCTAGGGTGCCTCTGGCTTCATCACTTGGAAGACCTACAACAGGAGCAGTACAGGTAAACTAAAACGGACTGACTAAATGAAAAATTATAAATACCGGTTGTTCTCATATCCTTTTGACATTTTTTAGTAAGATTATCAGTGACTATTAATATAATACAATAGATGATAAATATCTGTATTTTCTCAATAAATAGATAGATATATTTCCAGCTTTGCTAATTTGGGCTTCCCCTTGCAATTCGAACACATATGCATTCAAAATTATCATAATTGATAATTCTGAATTAACCCAATATAAGCGATTTATGTAGATAAAAAAATCAGTTTCTTGAAATATTTTGTTAGCAAATAACATGTAGTTGGATATTCAAGAGCTGGTCTTTCTTTATTCTTTATAGGAGCACAGGTGCTATTTCACCACTGGGACTGGAATAATCAATACTTTCTAGTCTGTCATCATTGTAGTAGTTTAAATATGAACACAGATCATAATGATTTGTACTGATTTGTACTTTCTCAGAGGACATCATTATATGTAACCTCATCCATTGTTCTAATAGCAAAAGGTTTGGTTGACTTTGAAAAACATTGTTCTAAACAGATGGTCCAAGTTAAGTTTTATTTTTATGTCTGATTACTTAAATGGTCAGTATCTAAGTGTGAAAATAATAGAACACCTAATTCAATGGAGTGGCATGTTATCCAGAAATGCTTGCTGTCTTTTGGCTATTAATTCTGAGAGAGCAGTACCCAAGAAACAGTGACTGTAGGTGATAGATATATATTACAACGTACATCACATTTCCTTTGCAATTATTATTTTCACCTTTTTACATTACTTGAAATGATTTTTGTTATTAAACATATCTGCAAACATTTAAATAAGACATTCAGTAGGCCATTTCAAATACTGATCAGGGATCCTTATTTATTAATTAGTTGCTGGGTAACAGAGCTAGTACTGATACTTTCCCATTTAATCTTTTTTTTCCCCCCCCAAGGATGGTGCTGCACGGCCAATGACAGCTGTGAGAGCTGCAGGATATTCATCTGCAGTCAGGAAAGGTTAGTAATTTAAGGTTTAACATTCCCACTACATTTTTTGAAAAATAAGGAGCACCCATTAAATTATGGAGAAGATTGTGTATTATATTAATAGAAATAATTTGCTTGCAATGCTTACATTTTTCCACTTCTTGTCATATCTTATATATTTAGTTAGCGAATTAGAGACAAATATTGTTTGTATGGGTTGGATTTTAAAGTGACAAAACAATACAGGCATCATATAAACAGCTATTTTAGGAAAGGGTTTCATTCAGCTTCTGTTGATTGATAAGCACAGGTAAATTTACTGACAAAAAGAGAAATATTTTTAAAGTAAGAAGATTTCAAAAAGAAACCTACATCTTAAATTGATCCTGACACAGCTATAGTTGCAAGGGTAGTAACAAATGTTAGTTCAAAGTAATATAATTAAGCAGACACTATTGATCTTTCAAAGGAAGGATTAAAGAAATTGTATGTATATTGTTTTATTAATTATCTTAATTGAATGTTTATACACTATAAATGAGACTGTAGTTCTTTTTAATTTTGTTTGTTTACATTTTTTTAGCATATGCTACAAACATTTGTGCTACGCTATGTTAAAAAACTCTGAATTTATTTAGAGTGTGAATTCAGGTTTTTTTAGTTAATTGCTTAAAATATCAATTCTAATTGATTTTTGAATCTAAAGTGCATAATAATACAGAATGCTAGTAGTTTTTCTTTTTCTGTTTTTCAGAAAATGTTTGAAGATATGACAACTATACGTTCTGCAAATTGTAATTTGTTTTTTTTTTGGTTTTTTTAAGGATTTTCATTTGACCCACTGGGGCAGTCGAGGGGCCCAGCACCACCTTTGGAATCAAAAAATGAAGACACGTAAGATTATTCTATTTTTTTTACCTGCAGTAAAAATGACAGCCCACTTTACTTAAAGACCATACTTTGCACAATTTCTCTAGCCCTGAAGAAAAGATTAAGCAAATGGAAAAAAAAATCTATGAGCTGACTGAAGAAAGCTGTATGGCTCATAGTCGTGGTGATCTTCAACTGGTAAGTAGGTCTGCTCTTTAAACTAAAGGAAACAGCTGGAAAAAGTATAATGTGTTTACATATTACGAGTCACAAAAATCTGCTCTATATTGAGAATTATTTTGCTGGATTTAGTTTTCAAGAACTGCCTGGTGATTTAAAAATGAATAATATTTATATAAACAAAAGAATGAGAAAAGGAAGTGACATTAAGTGATAATGATATGTGCTGTACTAATATACTTCTGCAGGTATGATTGTTGGTCTATTAATATTGTACACTTTATGTGAAGGCAAGTTGTAAACATTCCTTTTTACATCTGGACTATGGTGTTATTTGTAGCTTGTATCTGGCTTATTTATCTTCCATTAAGAAAATATAGATTACATTAACTAAACATGGTTCGTTTGATGTTGTTTCTGTCACTATAAAAAAGGCAAGTTGCAAAAGAAAAAGGCTGGGTTTAGACCATACTGTCATCTGGTAAAGAGTGCCTAAATTAAGGGAACAATTAATTTTAATTTTTCTTAGAACAATAGTGTGCTTCAATCTGAAATGATTACTCTGACTTATTTTAACTTTTAAGTATACACAGAGACTGTGGTGTGCTTCACTTTTTATACTGTAGTTTAGGCTATTGCAGTGTGCTTGAACTGTTAACCAGAAATTTCATATTGATTATGCAGATAATGGGAAAGGGGGTAATTTAGAGGTATTGCTTTAATATTTTTCTGTTGAAGTTAGCTTCTTTGCTATAATTATCCCAGCACTTCTAATAGTAGGTGGATTGTGTGGGACATGATATTCTAACTCTGTTACCTGGGATTTAGCCTTGGAGAAGTTCTCCTAATAAGTATTTCTTGATAAAATAGGTAGGGAATTGTGTAGTGAATGGATACATATGTAATTTTTGAATGGGGCACATGCTCTCTGAAGAAACCGCATCTTTTATCTCAGTTCTCTATCTGTAAGGTTAAGGTAAGAAATGAAATCAATATTTAGTAGATCCTCCTTTTGCAGAAATTACAACCTCTAAACGCTTCCTGTAGGTTCCAATGAGAGTCTGGATTGTGGTTGAAGGTATTTTGGACCATTCCTCTTTACAAAACATCTCTAGTTCATTCAGGTTTGATGGCTTCCAACATGGACAGCTCTCTTTAACTCACACCACAGATTTTCAATTATATTCAGGTCTGGGGACTGAGATGGCCATTCCAGAACGTTGTACTTGTTCCTCTGCATGAATGCCTTAGTGGATCTTGAGCAGTGTTTCGGGTCGTTGTCTTGTTGAAAGATCCAGCCCCGGTGCAGCTTCAGCTTTGTCACTGATTCCTGGACATTGGTCTCCAGAATCTGCTGATACTGAGTGGAATCCATGCGTCCCTCAAATTTGACAAGATTCCCAGTCCCTGCACTGGCCACACAGCCCCACAGCATGATGGAACCACCACCATATTTTACTGTAGGTAGCAGGTGTTTTTCTTGGAATGCTGTGTTCTTTTTCCTCCATGCATAACGCCCCATGTTATGCCCAAATAACTCAATTTTAGTTTCATCAGTCCACAGCACCTTATTCCAAAATGAAGCTGGCTTGTCCAAATGTGCTTGAACATACTTTAAGCGGCTCTGTTTGTGCTGTGGGCGGAGAAAAGGCTTCCTCTGCATCACTCTCGCATACAGCATCTCCTTGTGTAAAGTGCGCCGAATGGTTGAACGATGCACAGTGACTCCATCTGCTGCAAGATGATGTTGTAGGTCTTTGGTGCTGGTCTGTGGGTTGACTCTGACTGTTCTCACCATTCGTCGCTTCTGTCTATCCGAAATCTTTCTTGGTCTGCCACTTCGAGCCTGTGGTCTTCCATTTCCTCAATATGTTCCTAACTGTGGAAACAGACAGCTTAAATCTCTGGGACAGCTTTCTGTATTCTTTCCCCTAAACCATGATGGTGAACAATCTTTGTCTTCAGGTCATTTGAGAGTTGTTTTGTGACCCCCATGTTGCTACTCTTCAGAGAAAATTAAAGGAGGAGGGAAACTTACAATTGACCCCCTTAAATACTCTTTCTCATTATAGGATTCACCTGTGTATGTAGGTCAGGGGTCACTGAGCTTACCAAGCCAATTTGAGTTCCAATAATTAGTTCTAAAAGTTTTGGAATCAATAAAATGACAATGGTGCCCAAATTTATGCACCTGCCTGATTTTGTTTGAACAATTATTGCACACTTTCTGTAAATCCAATAAACTTCATTTCACTTCTCAAATATCACTGTGTGTGTCTCCTATATGATATATTTAACTGACATTTTTTATCATAACAACCAACGATTTATACAGGAAAATAATGACTATTAACAAGGTTGCCCAAACTTTTGCATCCCACTGTAAGGAGGCCCATCCGGGTAGGCGCGTGGAATGTCTTGTTTCTCCTGCATGATGATTATCTTCTTCTGCTGGCGGAGGAGCTTTGTAAACTCCACATTCAGTGGCAGCACTCTCTGAGGTGCGCAGACCTGGGACTGACCAGATCTCTGTAGATAGGTACACATTTTATTGATCTGGTTGCTCTGATGGCTGTCATACCTAGGGAATAGCTGTTGCTGTGGCAGATCTGCTTCTTCCAATAGTGTCCGATGTCACCCCTTTAAACGAGCATATTATGAGACTTAGATTAAGACACTCTTTGGGTGCCTTGTTTGTTGTCTCAGTGTATGCTCTGACTGCAATGAGTGATGTCTTGGTGAGGAAGACATATTATTTGCAGCTTCACTCTGTGGTTGATGGGTGTCTGCGAGGTGACATTCTTCTGGTCATGGGTGACAGGGCTGGCTATGAGGATTGTGTTGCTCCCCATGGGTCTGGTGACCATGGTGAAAGTGGCTCCATGTTCCTTGTCATTGCAAAAGTTAAGGGGCTGCAGATCGCTGGATCCTAGTTCCAGCACCCTGAGCCTTCTCGTTGGACTTGATACTACAGTACTGGTGGTGCTGTGAAGGAGATCGATCATATCCTTGCGGGCAAAACTGCAGGGTGTAAAGAAGTGCCCAGTTTGTGAATTCTGACAACAGTCTTGTTGTTTCTACTCTGAAGATCCAGCTTAGGTCTAGAAGGCTACTACCTACTAGGAAAATGAGGCTCGACCTGGCTAGAGTGCAAAATCAGGCTGTTTCTAACGTGTTTGCATGCATTTTATGTGAGGAACTTACAGACTTGGATGTGACTTCTGATCCTAATGTGATGTGGGTGACCTTCCATGACACAAGACCCTGAAGGTTGCTGAGGGTTGTGTTGATGTTATCAGTGTTCTCAGAAGGAGGTTTTTCATCTCGCTGGGCACCCTGAATATAATTGAGAGGAGTTGCAGCACATGGCTTGATGGCAACTCCGGTCTGTATCGGGAAATGAGAAGGATGGCTGCAAGGGCTCTGAGGGCAGATAAGGAGGTGTTTGCTAGATGAATCTATGAGTAAGTGACACACCATCTGTGGTCTAGTCACGTCCTGCTTACAGAGGAATTGAAGCATTACGCTTATCTGAATCTGGAACGGTTCTTACGGATGACACTGCAGTTGTGACCCACTGGGCTGGCTACTTTGAACAGGTGTTTAAAGCTGATCCTCCGCCTAGGCCAGGGGTCCTCAATCACAGTCCTGGAGAGCCGCAGTGGCTGCAGGTTTTTGTTTTAACCTGGTTGCTTAATTAGAAAGCAATTCTTGCCAATAATTTAATTTCATGGCTTGTTAGTGCTTTAACTCCGCTATGTCAGGTAATTCTGGTATCCTAGATTTTCTTCTCCTTTCTAAGGATATCATCCAAATGATTTGAAGGCTAAAATGGATGAGTAATTCTCAGTCCTTCATTTTTTTTCTCTTTACTTTCCTTCCAAGTATTTAATTAAACCCAATAGTACATGATAAATGCACACAGGTGTAAATGGTAACAAGCTAAATGGAGAAATGCTTGTCTCTTTTGTTGTTTGCATGTTATTGCTAATTAGGAGCAATTAAAAACCAAGAATACAGCTGTTTAAGACTTAAGCAATAAGGGTTCACAATCTTAACAAGTGGGACAACTAAAGTGAAGCAGAAGTGTTACTTGAGCAATAAGGGCTTCTTATTAAGCAATTGGGTTGGAGCAAAAACCTGTAGCCACTGCGGCTCTCCAGGACCGTGATTGAGGACCCCTGGGCTAGGCCATTGGACATCTCTGGGTCCATGATTCTTGTGGTTGATCCTCCTCCAGCAATATTTGCTTCCATTCGGGAGAGAGACAGGCATAATCCCAACTGACTTGAAAACTGGACTTGTCCCTATCTGGGAAGGGAAGCGTGATCGCCTGGAGTGAGGCTACTACAGGGGGATAACACTGTTCTTGGTGCCAGGTAAGGTCCTTGCTAGGGTCATCCTCAATAGGATCCGTGATCACCTGCTCACCTACTAGCGAAAGGACGAGTCTGGTTTTGCACAGGTAGTCTGCCATCAACCACATTCTGGCACTGAGGCTTCTCATGGAGTGCAAATGCAAATATTGGCAGAGTTTATTTGCTGCCTTTATCAATTTTTGTAAAGCGTTTGACTCAGTTGATTGAGCCGCCCTGTGGGACAGCCTGAGACTTTGCAGAATCTCTTCAGAGTTGCTGGATGTTATGGCTGGACTGCACTCTGCATGGCACTCATGGTACCATTGTAGAGGCAGAAACTCTGTGTTTTTCCCATTTGATTCTGGAGTTCATCAGAGTGTTCTTGCTCCTACTCTGTCCAATGTTTGCATGGACTGGGTGTTGAGCAGGGTTGTGGGGTCCAGTGGCTATGGGGCATCTGTTGGTGAATAAAAAGATTCACTGATCTTGACTTTGACAATGATGCTGTGGTCTTTGCAGATTCAATGGAGGCTCTGATCAGGGCTCTTGAGAGACCAAGCGAGGAGTCTGAGTGTCTGGTCTTGCAAGTGTACTGGATAAAAACCAAGACCCAGGCCTTTAATGACCTTTTGGGTACAGCCATAAGTAGTGTGTCTGTCTGTGGAGAAAGTGTCAACCTTGTTTACTTACCTCAGCCGCAACATTCATGTCTCTGGTGACTCTTCCTATGAAGTCAGTAGACCAATTGGACATGAGGTAGCTGGAAATTGGTGTGTGGTGCTCCCAATATTTTTGCAAAAGGTCCTGTTTTCCTATTTGGTTGTGAGACATGGACACTATCAAGTGACCTGAGACAAAGACTGGACTCCTTTGGCACTGTGTCTCTTTGGAGAGTCCTTGGGTACCACTAGTTTGACTTTGTGTTGAACAAGCAGTTACTGGAGTGGAGTCCTGAATGAGGCACAATACCTGCATTGTGAGGGGCCATCAGTTATGGCATTATGGCCATGTGATATGATTCCTCAAGGGTGATCTGACTCGCAGGATCCTCATTGTTTAGGACCCGAGTGGCTGGACCAGGGCAAGGGGATGCCCACTGTAACACCTGGCTACAACAGATAGATGGTCATTTCTGGAGGGAGGGACTGGATTGTGTGTCTGCCTGGGGGTTGCCAACCAGGACCTTGAGCCGTTTCATTGTGTGGAGGGTGCGGCAACACGCTGTACTAGTGCATGCTCCCCTACCTGACCTGACCTACCTATTCATTCTCTGAATCCTCTTAACTCAACATTTGAGCTGGGTGGAGTTGGAGAACCATGTATATGGTAGGAACCAACCCCCTTGCACTCACTAGTATTTGGCCAGTTTAGATTCAGTAAATCTAAAATGCACATATTTTAAAAGTGGGGAAAAAAACCAATACCTGGATAAATCCCCACATGGGCATGGAGAGAATGTGCTAATTCCATACAAACCAGAGTGATACAGCTTGATTGACACATTTAAATATATTAACTTCTTTTCAAGTATTCTGTTTATTCATGTTACAAACTGCTACTGATTTACATATTTTTCAGTGTATATAAGGCTTGACAGTATTTTATAAGCCATAGAAATGTGTTTGACAACGTAAATTGTATGATGCTAGCCTTTTTGCTGTCCTAAACCTGGCAACACATAGAAAATGCTGTAGCACTTCTTCTGTCTGCGAGGCTCCACTGACAGATTCTAAGACCCTGCTTTGATACCTTGTAGTTTAGAACTGACATTCCTAGTTCAAATTCTTCTAACATTAACCATTTACTATTTTATGTTTTTATTTTTATTGTTAATTGATTCTAATGTACTTTCATTCCATCATTCTAAATTGAGACTTATTTGCAGGCTGTACCTAGAATACTTTAATGTAATCTATCTTATCTAATCTATCTAATTTATAGGTTATTGTGTTTATCATATGACTTTGTTGATAGTCCCCTTGTAAAGGGTATAATATTGCTTTGTAAAGCACACAATGATTTCATATTTTTAAAAGCCCAGAATAAACTATTGTGCTTGTATATTAAGTATCAAAAGTCTACATATCTTTATTGAAAGTTTGGTATTTGTTGATGTAAATGCCAAATTCAAGGCAAATCATATGACACCTTTTTACCTTTAATAAGATCTTGTAGCTAACAATATGTAAATGATAAGCAAATTGATCATTCTTAGGAAAAATACATTAAAAACAACTAGGAAAATGCTAAGGAGTCCAACTGTAACAAAATAGGTGCACTTATTTTAGACAATGTATGCAAGAGTGTAATAAGCAAAGGAAATATACAGTAGCTCTGAAAAATGAGTGCAAAGAGATTAGGTGAGTCAACCCAATTCTTCTCACACATTCTAGTTGAAGTCTTCTCAGACTTCTAGTTGAGTCCGGCCGGAGTTGGCTTTAAATGCCCTCCTGGGTTTACTTATTGGCCAATACTGGGCCTAAATCACTTTGAGATCAGAAGCATGTTGCTTTGGCAGAGGACTTCTTCTTTTTTATTTTTGACTGTTTTTCAAGGAATATGTACAACAACCATTACTTAACAATAAAAAAAACCCTTGTTATTTATGTGTTTGTTTCTTTTCGTTTTCTTTTTCACTTCTAAGGCTTTAGAAAAGGCTAAAGAAGCTGGGAGGAAAGAGAGAGCATTAACAAGACAAAGAGAAGAAATTGGTTTAGCAGCCCCAGTAAATTGGGACCTAACATTCTCTGTGAGTTTTTTGGTGTATTCTTTGTCAGGATGCAGATAAAATAATATACTCTAAAAAACAAACAAACAAAAAAACTAACACTGTTTAATATTACTGTTATTTTGAACACCCCTGGTGATTACCTAAAAACAACATGCATTTATATTATTATTTTCATTTTAAAATTATCTAATTTAAGAATGGTATTTTTAAAATATATTTTTGTATTATATACACTGTGACTGTTAATGTGAAAGATATCACTGATTTGATCAAAGTGCTGTTCTCCAGGTGCTGTTTAATTTGGCAATTCAGCATGCAGCTAATGATATGTATGCTGAGGCTCTAAATACTTACCAGGTGATTGTGAAAAACAAGACCTTCAGTAATGCAGGTAAGAATTTAGACCTATGAAAAGAAAAGTTATAAATACAAATTTTATTGACAATTTAGTAAGTCTGATTTCAAGGGAACTGTTGAAAAACACCATAACTTAATTAAACATGCTATAACCTCAGAACCTCACGTTGAACTCTTGTTAACTATAGAATGTCAGTATCCATTTTTGTTTTAATATGCCTTTATTTTGAGAGGTATTTGAATTATCAGAATTTTTAATCATATTCCATATGCATAACACCTTTAGTACCAGCATTTCAAAAGTAAGATGTAACGGCAGCATTTTACAGATGCATTTATGTTCAGGATGCAACAGCTTTTATTTAAGTTTGTCATTTTCACATGATCATTGTTTTTAGTCAATAAAATGAGAATTCAAATAAATAAAGTGAGAAAAACCCAGTCTAAAGGCAAATTAGTTAAAGCATAAACACAGTATCCGTATAATTCAGACAAACATTACTTTTGGCATGCTTGTGCGTCACAGTCATTTTCTACTGTTGCTAATGATACCTACATACAGGGCAAAGACAATTGTAATACAAGATGTGGAAGGGATGATGATAAATCTGAAGTAGACTAAAAGGTGAAGATATAAGCAGATGAAAGTAGGCATGTAATGCAACTTGATAATAGCTTTTTTATGTAGTATTTTGCGAAACTGCATTGTTCTTAGGTCATTCACAGTTGGAAAACACTACTGAAGCTGTATCTAGAGAGGCATTGATGTGATCACTCTGGCAAGTGATTTTTTTTTTTAATCTTAGTTTTACACCACAGGTGCCATACCGTAACTGTGCTTAAAATCTATTCAGAAAACAAAACGTGTAACAGAAAGCTGCTGCCATTTGTGGGATCTTGGATGCTTTTTTGACAATTTCTTAAAATATATTTTAAATATGTATACTCTTATAATTAAGTAAAAACTTTTTTTTTTACTATTTAAAAGATATTTCATCTCGGTTTATTCTTATTTAGTTATACAGTATTAACAACAAATTGTTAAAAAAAAAATTAGTGTTCTATAATGACAAGTGTCAATGTCAATAATATATCTATGTTGTGTCTGTATTATGTCCTTAAGAAGGCTATCTCTTCATTCTTGGTAAAGGCAGCAAGTCGGTCACAGAAAAATTAATTATTTTAAATAATATTCAATTTAAAATATGTGTGAAACAATTATATTTTTTCCTTCCAGGGCGCCTGAAGGTTAATATGGCAAACATTTATTTCAAACAGAGAAATTACCAGAAAGCAATAAAGTTTTACAGAATGGCATTAGATCAGATTCCAAATACACATAAGGAAATGCGGTAAGTATTGTATCTATTGATTTTAATTATAACAAGTATAATATATTTTCAATTTTTTGGGTATTTAATAAATGATGCCTTGAAACAAGTGTTTAGTTATTCTCCCTCTTTTTTAGTTTACTTTAGTTTATTTACAAAACACATCTAAAACTCCCAGGGTGCTGCACATTAAAATAAATAAAGGTAAAAAGAACTGCTTTTTAAAACAGGATAACATTAGACAAAACATAAAACAAGATAATAAAAAAGGCATTAAATGAACCAATTCTAATTAAAAGCCAAAGAGAAACAATGTGTTTTCAGCCTGGTTTCAAAAATGGTCACAATTGTTGCAGACTTGGCTTGAGAATGTAGATTGTTCCAAAGTTTGGGGGCATCTGTTGCAAAAGCACATTCACCTTTTAGTTATGCAGAGAATTCAACTAAAGCTTTGAGTGTCTAATCAGAGAACCTAAATTGGCAAGATGGAATGCAACAATGTAAAAGGTCGGAAAGATAGGAAGGTGCTTATCAATTTAGTTACTTAAAAACAAACAACAACAACAACAACAACAACATTTATTTATATAGCACATTTTCATACAAAAAAATGTAGCTCAAAGTGCTTTACATAATGAAGAATAGAAAAATAAGAGACACATTAAGAAAATAAAATAAGTCAACATTAATTAACATAGAATAAGTGTAAGGTCCAATGGCCAGGGGGGACAGAAAAAAAAAAAAAAAAAAACTCCAGACGGCCGGAGAAAAAAAATAAAATCTGCAGGGATTCCAGGCCATGAGACCGCCCAGTCCCCTCTGGGCAATCTACCTAACATAAATGAAACAAACAATAGCATCTTATAATCAAGGCTAATATAGGAGAAATATGGTCACACTTATGTGTGCCCATCAACAGTCTAGCAGCTGTGTTTAGAACATGTTGTTAATAAGAAAGAGATTATTGGGTAATCCCAGTGTTAAATGTTACACTTTAAAATGTAAACCGTTCTTAGTTTGGGATGTTGATTCATTTGATTGGTAAATCCTGAGTTTTACATTCTTCTTTAAAGTGGCCTTACTGAAAAAGTAAACAATACAATTATAAAAATAAAAACTGAAGTATCATTATTCCCTTATTGTTTACATCCTTGTTGAACTACTTTTAGCAGCTATATCTACCAGTAATTTTTTTGGCGTGAGCCTCCTATAATATTTGCATAGAGTGAAGGAGTAATATTTGCTTGTTCTTTTTGGTTACATTTCTCTAACTGGGTCACATTATTTGAGGAAGGGTTAAGAAGAATAATTTTGAAGTCTTCCCTCACACATTTTTAATTTGAATAAGATCAGCACTCAGAGGGAGCCACTTAAGGATATCTATATTACTCACTCATGATTCTTCACCACTTTCAGTTTTACAACAGACAGGCAGGGATCTTCATTAAGTACTTGTTTGCATTGCACACCATTCATCTTTCTTATCAGTCTTGACAAAATGGCCAGTCACCATTGCAGAAAAGCATCACCATAAGTTGATATTACTTTATGCTAGGAATGGTTTGATTTCGCTGGTGTGCACTGTTTGACTTGTTGCCCTATACCATAAAGCATTCAAGCTAAATAGTTGAAATTTAGTCACATCACATTTAATCCACATATCTTTAGAATATTGAAGGAAAAAAATGCATGAGAGAAAACCAATAATACAATATACTAATACCAATATACAAGCTCCGCACAGACAATTTCCAAGCTTGAGCTTTTAGTATTCTTTCCAAAAGCTTTATTTGAAACTTGGAAATGTTAGATGGAAATATGAATTTATATTGTGTTATAGATTCAAGCTGATATGTTAGCAGCTCTAAATAGTAAAGGTTTCAATGTGTTTTTGCTTACATGCACTTTGCAATTTACTTGGAAGAGTTAGCTTCTTGGTCTTCTTTTTCATTGAAAAGCTGTTCAGCTCTCTATAACCTAAAAAGTGTTTAACCCTTTAGAAAAAATAGATGGTAATATCCTAGCTATATTGAAAAGGGTAAATTTTCACCTGTGCCCCAAAGTAGATTTCCCAGCTAGGTACCATTTGATTTTACCAATGTGGAATATACAGTATATTCTATTTTTGAAGGTATTAAAAGGGAAGTTGAAATTTATTGAGTCTGATTTGAATTTATTATTTGCATTGTGATTTCATGTTTTTCTATTTAATCATGAATACAACGTAATACAATTGTATCACTTAAAAATTAGACCTATTATTTACAGTGCATCCAGAAAGTATTCACAGCACATCACTTTTTCCACATTTTGTTATGTTACAGCCTTATTCCAAAATGGATTAAATTCATTTTTTTCCTCAGAATTCTACATACAACACCCCATAATGACAACGTGAAAAAAGTTTACTTGAGGTTTTTGCAAATTTATTAAAAATAAACAAATTGAGAAAGCACATGTTCCGGATGCACTGTATATCATTATCACTAGAATTAATAAAGACTACGAAAAAACTCGTACATTCGGCCCACCTTAAATCGGTTTGCACCTCTCCGTCAGCGTCTTTTGTTTTGTAAATGTGTCGATAGATATTTGTAGACACGGAACACACATGAAATGCATATGTTCCAAGTAACAATATATTATTTACACTATACAGCTCCCAGTACCTCAATAACAGATAAACAAGGCTTGAGCTGGGAGAGTGATTTTTGCCATTTCTGCGATGGTGGGGGTTATGGGATAGTAGGCTGCTTGCGCTTATCGTTACATTTACAAAACAAAAGATGCTGACGGAGAGATGCAAACGGATTTCAGGTGGGCCAGGTTTACAAGTTTTTTCGTAGGCTGTAATACTTCTAGTGTTAATTCCAATTTTACATTGAGATACTGTATATACTGTTTGTGTGTGTGTATATATTTATTTATATATAATTTATTTGTTTTATTTTACAGTATTAAAATAATGCAGAACATTGGAATAGTTTTCATTAAAATGGGACAGTATTCAGATGCCATTACTTCATTTGATCAAATTATGAGTGACAGCCCAAACATAAAGACTGCTTTCAATCTCATTTTGTGTTATTTTGCAATTGGAGATCGTGAAAATATGAAAAAAGCATTCCAGAAATTGATCTCTGTTGATCTTGGTATTGGTGAAGAGGACAAATACATTCCAGCCAATGTGAGTAAATTCATTTTTAAGACAATTTTAATAATTGACTGAAAAAATATTTTTATGTAAAAGAGTAATACTTTTTCTAATTTGTTGTAAATAAAATGTTTGTTTCAACCAGACAATTTTTTGTTGTCAGCTGTTGTGGATTGGAAGTGTTAAGAAGCTACTATAGCACACTTTCTGGATCTTATACTGAATAAAACTACTGGGGGTGTCTGATATTCAAGTAAAAATGCAGTAGTTGTAAATACCTACTTTAACAGGCTGAGGGATTTTAATTTCTTCAGGTAAGGGCAGAAAAAGGATATTGGGTCCCTAATCTGGGTTTTCAGGATTCGTAAAAGCAAGATATCTAGTTGACTTTTTTAAAAAATGTCTTAATCTGCATCCAGCCCAGCATATAGGCCCTCTAATCTACAGGGAAAAACCTTTGGGTTGGTGGCAGAATTGGCACTCCAGCCACCATAAAAAAACCTCACACTGTTCTACATCTGAACTAGTGTGGTGCTAAGGTGTCACCCATTGCATGGCTGCACTCGAGACCTAATCTGGGATCCTGAGTTGATTTATCATGTGGTGGGTGCGGCAATGTGCTGCATCAGCGGGTGCTCCTAACCTCTCTCTCTCTCTCTCTCTCTCTCTCTCTCTCTCTCTCTCTCTGTCTCTCTCTCAAATGAATTATTTTCACAATCGTGCAGTTAGTTATATAAATGAGCTTGAAGAACTGACTCATCTCCTGTTATTTGTATAATTTTGTATAGTTTACATCTGAATGGTAGACATTCAGATTTTAAATAAATTAAATAAGAAAACTGAGTATCTCCAGATTGTAAAGGACACAGGCAGTGGACGTCTGTTTTATAAAAAGTGTAAGCCTTTCCTCTTGAAAATGACAATTCTCAGTGCCTGATTTTGAATTTTACTTAATTTAGGAGTTTATGTTCTGTTGACTATGGTAATGTGACATGCCTGAACTTCTTGTTATCTGAAACGCTGTTTGGTTTAATAAGTGCAACATATTTCAAACCAACCTATTTTCCAGTTAACAGAACCATTAGGTGAATGTGAAGCAAAACAGAGCAAAAATTATATGTAGTGTTGAGAATAAATATATTTCAAACACAGTGCATGCAGCTGTAAAAATCTGCATACTGTGTTCTTAATGCAGATAAGTCAATCATAGTAAATCTGTGAATGGTGCTTTAAAACTTTTCTCTGCACTGGCCATGCATGATTTGAACACGTAGCTTCTGTTTGCTAGATCCATATTAAACTGCTCTGCTATCATTGCACAATTTAACAAATATCTTGTTTTTGATTTTGCTTGTGTAGAAATAAAATCAACAGTTATACTAATGGAGACTTTTTTTCCAGTAATGGTTACTAATATTTCTTTTAAATGTGAGGCTCTTAGTCCTTTTTACATATCAAGAGGCATTTAGACTTGAAATGAATTACTAAATTAAGGGGGTCTTAACAAGGGTAAATGGTGAACAGAAGTCTGTAATTAAGTTTGCAGTTCACTGTCAAGTTAAAAAAAAACTTTGTATAAATGGAGCAGTTAGGGTAGGAGGGGTGGGTATTCTTTGTTTGCATTCTACTATACAAGCTTGCAGAGACAGATCTTAAAATACTAGCAGTACAGTGTGATTTAAAGTTAATGAATTTTGTTTCAAATGGCACAGTTCAATATTTAATCAGTTAGTTTAGGTACATCTGTATTTACTGACATTCAGCACCCAATGAATCTGTTTTGTATTAAAAATGACATATTCACATAATAAAATAAAACAAAATGCCAAATTATTGGTATGGATGAATGAAAACAAATATATAGTACTGTATTTTCATTTGGCTTTGGCAGACCCCCGTGACCCTGTAGTTAGGATATAGCGGGTTGGATAATGGATGGATGGATAGTATTTTGATGGTAAACACTATTGGATTTATGTAGTTCTTGCAAAGGTTAGCTTATATAATTTGTATATAATTTAAGACAAACAAATAATTGTTAACTGTGTTGTTCATTT
Source organism: Polypterus bichir lapradei (assembly GCA_026402145.1). Lineage (NCBI taxonomy): Eukaryota > Metazoa > Chordata > Cladistia > Polypteriformes > Polypteridae > Polypterus > Polypterus bichir. The sequence continues at coordinate 84,290,560 of JANRMT010028174.1, forward strand.
GTACAGGATGATCCACATACAAATTTAGTAATTGAAGCTATTAAGAATGACCAGCTTCGGCAAATGGAACGAGAGAAGTATGTCTTAAAATTCTAAAACAACAGCACTGTTAACTCTGCATTATTGCCCTGTGTGGTTTTTAAGATTCTTTCCTAGTTAAATCTAAGATTAGTGCATGTTCTGTGCCTTTATATGGTTTTGCTCATTCCAAACCAGTAAGTAAACACTCTGATTTTGATTATACTTAAGCTTTGCTTTCTGGTTTTTTGTTTTTTTCTAATTGTTTTGCCTTCTACCAATCATTAAATTAGTAACTGCATTTCTGATGTCAATGTGCTGCTTTTCTTTTTTTCATTCATGAAATACAGATAATTTCTTATCCTATTAGTGGGTCACATTTAAATAGGTGTTATAATGCTTACAAGATATTGTATGTACTTTTTTGTGTTAAGAAATAAAAATTTATTATATTTTTTTTGGTGTAAATTCATTTAATTCATATCCTTCTAGCACTCCCAGCAATGCTACAAATGCTACATAGTGGATTGCCTAAATTTTACATTAGATTATTATGGCCTTTTCTGTGTAAAAATGTAAATGACACATTCTTTTTGTTCTACTTTTGGGTATAATTAGCTTGTGTAGGTGAAATTAAATCTGAAATAATTTCTACAGTGTAGTTACTGGTATTGATACTTGAAATTCTCAGAACTTTTGTGAAGTTTAAATATACTTAAAATGTTTTTTGTTTTTTTATCTTTTGGGATAAATATTGTTATGTGTGGGATTTAGTAAAGCCTTTTAACACAGTGATGAACTTATCTGTTACTGCAAAAATTAAAAAAAAAAAAAAAAAAGAAATGGCTACTTGAATACAGAAAGATAACATACAAGCATTTTACATAGATGTACACAGCACATAACCTTTACTCCTGTATCATGAGGTTTGATCTCGGTATATTGTGATAGTATTGTTTTTGGCACATGTGCTTAACGCCCCTTCTTCTCCTTTTTTCTAATTTTTGACCAATAAGTTAAGCTGCCAGTAGTTAATTCCAAATCTTTCTACTAAGGTCATGCAACCTTTTGCATCTGTGCCACAAAGATTACAATTTTGGTTTCTTTTTTATATAATTTTCTATTTAAAAAATGTATAAAATTATCACAATTTGTAGATAATCATGATTATTAATTTTTTACATTTTCAAATATTTTTTATGTAATTTTGCCTACAGACAATCTTTGGCAGAAAAATTCATTATGACCTCAGCTAAGTTAATTGCACCAGCAATAGAAACATCCTTTGCTGCAGGATTCGACTGGTAAGTAAGAATAAAAGATAAATAATTTTTATTTTGGTAGTTTGTGCATTTTTTCTTCTATATGTCACTTTTGCATCCTTAAATACAATATCAGTTATTTCTTTGAGAACTTATGAACTATTTTTCTAGTAATGAATGTCACCATAAACCTAGTAATGGTGATTAGCAGTGTGATCTCTGTCAACTGTAATGAAGACATTTCTATCATTGTTGTTTGTTTTTAAAATGTAAGTTTTATTTTTTTTTTTCAGGTGTGTTGATATGGTAAAAACCTCTCAGTATACAGAACTGGCGAATGACCTGGAAATTAACAAAGCTATTACTTACCTGAGACAGAGAGATTTCAGCAAGGTTGGTGACAAAAATGTTTTGCAGTCTTTTACAAAAAAGTGAAGGAAAAAAAAATCATTAATGATTCCAAATCTCAGACTGTCACTGTGATGTCATGGAGGCTCTTGGGGGAGCTAGATTGCCTTAATCATCCATAGAGCTACATAGTTTTGAGAGGAATAGCCTTTTGAATGTTACACATGGATGTAGTGATCCTTAGACCAATGCTTTCTGGAAATGTGCACTCCTATTATGATTACTGGTGTCAAATTGGTGTGTTGAGACCAGAGAGAGAACAATTCTTAGTTACTCTTCATTAATGTTCTAATTAAATGAATGAGAGCCTCCCCTTGAACCAGGATAATGGACAATATTCCTGTAGCCAGCCTGGGAGTATGGTTTTCTGGTGAATGCCTCATGGCCATATGAACTATGTAGCCTAGATGGGCTTAGCCCAAAACAGCTACATGGAGTTTCTGTAAAAATTAGTTTCATTGTTTGAAAAGGTACCATATACTAAATCTGTGTTTTTATTGGAAAGCATAAATGCTGGTATAAATATGTGGAGGGGTGTGATCAGTGGAAACAGCCTACGTGATCTGAATGTGAGTGATGAATTGTTACTGGATTTCTGTGCTAGTCATAGCTTGTCTGTTAAAACCATGTTTAAATGCATTGTTATGCATAAATGATCCTGGTCCCAAAGAATTTTTTGGCCAAAGGTCAATGATGAACTTTGTAGTTGTGTCATCTGATGTAAGGCACCTGAGTAAAAAGAAGTACTGAGCTGCCAATTGCTCACCATTTTGTTTTATGCTGACTAAGATGGATGGAGCATTCACTGAACTGACCTGAAAGTCCAAAATGGGCAGTAAAGATTATATTCGGTCCATCTGTCTGGCTGAGGTCACTGCAGTGATTAAAAAGCTCTGTAGTAGCAAGTCTGCAGGGTTGGATGACGTCCAACTCAAAATACTGAGCGCACTAAATATTGTAGTTATTTTTTGGCTTATATGCCTCTTCAGTAAAGTAGTAGTTGTGATATAGTCATCTGTATAAAGACTACAGTGGAATTTTTAATTGTAAATCTGACCAACATGTTGCTGAGTGAAGACAGGAAAAGAGCCATTGGGCTGGCAGACTTTGAGTCTGGTGTCTATTTTTATAAAAGAGAAACTAGAGTATGTTCAATTCAAAGAGAAAGAACTTTCCTCAGCCTCCCTGCAAAAGCCTTCCCTGGTGTACTGGTTTGAAGATTCCCATCTGACATTTCAAGCCGAGATTCAGGTGGAATAATGTAAATTCCTGGCCATGGAAACAATGGACCATCTCTTTGTCATTTCAAAATACTTGAGGAATCATGAAAATTTGCAAAGCCTTTCTACCATGTGCTTTGCAGACTTGTAAAAGCTTAGGTCATTGAAACCCATGGTGTTATGTGGACCGTGATTCAAGAGAAGAGGGTTCCAGAGTTGCTGCTTGGTTCCATTTACTCTCTGTATCAGAAGAGGGTAGCTTTTTCCCTTTAGGTAAATAAGAACCCCTGCTCTCCAGATCAAGAGAAGCTAATTGAGGTGTTTTGGGTAGAAGACCCATGAGAAGACCCAGGACATGCTGGACAGAAGTATATATCTAAACTGTCCTGGGTATAGACAGTGTGATCAGTTCCGTCTTTACTTTTTGTGCAGCCCTCAAATAGACAAAAGTTGGGGTACATGATACCGGTATTAGAGGCCTTTCATCTTATGAAATTCAGCAAATTGACAGGAAATTCTACATGCAATTTTGTGAAGAACAATTTGTCCCTTTGTGCTTGTGGCCGACAGAAAAGAGCTGAAAGCAATTACTGGGGATATTGAGGTCTGGTGAGCCCAGTTCAGCATGCTGATAGCACAAGCATAACCAGGAAAAGTGAAGTAAATGAATTAATGAATTTTAATGGGAAATTTTTTACCCAAGTTGCATAAGCAATTTTGAAAAAGTATAATGGGCTCCTTCAGACTGTTGTTACAGATGCCCTGGGTACTATATAACTTTAACAATACCCTGACAGAAAAAAAAACTGCCAAAAGGCATCTTGATTATTGAGAGCCATGCAGCTAATTATGGGTTTTTACAAGAGCATCTAAATCTGTTGATGGCTTAAGCACAAAGCCGTTTTACAGCACATTCTTTATTAAATACCCCGTATTTACTGTCAATTTTCCACTTCTCCACTCTTCTTATTTTCATGCCATTTCCCTCACTGTATGATGAACACAGACTAACCAGTGAATTAAACTGGTATAGCATTCATGTTCAATCTAACATCAAGAATAAAGAAATGTAAGAAAAAAGTGCACAACGCAAGGTGGAATATGATGAATATTCACTAGTTTATTTTTATGGCACTGGTTCACATGGTTCCTTATATTTAGCCCTTCTTTCTTGGACTGCAACCTTTCTTCTGATCATTGCAACCAAGTGTTAATTCCAGTATCAACACAATGTCTGACTTGAGTATGATCATTAGAGTTGTATCAAGGAACCTGAGCTGACCTGTAGATAATTTTTATTGTGGTTGTGTCTGACAATTTGCTCTGGCAAATGTGCTGACCAGAAGAAGAAAACCACATACTCAGGTGAATTGCAGCTATTTCATATATTATCTACTGTCATAGCTACACTGGCAGCAACCCTCTTCAAGGACACTTGGGCAACAGTTAAAATGTATTGGAGCAGTCCTCCCCTGAAATACAATGGACAAGATTATGAATCAGCCTTTCATCAGAATATAAGGTTATAAGGTCTTAATAGGACAATTATAGTCTACCTTGATCAGGAATTGAATGGAATGGGCTTTGACTCTGCTTGAATCTTATGGTCCACTTCTGCTTCCCATACTTTCGTGTTCCTTACTGATAAATGTGTTAAAACTCTTTAAAATGTTTCTGGTTTGCTAGATTGCAGATGACATAAGTTTGGTTCTAGTCTGTATTTTTATTGCAAGCTAACATGTTCAAGAAGACCATTTCTAGAGATATAACTATTTGTCAACAGGTATCGTACAGTGCAAAGGGTTTTTATACTTGCATAAACAGCATATTTTAGTTTTTGACTTTTTAAGATATCTGTACATACCATCCTACTAGCACACTCTTCCTGCTAGTATGCCTTGATGTCACCCTTCACTATTTTAATTTTTTTGCCTTGAGCTTTTTTGCAGTATATTGTTACAAGCAGATCTGTCCTGTTCACTTGCTTTCCAGTTTCTCTCAGTTATAACTTATAAATATAAAAATAATAAAAAATAAATTGTATTTAAAAGATAAAAACTTCTGGAATTTATTTCACTTTTGCCAGAATCGTTAACCTTACAGCTGTTGGGTAGTAAATGTATTGCTTAATTCATATTAAAGAACTAAAACCTTTTTTCCTTGTTTAAGTGTAAATCTTTAATAAACTGGACTGATTAATAGAGTGCTTGTTGATAATTATTCTGTTTTTCACTGGGTGTGGCATTTAGCAGACCACGATACAGCAGATCCATAAGAGGCACTAATGGTTTGACTTTTTGTTTATTAGAAAAGACTAGTCCACAGATGCACATATGCAAGTGTGTTATTTTTGTAATTTCAAAATGACATTTTGACACAACCTTCTCTGGCTAGACCGATTAACAGTGTTCTGAAATTAGTACCAAATAAACTGCAATTTGTAACCATTTTTGCTAGTATTTTGGGAAGCTGTACTCTTTATACCTTTTATGAATGAACTGAAAAGCATTTTGTGCTCTTTTGTTGTTGTTGGCTTTATTATTTATTTACTTTTCCTTTCACTTTCATTGCTTTCATAGCATACTATCTGTCCTTTTTATGTAATTATTCTTTATATTTGCTTCTGCTTGCAGTTTGAAAAGGTAAGCGTTATATCAAATTTAATTTTGTGTCTGGTCTATATGGTATTCCTGTTTATTTTACATCAAACCTAAATAAAAAATTGGTAGGTACCATTTTTTATATTCATATTGTCATTTTTATTATTCATTATTTTTAAGTTGCTATTCATGTAAATGTCTAAGTGCAGGATTCAAAGCCAGGACACAGAATCAGTGTGGCTACAGTACTAAGTATTGTGCAATGTGGCCAACCTAAATATGCGAGCTCCATACAGACAGTGGCCAAGTTAAGACTGAGGCAGTTGCTCTAATCAATGTGCCACTTCTTAAAGCAGGAGCCATACAGCAAGCAATCGGCTGCCATGTCCCAAATTCAAGCCATAATTACTGCGGCTAGAACAAGAATTACTTGCCACTGTCCAATCATGGCACACAAGTGTAACATTATAATAACTTTTTAGTAATCTTTCTTTAATACAGTTGAAGTATGTCTGTTTTCTCATTATTTCTTTGTTTTATGGCATATCATCTTAATCTAATTAATCAAGATTGTTATGCCATTGATCAACACAAATATCTTTAGAATATTAAAGTGAAAACAAAATGATACTTTTTTTTGATTGTTTCCAGAATTAGTTATTTTCTCTTTATTTTTAAGTATTCACATGTTTTCACGTGACATACCTAACTAATTTTAAGTCAAATCAACTGCTGTTTGTAAGTCATATTATCTGAACAGAGTCCATATTTTGGCTATGTACGGCTCACATTTGACGTATCCTAGTTCCTTACAAAAACGTGCAAGGCAAATCTAAAACAGAGGTTGTTGAAAAGCCTCAGTCAAGGAAGGGTGATCAAGTTTTCAAGAAACTGAATATCTTCCATTGCATTATAAAGACAATAATAAAAAGATGTCCTGGCAACGCTACAGAAATTACAAAAGGCTCAAATGGGAGAAGTGTGCATGCCATTCCAGTCGCCTTGGTGCTGAGCAAATCATGGCGTAATGGGAGAGTGGCAAAGTAAAAGCCATTATTAGGGTAAAATATATTGAACAGCTCAACTAAAGTTTACCATAAGGCACATGAGAAAGACATGTGAGAAACACTACATTCTTAAAAGCTGACCTTTTAGGCCTTGGCACTAAATGCCCAAGTTTATTATACATATGTATGCCAAATACTGAATAAATGGAGATGAATACTGTTAGAATTCATTCTGTTTTTTATTTATAAATCATTTAGAGATATGCTTTGGTCACCTTTTTAGTTAATGGTAAGAAAGAGCAATTGAATACATCAAGATGGACAAAGGTGACTTGAAACGCAACATGTTTGGGAATATCCTAGATTTTGCTAATTTATGCATTCTGCAATAATCAGACTTGATTATTTTTTGCTTTCTCAGCTCATAAAGTACATACATAGTGATTGGAAAAAGTAACACAACTCAAGCCCTATCCTTACCTGTTGAAATTCCAATAAACAAATGAGAATAACAGAAAAAAAACAAAATATTACAAGAACAAAAACAACAGGAAAACAATTGCAAAAGTCATCTTGCAGCCTTTCAGTAACTTGTGTGGCTACATTTTTCAGCTGCCATTGCTGGACAGCCCTGGCACATAGAGCCAGTGAGCCTTTGAAGCTGCATTTGTGGGATGTTATCTCATTCGTGCTGAATGTCTAATGAAGTTTGGCAGACAGGGGATTTCCAGATGCTGTGATCAAGGACATCCCAAAGGCACTCAGTGGGGTTAAAGTTGGGAGGGAATGCAGGCCAAGAAAGCACTGCTTACCAGTATTCCTCAAGATAGCTGTGACCACAGACATTATCCTGCTGTAGAGTCAGACATCTATGAGCTGTGAGCAGAGGTTGCATTGCTGTAATAGAGCCTGTCTCTCACTGCCCTGTTACTGATGTGCATATTATATATCCGTTGACAGTTTCAGGAGCACTATGGGTGGTATGTCTGAAGTGTTCTCTCAAATGGACCAGTCTAAGGTGCTTGTTCTGCTCTGAAGTGTTGAATTGAGGATGATCAGATCTTTCAGGGTCACAAAACAGTGGACCTATTTAATCCATAGTGTTTGCCAGTGATGGTGCATGATATGCCTGCTTGCAGCATGTTAATCGCTCTTTACATTGGTTGTGGTAACATTCCAAGAATTTTGGAATCAATGTAAAATTCAAGGGTAGACTTTATCTTTCTTTGACCTAAACTTTTAATTAAGGCCTTTTAAAATATAACCAGATTAAGTATTGCTCCACCTTGTTGGGTAAAAGGACACCTACTGCATACTGCATATTTCAACATATGAAATATAATTGAAACATAAAATAATTTTATATAGATGTTGCAAATGGCTGATGTACAGTTTCCTGTTTTGTGGACTCAAAATATACAACAAATGAATCAGATGTTGAATTGGCACCTACATCATGGTTAAAACTTATTTACGTTAAAAATAGGAAAAGAAAACCTAGTAAGGAGAAGAGAGAAGGTGCTCCAATGTAGTACTATTTCTAAAACTCTTGTTGAGGGAATGTTAAGCATGGAGTATTGCTATGATGAGGAATTACAGGGGCTTGCTCAGTGTTAGCCCTGTCCAAGCACACAAAACCATTAACAGTACTTAAGAAGAAGAAAAAAGATTCTGTGTTGCAGTTTTACTTCATCTTCAAGGCTTAATTACAGACATTTTAATGCTTTACAAATACCCTTATGATAAGAGAACACAAAAGGCAGTTCAGTATACAGTACAGTAAATCAACCATAGTTCAGTATTGGTGTTAGCATTAGGAAATTATGTCATAACTCATAATATTCTTAAGTCAGAAAAGGCTATAAACAAATTTAAAGTACAGTTTGTGAAATGAGCTTACAACACATAATTAAACTATATGCAGTCTTTGGCCATATATGTGTTTAAGTTAAAATAATAACAAATATAATTCTTTAAACTGTCCCTTTTGAAATAAATAGGTTTAATTTGAAATATGGAGTAAAAATAAAAATAGGCACTGAAACCTAATAACTTAAAATTGAAAAAATGAATAATATACTTAAGAAGTATGAAAATATTTAGCAAAAATGAATGTATTTTGTGCTGATACAGTAATACATTTTGTTATTTCAAAATAAAAATGGAAATCTCTCTACACAGGAAGTCTGTTATTATTAATTTGTTGAAATCAATGTCTGAAATTCTTATATTTTCAGTTTGGCTTTGAAAATCACAGACATTTATGTTATTTCTGTATTAATTTACAGGCTGTGGAAACACTGAAAATGTTTGAGAAAAAGGACAGCCGAGTAAAAAGTGCTGCTGCAACCAACCTTTCCTTTTTATATTTTCTGGTATGTTTGGTACAAAAGTTTTATACCTTGCAATTCAGTCTTAGGACTTTTTTGTGTGCCTTTACTATATTTGTCCTTTTTATCAGTTCACTTTAAGACATAACTAATTATTTATTATAGTAGTACAGAGTAGCTTTTCATTTTCATTTTCAGTCTCTTTTTTATAATGAAATACCATTAAATGTACTGTGCATATAAAACAATATATATTATATAGAAATCAAAAGAACAGTTTTATAAAATGTGTTATTTATTAGCTTTTGAGTGTCATTTGTAATTAAATTAACATGTCTTTATTAGCATAAATCTCTCTTTATGTTATAAGGATGAAAGACTTTAAGAATAACACCCTTCTGTATACTACAGAAGTACTTCTTTCGAAAAAATAACATTGCTAGATAGTATAAATACTACTAAGGTACCAAACAAGAATATATTTAGAAGTTCTGTGTCAACAGTGTCACAGACCTTGCAATTAAGAAATGGCATTTAACATCATTTTAATCCTAAAGACTGGTCAAAAATTATTCTCCTAGGTAAATCCTTACACACATCTAAACTGGTTTGTTCTTTTCTATTTGATTTCATAAATTATTTTTTTAATTTAAAAATGTACTTATTTTATACAATTTTAATATCATAATGTACATTTTTCTAATTGCTAAACATGTTGGTGAGTTTTTAATACAGTTGTTGACTAAAATATTACTTTCTGAAATAGGAAAACGATTATGGACAAGCTGACCGATATGCAGATCTTGCCATAGTTGCTGACAGATATAATTCTGCTGCTCTTGTTAACAAAGGAAATATTGTTTTTGTAAATCAAGACTATGAAAAAGCGGCGGAGTTTTATAAAGATGCACTGCGAAATGATTCTTCATGCACAGAAGCACTTTATAACTTAGGTAAGTTTGTGCTTTGTTATTTTAAGTATATTGTGCATTTATTAATTAGTGGCCATGCTGATGGACTATAAACCTCAAACATGACAATTAAATCCCCACCATTTTTTCACTATATGACTTAACTTGGCTGTTGAAATATGACAACATTACATCGTTGCTGGATAAAAGTGTTATTTAAATAAATAGTTAAACATTTGTTTATTTACTTATTGCTTATCATATAATGGGCTTTAATGAAAAATTCTTACTAGTGTCAATCAAATAAAGTGTGAACAGTATGTGAATGTTCAGAAAAGCAAAACACAAGACCATATAGAAAGGTTTTAACAATTAATCAGAGTGAGTCTTTATGTGTTTCATTCAGTTTAATGTTTGCAATACCATACTGTAAACCACAATTTAATCAAAAACACATGCATTGTAACATTCCTGAACATTAAAGGTTAGAGTATGTCTTCTTATCCCTATTTAGTAGAAGGGGTACCTCATAAACAGAATAATGGTTTAGCATATGGGTTAAATATGTAATGTACTTCCATATTTGGTACAGTGGGGTCTTTTATCAAATATCTGAGTTCAAGTTTATTGTCACATTTGCCTAGAACAGCTGTCAGGTACAGTTTTTGGCAGCATAAATGAAGTGCCATTTCTCATTTCCAGTTTATTCTTGAAGACATTATAAATAGGTTATGTGTACATTGTTTGCTTTAGACAGGAATAAAAATCTGAGGATAAAGTATCATAATAAATAAAAAAATTACCAAACACAAGAGAAGGATGAAAACTTTAATAAAGAAACTTCACAACTGTTCTCATTAACCACACCTTTTTTTCCAAGTATTAAATTGCTTAGTATGGATTACTGCATTAACCCTTATTAAAATGTTGGAGGGCAACATAGGTTATGCATTTTCAGCACAAAATAGATAATGGTCTGTTTTAGTACCTAATGAGTAAAAAAAAATTAAAAGAATATTGGATTATCTTTTAAACTGTAAAATGCCATAGAGCATAGTTTTTTTTTATTATTATATAGCTTTCAGTACCTTGCAACAGACTTATATACTGTATATTTAAGGAAATACATGTGATTGAAAATTACTAAAGGATATTACTTTATAAGTCTGAAGATATTTCTAAATAAACATTCACATTATTTTCATTGCCTTTTATATTAATTGGAAAAAGCTACTGCGTGTGAAGCTGTTCCTGAAACACTTAAGACATTTCTTTAATTACTGTACTGCAAAGTCCTTTATAGTAAACCAATTTCCGAGTGACACAATGCTAAAAATAAATTTAAGTTAGGATTATTATGTATTATTTTTCAATTTAATTCCATTATATTAAATAGAAGAAGATATTAAATAGTGCTCTCTGTGATCAGTAGTTCTACAAAGATTTACAAACATTAATACAGTAACGGCTAAAAACAATCTTACTATGTAAAATATACATAAATATATATTGTGGAGCCGACCCGGACACAGACAGGCGGACATGTTGTTTGTCACCACCACACGTTTATTATTTACACTATTTACAAATAAAGGTGTCACTCAGACACAGAATAAAGTGCACAAACCCCAACACACAGTCCTGGCCACACAAATGCCTTTTCTTCGGGCCGCCTCCACACTCTCTCTCGTGCCTCGTCCTTCTTCCACCCGACTCCAGCCTTGAATGAAGGGAGACGGCCCCTTTTATATGCTCCCGGATGACCTCCAGGTGATTCCCGACACTCCCCTGTTGGCCACGCCCCAGCGTGGCGGAAGTGCCGGCTGTTCTCCCGGCAGCTCTCCGGGTGTCCTTCTAATTCTTCCCCCCAGCACTTCCGGGTGTGGCGGAAGTGCTGGGGTAACAGGTCCCCAAGGCATTGGGGCGCCTCCTGGCGGTGACCACGGGCCCCTGCAGGGTGGGGCTTCCATGCCCTCAACCCGTGGCCCCCAAAGCAACCAAGAAGGCGGCCCCCACGTGATCCAGGGTGGGCGCAGACCCACATCCGGTCCCTCACGGCGTCCCGGCCCGGGTCGTTGCCCCTGGCATCCCTGATAATATAAACATTAAATTTACCACTCTATTGATGTTTATAAATAAAAGTTCTACAGTAATTATGCCTCAATGATCTTAATACCAGTCAAGTAAGGCCTAATATTTTTATTTATTTATATTTAGTAATTTAAGACTAAATATAAAAATTATAATTTCAAGTGTCACTTTCTTTCAGAATATCACTGGTGCTGCACAATGAACTTTGTAATCATGCATATAAACTTTTCTGATTTAGGTCTGACTTACAAGAAGCTGAGTAGACTTGGAGAAGCACTTGACTGTTTCTTAAAACTTCACACAATCCTTCGAAACAGTGCCCAGGTTATGTTCCAGTTAGCCACCCTGTATCCTTGTTGAGAAAAAAGATCTTTATACCTGAAAATTGAAAAAATAAAAATAATCGATTAATAAAATTGCATTTCTGTTTATCTGTTTCTAGTTGAATATTGGGCTTGACCCTTTAAGAAATTTGTGTACATTATTTAAATTTAGGATTAACAATTTTGACTATAGTGTATACATTGTATATTTCAAATTTATATAGTTAATTAATGAACTCTATGTTTTTGAATTTTGATTTTCAGCAACAAAGATTAAATATTACATAGTTACATAGTTTCCAATGCAAATCTTCTTTTACTATTGTACTGATAACTGATTACATGCTGGATTTCCATATTTGGTACATTTTACAGTCTCTTCAGACACTCCTTTACAAATGAATGTTGAACGATATCCAGGCATAGAATAAGATTAAGTTTTATTTGGACAGTGTTTTTTTCCAACAGTTTTACACAAACAGATAAATGGATTGGTAGATATGTATAGTTATATGTATAAAATTATCTATTATTTTTAGGTACAGTAAAACCTTAATTATCTGTCACTCGATTAACCATGAGTCTCCAATAACCAGCAGGGCAAAAAAACATTGCGCATGACAGTGTCTACAGTGGTACACTGCAAGCTATGAAAATTGGAACAACTCTCCCTTTTGCTCCCACGTAGTGTTCATCCCAGCATCGTGTCATGCCGCATTTCGAAATCACAGTGTCGGTTACATATCTTCAGCTTTAGCAGTGTTTTGTAGCTTTTCTCTTTTATTATAATTAAACTACTATACATTGTTAGGGCCTATAAACATATGCGTCTGGTGTGGGAATTATCACAAAAAATTGAAATTATTAAACATTTATGAAACAGCAAAAGTGCTTCAAATATTGCTTTAGTTTATGGAGTTGGAAGAACACTAGCATACAATATAAAGCGTGTTGGTGACAAAATTGAAAAACATGTCGAAAATTGATACCACTGATGTTATTCTGTATTAATGTTAATGTTCTTCTGCATTGTAATTTTCTTTTTAAATTCTGTTATATTACGTTTTGTTAATATATTGTGACATACAGGCAGCTTGTGATGCGTTGCATAGGAGCAGAAAGGGCGGAATACTATGTAAGTGATAGGACTGGGTGAAGGGCTTCTGTTCTGTTAGGGGTTTTTTACGAAGACTCTAGTATCTCTGAGTTGTATTTACGTAGTTATTACGCTGGTTATTACAATATTATATAAATTGTGTTAATAATATAATATATTTTGTTAATATAGTTTTTTTTTGTAAATAAATACTATTCACTAATGTACTATATGTACTAATGTACTACAACAACAACAACATTTATTTATATAGCACATTTTCATACAAACAGTAGCTCAAAGTGCCCAAAGTACTATCATTTTTAAAGTAGCAGTTCTATTATCTATCTTTTTCTTTATCCATCACGACCTTGGTCCTGACCCCTGACAAATAATCGAAGTTTTACTGTAATTGCACAAAATTTATTACTACAGTAAAATTTACAGCTTTCATCAGAAAGATTTAATGTGTTTGTTTGTACAAGTGGCTTTTGTTTGCGATTTTGTTCACAGCAATATAAAAAAATGCCAGAAAACTGTTCATAGTATTTTGCTGTTTTCAGTAAGAAAAGTATTGTAGTAAATAACAATTATTACTCATTTTAAATTTGGATAGTTGCAAAGTAGATTTTCATAATTCACAATCTGCATTAGAAGTGTCAGAAGAAAAAAAGAGTAAAGTATAGCATTCTTAACACACCATTGCAGATATGAGATTTTAGATGATCCAAACCAATCAATTGACTGGCTGAAACAGCTGCTAAGTGTATCACCCACAGATCCTCAGGCGCTAGCTAAGCTGGGAGAGCTATATGACAATGATGGGGACAAATCACAGGCTATTCAATACTATTATGAGGTAGTTAAAACTTTATTTTTTAATAATGATGCAACTTTTACTATTTTATATCTATTTTGATGTATATATTTCAATTGCACAGTATAGGTTGCCCACTGAGTTAAATTTAACACTAGAATCCCTGAAGCCTACAAAAATATTAGTGATGCCGGGCCACCTTAAATTCCCTCGCACCTCCTCATTAGCATATTTGTTTTAAAAATGTGTCAATCAGCACTGGCAGTAGGTAGCCTGCTCACTCATCCCTCATCTAGGCCGCTGGATACCTTTTGTGAAAGTGTTTATTTGATATTTGGACTTCAGTCTCCACATATTATATGCTTCAGATCAAGATTTTGTCATTATTATTATAACATGAAAAAAGTTTATTTTTTAGTTATGTGTTGAACATTTCTTGTCTCGCATTTTCTGTCATCCTACATTTAAACTGATTGTTGTAGACACCGAGTACACATGAAATGTATGCATTCCAAATAACAATATATTATTTACCCTATACAAGTCCAGACACCTCACTCCCAAATAAAGTGACTTCAGCTCTGAGAATTTTGTGTCTGACTTCAGCTGCTTCTGGGGGGATGATATAGCAGGCTGCTTGCTGCTTTTGCTGATTGACACATTTGCAAAACAAAGGCGCTGATGAGGAGGTGCAAAGGAAATTAAGGTGGCCTGGCATTAGTTTACTTTTAAAACTATTACATCGAAGTTATAGTTACTTGGACAATGTGGACTAATTATTTTTTGGTTTGAGGGCTTTGAATTACCATATGCATTTTTTGTTTTGCATTTTAGTAGAATGGGTTTGAAAATAGTAATATATAATTAAATATCTGTAAACTTAAATGTAACTGTACTTGTTAATATGTCACTTTTATTTGTAATTTGAATTTAAGTCATTTAGGTATTTTCCCTCAAATATTGAAGTTATTGAGTGGCTTGGAGCTTATTACATTGACACACAGGTCTGTGAAAAAGCAATACCATACTTTGAAAGAGCAATGCTGATTCAGTAAGTAGCCTTTTTAAAATGTATTTCCTGCTGTCTAAATAAGTGCATATTTTTCTGAAGGTTGTTTTTAAGTGCAGAAGATTTTGAAACTGCCAGTCCCTCTCTTTTTAATGCCGATATTTTAATAGTGCCCATTTCATGGTTTCTCACATTTCACATAAGAAAAGAAAATCACACTCTAATTATTATGAATTTTTGCGGGATTTAAGATGTAGGAGTGAGCAACTCTGGTCCTGGAGAGTCCATGTATTCTTTGCAAAGTGTTTATTCTTTTATTATTTTATTAATTTCAGACATTTTTGAAGCTCTTTCCCTAATTTCAGTCCTTAATAGTTTCAGCATTTACTATGTAAATTAAAAACAGATGCAATGATTGTTTTGCTTTACAAAGAAATATACAGAATTGCACTTAAGAATTTTTGTTTCCCAGCTGCACTTTTTCTTCTTATTTATTAAGAAATCTTTTTTGTTTAAGAGTTTTAAATATATTTTTATAAACTGAAAAATTCTCATGAGCAGAAGCAATGGCAAATACTGTAAAACATTGTTTTTCACCTATGCTTATTTATTCTTCTTTTGAAATGGCCTATAAAAGTATAATACTAAAAAACGATACAAATAGAATGTACAGTATTTCTGCCCACAACGGTAGAAGTGTATGTGATAAGTCATACTACAAATCCATGGACCAAGTTTAAAACAGAAAACGTGAAATTTAATTGAATTAAATTAGAATGATTCGATGTGAAATATAAATGTAGGGAAAGTAGTATTGATTGTATCCTTAATTGCTCAGTGTCTTATTTATTGTGGTTATTAAAATTAAAAGAAAATTAATAAACAAGGGGTTAATTTAAATGCATGTCTTGTTACAGTCAAGTCTACACACTAAAGCTTTCTTATGTACCACCACTTAGTGACTCAGATGTTGTGCATATTGCAGAATATCTACAACGTGCATCAATTTTTGGACCCCACTCATTCTAATTTAGAATATACACAAGTGGCCAAATAATCATTTGGAAAGGGTCAATGGACTTATACTATTATTTGTAACTAAGAAAGCAAAACCACAAAACCTGTAATTAGAACAACACCTGCATAACTCTAAAGTGACTCCACAATGTCGAAGTATGATCCATTATTCCCCACCCACTCAGCATTCCTCAAAGATTTAGAAATCAGAGCAGCAGTTTTAGCTAGAAAAAAAGGTTACGTAATTCAGCAGGCAACTGTGTTCAATCACCTACCACATTGGGTTACCTGAATATTAAAATAATCAAAATCTCTCTTTCCCTTTTGAACTCCCTGTTATGGGAAGCCAGAGCTAAAACTGGCAACAGCTGGTACAAGCTAAAAAAAAAAAAACCTGCCCTAGATGGGACCTTCGTGCACTTCACAAAAGCAGCCACTCGCATTCCATGGATAGTGGGAGGAAACCAGAATCTTGAGGAATAATAGAAGCACACGGAGAACATGCAAACTCCTCAGAGACTATATCTGAGCCCAGACTGTAGCAGGGTCCAAGCTGTCATTTCGTATCAGATAGTCCTTTTATTGCTGAGATGACATACTGTACATAGAATTTGCAGCAAGAATAAGAAATTGCCATTGTAATGTATTTATTAGATAGAGAAAAATTTGTTTCTGGCTAATAAAACATATAGTTCATGCAGCACAGTTTTAGTCAGTTTGTTAATTGGAAACAGTTTGTTTTCTTGTAGTTATTCCCCTGAACTTGATTCATGAGCTGGGCTGATTTCGTTTATCTTGTTTTCTTCTTTTGTCTTCTAAATTTCTAATGTACAGTAATTGTTTCAGCATGCCCAGATTTTTCCTGTGTTAAATTATTCTGTGAGTGCTGGATAAATTTGAAAAAATAAAACCATTAAAAGTGCATGTGATACTGACATATGCAATAAAAAAGAGAAAGCGTAACATAAGCTGGACAGTTGGTTAAAGCTAAGCATATGTTTTCTAGAGATAAATGGTTGCACAGTTTATTAAAGTAATATACTGTATATTTTATAAAGGCAAAATATATCTTTGTACTACATTTAACTCCTTCTAATCCCTTTGTATATGTGAAATAGAGATCTACAAGACGTTTGCTGATTGCTCCATGTCATGGAGTTTCCAGCAGTACCTTTTATCACATAACATTCACTTTTTTCCTTTTTTCTCCACGTTTTTATGTGGAAATATGTCTCCAATTGAAAAGTATAAGTTAGTACTTTTATGAAAACATCCACTTTTAGTAGTATTTAATTCATATTGTGTGCTGTATTATTGGGTGATTTCCAGCTTTTTGTGACCAGATGAGTCCTTTTTTCCGCATTTCCACATTGTCCAGGGCTTTTGTATGGTATTTTCATTCACTCTTCTTTTCTTTCAATTTCTGATTTTAGTAGCAATGTTGATTCTTCTCTTAGGTTCTCTTTATCTTAATGTACAATACTATTATTAGTCAAACACACTATGCATGGATTCAGTGTGCTCAGATTAATAGCAATTAGCTATTAATAGGCCAATACATGTCACCCTTTCATAACCAATTTTGATTAAAAAAATATGTGCTAATTCAACTCGGGACTCTACCATGCATTTCACTGCAGTTGTCCTAGAAACCTCAAAGAAACTAACATTACTAGTACTAGAGATTTAGAAGAACCTAGATGAAGCAATATTTTGAACAAACGAAATGAATCCCTTCCAAATAGTTTTGGCTTAGGAATGTTCTAAATCGGGGAGGTCAGGGCTATCACTATCATTTACTTTGTTTTTCCTATGCTGATAACAATGTAGATTTTAATACATACATTTTAGTACATTTTAATAGAGTCCAATCAGAAAGCTATTTTTTTTATAAATATTGATGTTTTCTTTATTTTACTTTGTTTTAGGCCTACTCAAGCAAAGTGGCAACTAATGATGGCCAGTTGTTACAGAAGAAGTGGTAGGTAACTTAGAGTTTGTTTAGATTATATATACTTTCATGTATGTTTTCTCATTAACATATTGAGAAATTATGTTGAAAAATAATTATAAAGGAGTAGTAAAGCAAAGTTTTCTAAGTGGAGACATAGAGAGTGAATTAATTTATATGTATAATTTTATGTATAAAACATAAATCATGAATAATTTTTTTGAAATTGACATATACTTGTTTTAAAGAAATTTATTAATTAGAATACTAATGGAAAATAAGGTTTTGATAAACCATCATTTAACTGAAATTCAAAGGTAATCATTTGGATTGACTGAGAAATGGCCAGATTAAAAACCAGTACGTGACACTGTGGTAGTGTGAAGCACGCTTCCGTGCCCATCTCCAGGAGACTGGGTGCAGATTAGCACAAACTTTTCTCTTTTTTTATCTTCTCATCACTAAGCCCTGCTTGTTAGTTAAATTAACAGCTCTATAATGGCTCCAGAGTGTGTGTGTGTGTGTGTGTATGTGTATGTGTGTGTGAAAATTTGCCCTTCAGTGTATTGGCCCTCTGCCTTGTACTGAATGCTGCTGGGATAGGCTTGGACTCCCATGTCCCTGAATAGTATTAAGGAAGATTAGAAATTTATGGATAGGTAAAAAGTAGTACAGTATATAATATGTGCTATTATATACATATAGTATAAACCAAATAATTTATCATGATCATAATATATTGGCATTCTGTTTGGCATATTCTCCCCACAACCAGACAGCAGTGTGTACATTTTAATGTACTTTTAATTTTAGAATTACAGTATCATTTCATACATTAAATTTAATTTTAATAATACATATTTTAAAGAACATTTTTTTCCGGTATATTTTAATTGTGTTTGTGGTGTGTCCTGCATTTTTCAGGCAATTACCAGAAAGCACTGGAGACATACAAAGATATCCACAGAAGATTTCCTGAGAACATTGAATGTAAAGTTGCACTTTTTTTTAAATCTGAAATACACATTGTAGTATTTAAACTTTACCTTGTGGAATGAAAACAAAATGTCAGTACTAGTACTTTCAGCAAGGAAAAAAAGCCAGTTTTTTTTAACAAGGAGAAAATGTCCTCTGTTTCAAATGCAATAAATAAAGCAAAACACATGTGGATGCACTTTGCTTAAAGGATAGGTTTGCACTCTTCTACCCACTGGGGCTGCACATACTTGCTAAAGGAGAAACACAGGTAACATCTTTCATGACTGCTCAAGGCATTGTACACAGTCATCAATCCTAGTAGTTTACAGCTACAACTGTCTGTGTATTGTCTGGAACTAGAGCACCAGTAAGTGGCACTTTAAGTACGTTCATGATTTTGTATTGTAATGATCAGTGTTTTTTAAATCCATAAATACAGTGATCAATAAAACCCATTCTGTGAGAAACTTTCAGTCAAATAAATCATGGAAAATAATCTTTTTGCTCAAAATCTTTTAAACAAAATTTCCATATTGCTTATACTAGAATATCTATGGGAATAGATATTGATTTAATAGAACAAAAAGCTTTCTTCTTCTGTACTATATGAAGTAAATTTTCTTACTATTTTATCACAAAACACATGTTATTTTAGTTTGATAAACAAAATATATTTTATTTATGGCTTTGAAGGTGGCAAATTACAATTTACAATTTACCACTTGATTTTTTTGTATTATGTTTGCATCATGTGTGTGGTTTTCAGTCCTTTTTACAAAAAATGTACTTGTGTTTTGCATTGGGGCTTTAATTTTTTTCCTGTAGGCCAGAGATGTGTCTTCAATGTGTTTATTGTACCAAGCAATGCAGTAGCATCAAGGGAAAGGTTATAACTTAATCCTTCTTGCTGGAATTCGGTTCTGACTCACTTTTACCCTAAAATGTATAGATATAGTGCATCAATTAAAGTTGTGTACGTGTGTCTGTGTGTTTCTACAGGTTTAAGATTTTTGGTTCGGCTTTGCACTGATATGGGCTTGAAGGAAGTTCAGGAATATGCAACTAAACTAAAGAAAGTTGAAAAATTAAAGGAGATTAGAGAACAGGTAAGTATATTTTTAAAAATGTGCTCTTCATACTCCTACATGAACAGGGAGTCATTGCACACCATTATATGATACATTATGATAGGTTTTGGTTCAGCCTGTTGAGACAATCAGTACACCTCTATACAAGGAAAGGCGGATGTCTGAAATTTAACGAAAGGCGGATGTCTGAAATTTTAACGAAAGGCACAAAAATATACTAAAACTGCCCCAGTGTTAGCAAATCACTTTGGTTTTCACTTTTAACTTGGTGTAACACTGAATCATGTCTGTGTGTATTTATAAGCTTTTTAAGATGCTGCCTTAAGTTCTCTTACTAAGGTTTGAGCCCTTAGAGGCCCCTTGTGTTTTAGTGGTCAGTTTGTCCAAACACAGACTTCTTTTATTGTTGTTTTCCCCAATATATTCTTCACCTATCTTTGTTAAAAAAACAAAAAACAAAAAAAAAACAGTAAGATACAGACATGCCTCAAGAAAACAGAATTTATACACAGCCTAATTTTCACATATTCTGGCCTTTTTAATGGGTTAAAGGTATAACTTTCTGTTGGACATGCACTTCTTACTTTCTTGTGTTCTACACTCCATCAAGAATATAGCTGTTTACATGTCATTGTTATTTCTACTTTAGCACCACTGAACAAACACACATTAAATATCTAAATCAAGGTATATACAATTTCATTACGTTGTGCTCTTGAGATGACTGACAAACGATTACTGAAATAATAAACACATAAGGAACTAATTAAAACAGCTTGTTAAAGACTGCATTGCTTTGTTTAGTACACTTATGGCAGCAGGAATGTTTGACCTGTTGAATAGAATTTTCCAGACCATGGGCATTCTGAAGCACTTGTTGGCTTATAAGCTTTACAGACTGATGATATAAAGGGTGAGAAGGCTCAACAATTATGTGTGAGCTGTTCCTCTTAAGCACATTGTTGAAGTTCAGAGATATGCAGTTTGTTTATGAAGCAGTACATTATTATACTGTACTAACACTCGTGGACACCTTATTTATACCTCACTTAATCCTGTACAGTAATAATAAATTGTCATGTTAAACACTGAAATCCATTCAAATCAACTTGTGTAAAGTCTTCCTTCAAAAATATCCTTGCTGGCTTTAAATTTTTTCATTTCTTCTACTGTAAAATTGTCTGGATACAAGTGTCTTCACATAGAGTATGAAAGATTTTGATTAATGTAGGATTTTCTTTTTAAACTTAAAACTTTTGAAAGCATTGGTGCCTGTTTTTTTTAAAGATGTTTAAATATATACGTATGTATTTTTTTATAACAGCGTGTAAAATCTGGCCGAGATGGCAGTGCTCGCGGTCGCAGGGAGGGAAGTGCAAGCAGTGGTAAGTAAGTGTAGAAGGTTTCATTTGTTATGTCATTGTCAGTGCTACTGTAGTGAATTCATTAAGGTACTGACAGTTCTTTAATTCACAAAAACCCTGCTTTACAAGAGTTATATATGCAACACCCGCTAAAGACAACTGAATTTGGTGAAACTTCATTAGCATTTGTAAAGATTAAACTTTTTAGTTTCTGGTATATCTGCATATCTCATTTATCTTAGAACAATGACTTTCATTATTGAAGTTCAAGTTGAAATAGGATAGCTTTTTGGTACTAATTCAGCTTTTTTTTTTACTCTTGAAGTAAAAAAAATAATGCCCTACAAATTCTGATATGAGAGTTTCCAAACTAACATTAAAAGTCCACTGCACACTGCTGCCTGATGGGGTTTTAAGGCTAAGCAACTTCAGTCTAAGATTGTTACTAACTTTGCTAATATAGGTACAGTAAATGACAATAGATACATTTTTAAAATATGTGGCACCTTGATAAAATTATGACCCATTCATTCCTTATCCGACCTCCTTGATCCATTTTAAGGCTGGTTGGACTGGACAGTATCTGGGTAACATTGAATGCAAGGCAGGACAATTGTAAGTGAAATGTAAAATGTTTAATATACTTTTAATTTTACATAAAACACCTTTATAGATCTATAAACCTATGCTTATGCTGTGCTCTTTGTCTGGATTTGTTTCCTGCCTTGCACCTGATGCTGCAAGGAAAGGCTCTGCACCCCCCTACTTTGAGTTGAATTAAGAAGGTTCAAAATGGATGGATAGGTTATTACAGAGTCTTTTTTAATGCACATGGGCATCAGTTAATCTACTGCAGTACTTCACTTCGCAAAAGAGAAAGCAAAGCTTTGCATTATTTTATTAAATTATTATTTTTAACAATGTGTTTATGGGACCTTTGAAAAGACCAGATATACTTAGCTTCCTACTCCCAACTCATACTAGATGTTTTATAATATAAATGATTTTCTTGCATGCACTCACACTTAGTAAGTTAAATATATAAAGTTAAATACTAGCCCATGACATGAAAAAAATGATTCTGTGAATTGTTGTATTATATATTTAGATCCTTAAATAAAATACTTTGATACATATAAGTCATCTTATTCACTTTTGTACAGTTATGCAGTAAATGTTAGCATATTGAAAATATGATTTATTTAATGCCAAAATCTGCATCAGCTCGGACGGCATGGTGGCGCACTGGGTAGCGCTGCTGCCTCGCAGTTAGGAGACCCAGGTTCGTTTCCTAGTTCCTCCCTGCATGGAGTCTGCATGTTCTCCCAGTGTCCGCGTGGGTTTCCTCAGGGTACTTCGGTTTCCTCCCATAGTCCAAAGACATGCAGGTTAGGTGGATTGGCGATTCTAAATTGCCCCTAGTGTGTGTGTGTATGTGCGCGCGCACCCTGCGGTGGGCTGGCGCCCTGCCCGGGATTTGTTTCCTGTCTTGTGCCCTGTGTTGGCTGGGATTGGCTCCAGCAGACCCCCGTGACCCTGTAGTTAGGATATAGCAGGTTGGATAATGGATGGATGGATCTGTATCAGCTCTCAGAGTTAGCTGGAAGGAGAATGAGCTTTTTTGATTGATGAACCACCTTATGCCAGCAATAACAATTCTTCCTATAAATGAAACAAAGTTTGAAATACTACATTATTGACTTAAAGAAAGATAAATAAATAAATAAACACATTGTCTTCAAAGTGAATTTCCCTACAAACAAAATCAAAAATTTATTGTAGATGAAAGTCTCAGAACACAAATTGGGGCTCTGAAAAATCTAATTAAACAGTATGAATTCCACAATCTTTCCAAAACATAATCAAAACCCGTAAAGTGGTTTAATCACACTAAATGCGTAAGTATGTTTTTATGGTAGACCCTTAACCTTGTGACTTTCTATGTGACCATAATGGTGAAAGCTATGGAACATTAACAGTTAATGGCGAGTGTTTAACAGCCAGTCCTGGTTAAACAATATTCAGTGATACTGGTGCTGACAGACACAACCAATGGATTGAACTGGGCTAGTCCTCTTAGGTTGTTACTTTCACAATTGTTTCCGCTCTTTTTGTATTTCATCTGCTTTTTTGTGCTCCTTTCGTCCAGAATAAGAACTATTTTGTCGGGTAACTACCGTATATGTACGGATAATTATAATCTACTGTGTATTTGAAGTAACAAAATCACTAATTTTGTAGGATGAGAAGTAATTTGTACAATACTTACTATTACTATTGTTACACTGTATATGCAAAGTTTATGGTGCATTATTACAATCGGTGTAGGTCAAATTGAGTATTTAGCTAATTACTTTGATTTATAATCTAAAATGAATTAACAGTTTGAAAGACTGGTTACTGGCCTCTAAAGGTAACTTTATTTCTGTTTCTTCTCCCTAGAATTTCTGCAACTTACAAACACTAATCATTTTTGTTTCCTCTTCTATGATGTTTCCTTTTCTTTCTTCCTTAATTAATTTCCTTTCTTAATTACAGTTATCTCTCCTGAGAGTAGGCTTAGTCCTTCATTGGACCAAGTTAAAGGTATGTTCTTAGGTAGAAGTGTGTGCGTGTAATTAAACTGATTTATCCCAAAACAACATCTATAAAAGAAGGTATCCTGCTTTGCGCGTGTACTATTTATGTAGTGTTCCTTGTTACTGCCAGTTACTGCCAGTATACAATATCTTTGCCTTGCACAATAGGAAAGTAATCTAGCTTTTTTAAAAAGTGTTTACTCCTAAAAGCCACCTAGTCACAGATTAGTAAATATTATATTTTACCTAATTTTCACTTTAAAAAGTGCAGTGCTATATACTTTCCCGATTTCTGGCATTCACATTTTACCAAAGTTGCTCAGAGTTGGAGTCAGCAGGTCACTGGTTACTGTTAATATTTACTGGTGCTTTAAAATGACTTGAGCAACTCCCACCTGGTCATACTGCACGTCCTGCTGACTATGCTGTACTGGTAATGTAACAGAAAGTGGAGTGAATTTAAAAAGAGTGTCATTAGGCCCCTTTAAACAAATATCAGTCCCTTCAAAATGGTCAAAAAGTCATTTTATAAGATTTTACATGAACTGCTGATGTGTTAAAAATTACTTGATTTGACTTAATTGCTAAATATTTTCACAAAGTGTAAGTATATAGAATAAATGTCATGTGCAAGAGCAGTATAAAGGCATTACAGTGAAGAATTGGGTGTTGTTGCTGACTCGCATCTTGTTGACTGTGGTTGGATATTGGTGTCTTAATAGAGCTCAGGTTATCCCCACCATGTTAGCATGGATTTCCTCAGCTGACTTGCTGTGGGACTGCTTACCAGTTTACTATTGTTGCAATTGGCTTTTGTACTCCTGAGCACAGTAGGCACTAAAAGAAATTTTGGAAGCAGAGACTTTTCTAGTGAGTACTGTAATACATATTCAGAAGTTACATTTGTATTAGATTTAATTAGGAATTGTTTTATGCAAACAACTTTGAAATCATAGGTTTGTGGAAACAAATATAAAGTTGCAGGATCATACAGCACTTGCCTACAAAAATGAACTTGCCCTGAGAAGCATAAATAATATAATACTGTATTCTGAACAAAGCAAGTTGGTGTTTTCATCCCAATGGAAATATTTGTATAGTTTTCATTTTGGGCTTTAACAGCTGTAATAGTAAACGCCAAAGTCCTTTCTTCCCATTAGTTTTCAGTGCCTATGTCAGATAAATCTGTTTTCTTTCAGTATACCCATTACCACTTGAAGTTCAGTGTCATGCAGGTTTTCAATAAACTGTCAACTGTAAATCATTAATCACTTTGCCATACACTTTATCTCACATGCTGCATATTTGTGTTTAAGGTTACTCTTTGTCTGTATGCATGGTGTGCATGGAAAAGCAGCACTGTCCTGGTTTTAACAGCACCACACATTGTCACATGGAACTAGTAAGAAGTCCCTGGGTAAATTTTGTGTGACATGCCATATTTATTGGAATAGCGTATTTCAGTTGTGGAGCTATATGTTCATACAGACTCCTTCAAGATGAGATGTCAGAGATTTGTGGAACAATGTTTCATTTTGCTTTTGAAAAATACACAGTTCAGGAGTTGCTAAAGAGTGCCATACTACTGGTTCTGTGAGCAATGTATTGACAGTAAGAAACCCTTCCATCCATACCCCAGATCCTGTCCTCAGTGTTATAGATTATATGGAAAAAAGATTCCTCATAAGTTGATATAAGACATCACAACAGACAAGTGTGTTACAAAGGTCATGTCAGCCTGTAGTCTTTGATTTGACAGCTGCTTTTTTGTGTGCCACCTAGTATACTTATATTTATGTTTGCTTTCATCTCTGTCTTCTTTAGATGCTGCTTTGTAGTATTTTTTAAATCATATAAAGCATCTGGACCATTCTATATTTTTAAGTATTTTGGTTAGTTCTGCAGAAAGTTCAACTGTCATTATGAACCTTCCATGACTGACAGAGAAAATAATAAAAAGTTATTAACACTGTAAATGGTGACTGTAAAGTTGATTACCTCTGGTGACAAATGAATATCTATCTATCTATCTATCTATCTATCTATCTATCTATGAGTGCGGGCCTATGTGTGAATATGCTGTACAGTTGTGGACTGGCATACACGTCAGGGTTAACTCCCACATCGAGCCTAGTGTTGGTGGGATATAGCAGATGCAATTCTGTATTATGTGCTGAAGACTGCTCAGGAAAACACTTATTAACTAACTGCACCTATAAGATCTTGTCTCCATTATTTATGGAATTCATTATCATTAATCTGGGTCATGACGAATGTTTATATAGCAGGTTTAAGCCTGGAATCCTGTACAACTTTAAGTTTGTTTTCTCTTGTACTGCCCATATTTACTGAAATAACATTATCAAAACCTGCTTCCCTTACAATTTGTATTCTTTGGCCTTTCTTATGTTGTATACTGATAGCCACCAACTCCTTTACTGAAAGCTGTCTTTCGTAAAGATCTTTTGTCATACTTCCCGCCACTTGTTGAGTGCAATATCACTAACATGCATAAAATGATCTTAAACTATCAGGTATTAATTACACTTCAGTCCTAACCATTTATTTAATTTTGGTAAGGTTTAGGAGACATATAGTTATGTCTAACCTGTGCTGCCTAAATATTCGAATATCACATTTGTTAAGATAATGTTTAGTTTGTGTGTATGTGTGCATCTCTGTATTCGCCTACATAAAGGGTTGTAACTTGTATATTGTTATTTTTTTCCAGACAGTGGACAGAGCAGCCAAGGTACAAGTGCCAAGGGAGAGCGACTTAGTGCCAAACTGAAGGCACTGCCTGGAGCAAATGAACCATATGAGGCCAGCAGTAACAAAGAAATAGGCAAGTGAAAATCATGTAGACCTCTTCTTTGCGTGCTAACTATTAAATAAAACCAAGGTGTGCTAAATCTGTTGCTCCTCTAAGTGTGTAGAACAAACAGTAGGCTGCAAATACCGTGACATTTAGTAAAGTTAGAAACAGATTGGTAGGTACATGAGGAAATGACTGGAGTTACCCCAACATAAAACAAGCAAGCCAAGCTTTCAGACAACATTTTGGCAGTTAGACGTTATTGAGTACTGGCATATTTTATTAATTATCTGTTAAACAATTGTATTCATTATCTATTAAATCATGTTTTAGTAAGTAACAATGTAATTTAACATTACAGCACTTTGTTATAATTTAGAAATTGTGGATTGGCACTAATGTCAGAAGTTCAGCTAATACTGGTTTCCATTATATGTTAAATTACATTGTTACTTACTAAAACATGATTTAATAGATAAT
>JANRMT010028174.1:84318323-84405388 GCA_026402145.1 Polypterus bichir lapradei
TACAGTATATATTTTATATATATATATTACATAAAATATCTACATCTGACTATAAAAGATAAACTAATAACTTGAAGGACATTTTTTTCCCATTATTATAAAAGTAAACATTCAGTATATTTACTTTCCCGCTGTTCGTCTTAAATTGTGTTTTAACTCATTTCCAGATGGTGATTGGTGATGTATTATTATTTATGATTATTTTGTCTCTTTTTCTTTTGGTTACATCTAGATGCATCCTATGTTGATCGGCTAGGGCCTCAAATTGATAGACCAAAAACTGCTCCACAGAAACGAAAGGAGGATGATGACTTTGCTGATGAAGAGCTAGGGGATGATTTGCTTCCTGAATAAATATTGAATTTGAGCAAAACTAGATTTTTTTTTTTAAAAGTAAAACCATTTTTAGACAAATTTAATTTATTGTAAACACAGAACAGTCCACATTAAAAACTGAAACTAACTTTTGTTTAATTGAATTTCTGTTTTCTTTTGACTACATAATGATGCTGCCCTGTGGTGGACTGATGCACACTGCTGCCAGCAAATGCTCTATTCCCCTGAATTGGATTAACTGGGTCTGAGAATTTATCTATGAATATTCTAGATGTTGCTACTGTTTGTGAACCAGCACATTTTAATGATTGAATTGTCCAATGGCCATCCTCAGCCAGCCTGCTGCTCCTACTTGGTGTAGGATCTGCCCTTGTCATGCCTCCAGCAGGTTGACATCCGTTCTTCTTACTGGAAACTGCCAACATAAACCAAATGACTTCTACATTTTGTATTTGACTGTGCAAACCCTATTAAAAGTCTCATCAGACAAACAATACATTTTCTTTTAACATCCCTCCTAAAATTTTGTTTATATTGGCTCCAAATACCTCAATCACAATTGCTCAGTATGTACATAGGACGTATTTGAAAACTTGACAATTGCCATCAAATGGGACTCACCTCAAAGCCCCAATGTCCTAAAAGTTCTAATATAGTGACAAGCGCCTTCTGGCACATCATCTAGAATTTTGTATCTTTTACCTGCAACACAGAGCTTGTTCAGTCATGGGTATTATTTATCATAACATCTCAAGTATACTGTTTAACTCTTAATGGGGAAAAAAAGGTTTCCTTTATTTTGCCACAAAAACTAAAACCATGTTGCCATTTTACAGACCTGTTGGACCCTTCCAACTGACTTCTCGTTCTATAACCCAATCCATTAATAGTTTCCAAAGAATGAAGACTTTCTTCCTCAAAACACACTCAATCTCCAGATAAGAGCAATGGAAACAATGAAAATCACCATCACCCATATCTCATAATGTTGTGAGCACAGTGCAGACTACCTCAATAGGGAGTGACAGATTAAATTTAAGGGGCTATAGCTCTCCTTTGGATTGTTCTGCTACCACTCATACTTTGTTGAGTTAGTGAATGTGTGATCCCAACAAATCTCAATGATCTTAACATGCCGACAGTTTTACACCAGAGGTCTACTGAGCTCCATCTTTAGGCACACTGTATATAATAATTAACTTTACCATTTGGATTGGCTCCAGCCTTTGATCCCTATATTGGACTGAGCAAGTTAAGAGAATTAATTACAGATGGTAGTCATTTATATTGTATATTCTGCAGCTAATTGAAGAAATTACCAAAAGAAAAAAACAAACATGTAGCACCGTGTCCTATATGAGCATTATTCACCCGTTTTCTAAACTCACAAAATTAAATTTTAAAGTTCTTTTAAAGCCTATCCTTACAACTTCATACAAAAGGAAAAACAGCTGTAGATGGAGTGTCACTCCTTCACACAGCACACTCACTCAGAGCCAACTCTAGCATTTTTGTTTTCCTAGCTGAAGCTGTAAATGACACCCACACCTCCTTTGCTTTGAATGGAATCATCACTGCCAGACCTGTTCATATAAACCAGGACACAAGAGAGAAGCCAGAACTGGGGAAAGTGAAAGTGGGGGGCTTATTACTTATAGCAATGGCAATTTACGAGACTGTCAGAAAAATATTCTCTAGAGGGGGTGCCATTTCAGAAAAACAGCAGGAATTGAGCAGTAGTAGCAGGCTTTATGGATTTAATGCATTTAATGTTCTTTTAAGAGAAAAAAAGAACTTTCACAACAATTGTATCACTTGAACTAAAGTTTAGCATCTTTATAGTTCTCAATTTAAACCTCTAGCCAAACATGTACCTTAGAAAGATGGAGACAGTCTAGATATAATCTTACCAACATATACATGTAATCTAATATATTGACCAAAATACTATAATCACAAAAATTCAATAAAATTGAAGTATAATGAATATCTTTAAATAGGAATCTTTACCCACGATTCCTATTTAATGTATCCTTGTGTATTCAAATAATGCAATATAACTGTTCAGTCAGTGTACAACCTCACAGAATTTTTCCACTGACAGAAGGAGTATGGAATTCCTTGCCAAGAGCAAATGTCATAGATGGTGGTGAACAACAGAGTGTGATATTTGAGTGTTAACACAAGTTTTAATGTAAGCCCATCTGAGAGATGTTTATAATTTGAATTAAATCAGCATTCAGCAATGCATTCAGCAGCTGTAGTCCTGTTGCTGTTTTGATCGTTTAACTTTATTTTTCCATGTCTGTGCTACAGTTTGAGGATTATTATTGTGACTAATATTGTTTTATTGTATTGTATTTGGTTTATTGTTGAATTGTGTAGGTCGTCAGACGCTAAAACCAAAATGGCTTGTATGTTAAAACAATATAATAGACCGGATAGGGTGTTCCTAGGTCTGTATGGTTTGATAAAATGCTGCCACCCACACACACCCTCACAATTGTGTTGCATTAAGCGACCACCTAGTTTGCCTAAATGGCATAATTAGATAGATGGATATTTTATTTGTTCACAGGGAGTTGGCCCGCTCACTCTTACAAGGCACAGACATTATTGGGAATGTGGGAAGAAAATGGGGATACCCGTAGAAAAGCCCAGGTAGAAAGCCGGACCTTAGATTTAAGTCCACTTTTCAAGAAGTATGAGGCAACACTAATCTTTTAGTCCCATGCCACCTTAGGAAATGAGTGAAGATGCGCAGACTGAGAGTAATTTGTGCATGAAAACAAATAGCTGTATTAATCTTTTCACTATACCGAAGTAATAACCTGAAATGGTATTTACGATATGCAGGTGATCCGGTAGTTCCCACACATCCTGACAATTTTAGAAGCAGCCCATGTCCAGCCGGGGTTCCTATGACGTGGCAACTGGCAAGGCAATGCCAAATTGTCCCACTACGTCCAGGTATGCACTGCAATTTGCTTCTATCACGTCCCGGGTTGGTACAGCACAGTGAAGATATGACTCTGGCTCTCAGCAACCTTGAAACTGGTTTGATAATGATTAGATGGGCGTATTAAAAAGCGAGAGGATTTGTCAAAAATCGGGAGCTCGTCTTCAGTACGTAACACCAGGGTTCGCCACCATTGAAAACCCAGAGCCCAGTAACCCGACCTACATTTCTCCAAACGGAGCTCACCTCCCGCAGAGCGAAGGACTCGCTTGGAAAAATATATGTCTTCAACAGAATAACGCGGATTGCCACTGGAATCCTTACAAGGGGCCGGCCCGCAGGGGGAGATCATCCCACCTCTGCTTTCTCCCCAGCCTTCTCCGCTTCTTAGGCGCACTGCTGCAGACCGAAAGGAACTCCGTAAAGACCGTCCGGCGGGTCCAAGAAGCCCAGGATGCGCAGCTCGGAGGTACGTAAGCACGGTGGGGGAAGGCTGATCTTGTATGCTCCACTATGCCGCTTTCCTTGAGAACCTGTATCTGCATAACTCCCCCACCCCGGCCCTTGCGTACGTGCGGTTCTTGATAAGGGGTGCGCTTTATTGGGCATCCTGGCGTTTAAGCGCCACTTCCCTCGGCGTTTGCTCTTTTTTTGTTCACGCAGATAGTATGAAAACTTTCCAGGGCAGCAGTTCGGTTGATAGCAAATGCAAAACAAAAGTTTAGCTATGTGTGCACCTTTAACTTCACACCATATAGATACTTCTTACTATTAGTGGGGCACGGTATGTATCTTTCTTAACTGTGTGTGTTACTATTAAAGTTAGCATGTTCGCTTAATAAGACGTTAAAGAATGATCCGATCTTCTTCGGGCTCCACTGGTTGCTCGGACGTTGAAAAGCTGTCGGTTTTATCGTCTCTCCTGCAGGACAATCCACACACAACCCTTTTCACCTCTGCTTCTCTTTGGATGTTTTCTAATTTCCTAACCAACTTTCAGTTTATCAGTCTCGGGCTGGCACTACACCTGCCCCCTACCAACAAGGTGATCCTTTTCGGCTGCTGAATGACCAGATGCGTTTGCCAGTTGCCACAAAACGCTTGCCAACCAATATTGTCACCTCCCGTCTTGCCTAGCTCTAGAGACTGCTTGAGTAAGTGAACGTCATATCTTTTCATTGCTTCCCCTTGTGTAAGTGCTATGATGGCGCAGTAGTTAGCTCTTAGGAGGCGTTTTCTCGACAGATTAATACACACTCTTGAACAAATGAGTGAATGTGTCCTGTAATTAACTTGTGACAAATTGTCTCCTGCCATACACCCGATCCTTCCTACACTGGACTATGCGGATGTAGAATTATTCTTCCTCTAGCTGATGAAAACTGACTAGTTCTAAAGATGTAACAGTGACATGCAACATCAATCTGTGTGACTCACATAATTCTGAGAAAAGCCGATGTAAAATTAGACGAGGAGGCCCTTAAACGTTAATTAAGTATTAAGAAGCCAAGCCAAGTACACCCGAAGCATTCACAGAGACAACCTGATGTAAACAATGCGACAAGTCCGTATACTTAACGCACTGTAGTCAGTTTGCAGTCACTAGTTTCTGCTGCTCATCGAAAGCTGCATATATACTCACGTGCGTCGTCGAGAGCACTTCACTAACGTTTTGGCGCGCGTACGACACCGCTTGTTTCGAGAAAAGTCCGCCTTTCCCGTCCCGCGTAAAACCTCACGACAGACGGCCATCCATAGAGTTCACGTGACAAACGCAACACTCTAACTAACGCAAGTTGATTAAACAACTCTTCGAAGAGAAGCACACAGGACACAGTTTGAGCAACGGGCCGGGTAAATGATAATGTTGAGATTTGTTTCTGCAAAGTTGGAGGCACATACTATATTTGGAGGTTAAGTTCCGATTTTTTTCATTTTCGCAGCACGCTCTTCACGACCTACCATACGCGTTAAACACGACAGCCGCGACGTATCGGAATTGTGTGGATCCAACGCAGTTTCAGTTACTGACCAGCTGCCATTCTCCTGTTCCACGTATCGTTCATATTCTCATTTTTTGTGTTTTGTACAGGAGAATTCCACCTGGAAACAGCAGTTCAGTTTGTAAAAAGTGTAGTGTATTGAACAGATGTCAATAAATTTGCATGTCAAATCGCGAATAGTTTTTGGTAAAAATGGCAGTGTTTTGACATGAAGTCGCACTGTTGAAAAATGATGTCATGTGGCACATCGGGGTTTTTGTTCCAACCAGCTTCTGTTTTTAATTGGACTCCTGGGCTAATTAAGTGATGTGTTATTTCCCAAGTTCTGTGTTTTGGGAACAATATAGAAATTAGAAAACTAAGTTTGGTAAAATATATATATTATATATATATATATATATATATACATACATACTTACACTAGGGGACTCCGCCCCCTGCTCGCTTCGCTCGCCTACCCCCGGGTTTTGTTTACCAGATATACAATCAAAAAAAGATTGTTAGTTTTATGGGAATTGTTACATACGCATTATTTTCACTTTTATTTTAAACTTTTGTAAAAACAATACTTTATTTCCAGCCCTGGGCATGGTTACATCTCTTTCTCGCAGGAGGTATAATGCTGCTCACGTTGTAAAGGGGGTGCGGCTGAACGCACGCTAAGGAGATGCCGTCGGATCATCTGCTGTCTTTCTGCTGCTGGCGAACTGCCTGTTCTGCTTGTCTCGCTGCCTGATCATTTCAAAGCCTGTACAGCAGCTGTCCTTTTGCCACATCGCATTTCTGTCGCTCGCGTTGTGAAGAAGGTGGGGTGGTGGAGGGGGTTGAGGGTTAGTTTGGCTGAACGCACGCTAAGAAGAAGCATTCTGATCATCGGCAGGCTTTTTGCTGCTGGCGAGCTGCGTGTTTTGCTTGTCTCTTGTTGTTTTAAAAGCTGGGAGCACATGAAGCGTGTCTGCCAACAGCAGTCCAACAAATGCTAGGTTAGATGTCCGTGGACTTGTTTTAAATGATGTCTCACTGCCTTGTCTTGCATGACATTGTAAACACAATACTTGTCCTTTGTTTCCGGCCCCGGGCTTGGTTAAATCTCTTTCTCAGGACGTATAATGCTGGTCGCATTGTCAAGGGGAGGAGGGGCAGGGCGGCTGAACGCATGCTAAGGAGGTGCCGTCGCACTGCTATCAGTCTTCTGTGCTGTACTCCACCTCCCTCGATCGGACCTAACAGTCACTTAAAACAAAAAAGGCTTCAACCTGGCTGGGATGCTACAATACTTTCGAATTTTACTGCTTTCATATTCTTTACCTTTCTCTGTATGTGTATCATGCCATCGTTTGTTTGAGCCTTTCGAATTCCACTGCTTTCATAATCTATCTGCCTTTTTTTCTCTCCAACGCTTTTGGGTCTCATTTCTCTGCACTGCTCTTTCTTCTTCTTTCATTGACGTTTCGTTGACGCATTGTCCTTATATGCTTTATACGTGCTGAGTGCACAGGATCTGTGTGTGCTACGTGCTTTACACGACTGAGTGTTATTTGATATTGTTTGCGTCTCACGGGTCTTTTAAGTGTCTTCCGAGAACTTCTGAGAAGATCACATATCGTCACCCTGCTTTTCCTTTATAATAGAGAGATACTAAAATGTACCAAGCAGTTATATGGGAATAATGTGTTTTGTTTCTTTTTAACAATATTTTCATCTTGATTTTCATTCTACTTTTCTAGGTGTTCTAATTGTTTAATTATTCCATTTGTGGGTCTAATGCTAAAGTAGTTGCAGCCTTTGATTATTCAGTGTTATTTGCCAGCGTGTCTGCTCTGCTCATTTTTA
Source organism: Polypterus bichir lapradei (assembly GCA_026402145.1). Classification (NCBI taxonomy): domain Eukaryota; kingdom Metazoa; phylum Chordata; class Cladistia; order Polypteriformes; family Polypteridae; genus Polypterus; species Polypterus bichir. Next base: position 84,325,455 of record JANRMT010028174.1, read on the forward strand.
ATTGTCATTAATAAGATACAACGAAGGGGAAAAACTGCACAGAGAAAGGGTAAAATATAATGAAATCAACAAAAGAGAGTTAAGCATTTAAATCTATAACAAAAGCAGAAATATTTCTAAATGTCTTATAAATGTGAAAATCATGCTGCTATGCTTTTCTGACTGTAGAATAAATGAAAAATAATACCAGCTAATTAAATGAGATCAGTGCTATCAGGTGTTGTCACTGATTAGGAATCTGGTTGGAACAAAAACCTGCAGCCACAGGGGGGCCACAGGACTGAGGTTGGGAAACACTGCTGTAGACGGAGGAAAGTGTTAAAGTAGGAAATGTAATGGCTTGTTCTTTCTAAGGTGTTACTCATGTGGGCCACTCAAATACAGTGGTACCTTGAACTTAATTCGTTTCAGGAGGCCCTTTGAACTCTGAATTATTCGAAGTCCAAATTAGTTTCCCCCATTAGAAATAATGTAAAGTGAATTAATCCGTTCCCAGACCCTAAACAATACCCATTTCAATAAACAGCAAATACACATAATTTAAGATAAAAAATAGCACAATTAAATGCCCCCAAATCATAAATTAAAAAATGAAAACAATAAATAAAATACATTCATACTGTATAATAAAATGAAAATTGCATGTACTGTACCTTCATGCTTCCTTTTTCACCTAAATCGTTGATGCTTCCACACTCTTTTTGGATGCAGTGGTTAATAGATGGGTCTTTTATATATATATATATTATATACTTTTATTATATATATATTATATATATATAAAACACAATATATAATATATATATTATATATATATATATATATATATAATGAAACACATCAAAAAAGCAAAAAAATTACAAACACACAAAGCGTAATGCAAGAGATGCTTTCACAGCGAGAGTGAAAGATGACATATTACATTTACACTTGCTGTGTAAGCGCCATGTGTTGCATTTTTTTCACTGCATGCGTCGTTTGAACCCCAGATTAGATTTCTGTCAAATTTAGCATTTGAACTCTGGAACGTTTGAAGTTAGAATCGTTCGAAGTATGAGGCACCACTCGTCGCCAGGAGTTTTCCTCTGCTTCTGTCCATAGAAGTATAGATATTTCTTCTCACTGTTCATTCTGAAGAAGACCAAATAATGCAACCCATTATCAATTCATTCAGTTCCTTGTCCAGCAGAGTAGCACATCACTGAAATTATGTTGGCATTTGAAGGTGGCAGCATAAAAGTCCAATGTCACCATCAACCAACCCTGTCAAATAATCTCCATTTTATGGTGAGTCTGATAAGTGGCCCTCTAGTGGTGTATGTGAATACGATTGATACATAGAACTTTATTTGTACACATGGGAAATCTGGCTTTTTAAAGAAGCTCTTTAAATAAATAAATATATACACACACACACACTATGGTCGAAACACACACCAGAATTACTGAAAGGCAAGAACATTAAAAAACAAGGAAAATAACCTGTCATTGATGTGGACCCCACATACTGCTAGGAGTGCACCCCCTGTACATCCACTCCTTGAATAGTGGCAGGACATAGAGCTTTTGGGTCCGTCAAAAGTCTATAACCAGTTTCTTGGTTTTCTGATGTTAACGTGCAGACAATTCTCTTTGCAAAAAGAAATAAAGTTCTCCACCTGACTTCTATACAACAGTGTAACCAGACATCTGTTGGTGGGTGGGCATATATGAAACTAGGTGGGCATTTAAAATTTCTGAAGACACAATCACAAATACACTTACACCAATCTTTTTGTTTCCTAAAAACATGGCCAACTGCTGTCTGATTGTGTGAATGAGAGGCTCTGAGACTGGATCGGGTGCTGCTCTGATTGAGTGGGTAATTGTTCAAGTCATTTTAAGCAAATTGTGTTATATTTGTACCAGTGTGCATATTTTTGTAACATTTTTATTGTTTCTAGTGCTCCATGTCATTCCTCAGCTCATGCTATGAATGAGATTCCACACGTGCTGACAGCAGACGCTCAGAATGAATACCATAGCACACAAAATGCCATGCATAATGCACATCATTTCATGTAGTTAAATCGGTCTCATGTCGGATCACATTCAGACTTCATGCAAAGTACCACACCAAGACCACCTTTTCCAAAGGGTCTCAGTATGGTTGTTTTGGTCCACACTAAAGTGCGATTGGCATATTCACATCTACCAGAACAGATCAGACTTTCAGGGAAATTGCACCAGACTTCGAAAAAATTGGTTAAAGTGAACTAGGTGTGAAAATGCCTTTAGAAATGACATTGACTACAAGTAAGTTGACTTGGTCAGGAAGATGCAGTTGTGCAGGATTGATTCTGTACCCTAGTGCTTCACAGTCTATATAGCCTTAGCAGCAAGGCCACGCTTATTCAGCTGATTTCTTCACAAAAGAGAAACTTGTGTGAGTCACTGGATTTCTGGATTAATTGCACAAGTTGCTCCCTGGTTTCTGCTTTTGTTATGTTACTACACAAATAGCAAACAGCATTTGTCTTACTTTTTAAAGCATTTAGCACACATTTTTACATTAAATATATACACTAGCATTTAAAATATTGAATCATCCAGACATGTTTATATATTTGGTAGAAATTTATATTTTGTATATCAAAGTACCAATAGGGCGTCATGGTGGCGCAGTGGGTAGCGCTGCTGCCTCGCAGTCAGGAGACCCAGGTTCGCTTCCTGGGTCCTCCCTGTGTGGAGTTTGCATGTTCTCCCCGTGTCTGCATTGGTTTCCTCCCACAGTCCAAAGACATGCAGGTTAGGTGCATTGGCGATTCTGAATTGTCCCTAGTGTGTGCTTGGTGTGTGTGTGCCCTGCAGTGGGCTTGGCACCCTGCCCAGGGTTTGTTCCTGCCTTGTGCCCTATGTTAGCTGGGATTGGCGCCAGCAGACCCCCCGTGACCCTATAATTAGGATATAGCGGGTTGGATAATGGATGGATGGATGGAAGTACCAATACGTTGATTTAAAAATATGGTCATGATACTAATTGTGTGGAAAATGGATTTTACTGCTTGAAATGATTGATTTATAATTTATTATTCACATATGACTGCAAAGCCCCATTTTCAGTAGCCACTACTACAGTGTGCCAGTGGTAGGTCTATGAACTCGTTGTTGTTGTGCCAGCACCGCTGAAACCTTTTATTCTGTTCAGTAAATCAAGTAAATTATCTTTCCTTGTGTTGCAAAGTACTGTGTTGCAAAGTACTGATATTGCTAAAGTTTAATTCTGGGCTCAAAAATGTGCTTAAAAACATCTTTCTCAAGAAACATATCAGTTTATTGTTGTTTTGCGGCCTGAAGGTTATTCCATCTGAAAGTTTTTAATTTCAATTTCACTATTAATTTCTATCAAAAATTTCTGAGTGGCAGTATGGTAGTGTTGAGTATGAACCCTGGCCCAGTCACTGTATGCAGTCTGCAGGTCCTGTGGTTTCCTTTTTAAAGATATACAGGTAAAGTTAATTGGTTCCTGTAAATTGTGTATGAGTAAGAGAGCCCTGCAAAGGTATGACCCCTCTTTCAATTTGAATTCCACCTTGATATTGAATTAAACTCAGGTTTCCCATGATCCTGAGCTTGGTGTTCAGGTTAGAAAATGTTGGATGGAGGTCAATTTTGAGAAGTGTATTTTTGGCGTGATTAGCATTGATGTGATGCCTTGGGCCCTAGTGGGCATGTGACTTTATGCCGGCTGTAGTATTAACAGCAGTTGTCCAAGAGACATGAATACCAGTTGACTTTCAGTTCAGCATGGTGGAGTGTATAATTTTTACTATAAATGCTACTTTTAGTTTTCATAAATCTACAGTCAGGGACTCAAGTGGAAACTATATCGTGTAAACAGTACTACTTATTATATGGAAGACGTGCTTTCCTCTTGGCATTTCCCAATTGAAGTGACCTTTTTCGTTTGGCAGTTGTTCGTAACTGTACAAGAATAGTAACATGCACTTAATCACACACTCAATTTGGGAGTCTCCTTTGTTTTGGTATCAAAACAGGCATAAAAATGACTTGCACTGAAGTGGTTAGTTTACATAGTAGTAGAAATAGTTGTAGCATGGTAAAGATGTTTAGAAAGAATCCATTTGAAAATGTCTTTATAGTTCTTCATATTATGAGACATACCCCTGTAAACTCTTTGCATGTAGCCCTCTCTTCAGATCCAACATGCTTTCTGCACTGCAGCCTTCTCGTGCCACATTTAGGAGAATGGCGTGCAAGCCTTTGAGCACTTGAGGTCAACTTACATGTTTTGTTTAATTCTAAGAGAAAACTCTAATTTCTAAGAGAAGAGACAGTAACACAGTCACTGCAAGGAACAAACTTCAGCATGGCATTTGTACAAATTTTAATGCACAATGACTCATTACTTGCTGAATTTAGCATATTTGAAAAATAAAACACAAAATGAGGCATTTGCAAAAGTTTGGGCATCCTAACAGTTGGCACGTAGTAACACCCAGCCTTTGGTAGAAGTCCAAAACCTTGTGCATGACTGTGTTCTCTCTCTCTTTAGAAGTGTTAAATGTACTAAGGAAGAAACAAAGTCTAAAATCTAGAAATAAAAATAAGCAGAGCAAAAAACAAGTAATTCTGCACCTCTTGGCACATTTGAAAGAAACTGCCAGGAGCTGTGGAGGGCAGTCCCTGGTGGTGATTGGCAGGTGGCCCTGCCTCTTGGGGACCACTGACAAAACACATGGAACAGAGCAAAGGCAACTGTTATACATACATAAAACCAAAATGAAAGAAAATGATGTACTGTACATATTCAACATAAAAGAATCAAAAATGAACAACAGAGAAATAAAACATGAATTTGAACCTCGCATGACAAATTCGCTGTAGAATTTTAATGTTCTTCTCGTGCCTGGGGGAATTTTCTCTTATTACTTCAGTTTTCCTCCACCATCTCAGAGATATGCAAATTAGGTTAATTAGTGACTTTCAACAGCAAGTCCACCTCTGTGAATCAAAAAAAAAAGACAACAATAATTGAGCATATTGCTAAATTTGATAAACACTCTATGAAATGAGTAATACAATCAAGAAAAAATTTATTAACTTAATGGACTGAATGATGTCCTCACATTTGTCAAAACATCTTATGAGTTTTGATTCATAACAGGAGTTCACTTCTTATAAAAATACTGTAATCCAAAATGAAAATGGGTCCATTCTAAAGCTGTATTTTCCAGTTCAGAATCATTGAAGCCAGCTGTCCATCACAAGGCATACTCACGCATATTGGGATGATTTGCCAGAGGCATTGGAGGAAACTCATGCTAACTTGGAAAGAACTTGCAGATGCCAGACAGAAACAGTTTTAGAATTGTACTGGGGTAGAAGATTTACAGTAGGAAGCATCCATACTACTAAGTACTAACATCTATAGGTCTACATTTTTAGAAGTAGAAGAAAGTCCATGTATGACTGAACATGATTTGGTTGCTGTTCTGCAGCATACATTGATCACTTTGTAATAATCTGTTTAAACAGTACAGTAGCTTTAAGCTTTGTTTGAGTTTTGTTAACGATGCAACTTGTCAGCAGCTTAAGTTGTGGAAAAGCGAATCTAATATTGTAGTACCTGCAAAATCTAGAAATATCTAATATTAAGAGATGTTTAAATGTAGAGGATTTGATCAGAAGACTAAACAACCACTGATGAGGAGTTGGGGTGACCGTGAAAACCTCCAGGATTTAAGACTATTATAGGTATCACAGGATAAGAGAGAGCAGTGCAGGTCAGCTTTAATTTAGTATCAAAATATTTCTACTTATCCAGAAAGTACTCTTGGCAAACAAATATTTTTCGGGTTTAGGTCTGAACTCCTGCCTAATCCCAGAGGCACAAGGTGATGTTTGTGAAGTGAGTGCATAGAAGACAATGTGCGCACTGTGAAATAAACAGGGGGAAGGGGCTTTTATACGTAAACACAGCAGTCAGGATGCTGGCAGGGAAATGGCTGTTAATTCAACTCTTGCTTAACCTTAAACTGATGTAGAATTGTACCACCTACTTGCTGCTGAGCTGTGTTTTGATTACACTTTGGCCATACGCAGTATTATTAGTGCTTTTGTACATAAACACTTCCTGATCAAGTCCTCATCATTGCCTGAGATTTTGAGGCCGATCTTAAGTATATCAGATATAGAAAAACAGCATTTATTTACCCACATAGAAGAAGGTTGTACTGTCATAGTGAGGCAACACCATAGAAGGCACTGCATATTCAGACCCTTGATATGATATAGAAAAAGGTAACGTAACAACATATGAATGTGCCATATTGGTGTTAGATGTGGGATACTCAGAATGGATGTGGCAGCCTCATGGTCTACAGAAATGCTTCATTAAAGTTGCAGGTTAAGGCACTGACTTTATGGAGGTAATGCAAGTGGGATACAGTACAGCCATAAAATCTTGGCCAGCATGTGGCAGGAGCTCTAACCATCACTCCATAAAGAATTTCTGAAATATGAATACAAACCAGCAAAAATACCAAGTTTAGTGTTGGATTAGTTAAGGTATGCACACTGACACCTGGCCAGCAAAGGTACAGAAGAAAGGAAAACAAAGCATGCTGTTTGTACATCAATCTCAAAATTCCACGAGGTACAGAGGTAACTACAGCCTGTTTTACGTTTGCCCTGAGCCATTCTTTCTTTTGTTTCAGCTTCCCCTGCTGCTTGCCATTGCAGCTTATTTTCTGGCACAGATGGATCAAACACAATGTGCAAAAGTCTCCAAGCGGCCTCGGACATGTCTAGATCTGCCGGAAGAAATACTGGAACAGATGTTTGGGAAACTCTCGGTGGGAATGTTAAGCGCCTTTCACCACACCCTGCAGCTTGCCCCTCTGGAGAAGGAAAATCTCACTTGTCCCACTGGGGGTCGCTCCTCCTCTGAAAAGAAGGCTCAGCTTCCTGTGAATATTCAGAGTGTCTCTCCTTGGGCTTACAGGTAACACCTCTAGTACTCGAGTACGGCATATCCAGTAGCTATTCCATTCTTGGCGAGAGTTGCCTTTGTAAAGAAGTATTATATTTTAGAAAAATGCATAAATATGCTAATTGATTCCAGCTTTGCCAGTAGCATCCAGCTGGACAACAACTGGATGAACTTCTGTGAAGGAGCCCTTCTGTCTCTGAAATGTGACATTACTCCACTTGTAATGGTTTCCATAGATTTTTATTATTTATTTTTGTGTATTCATTACTTTGTTTTTTTGTGTTAAAAAGTGAACAATGAGTTATAGTGTGTCATAGCCTTATAAAGATTGAATAACACATATCCTAACAGGCAGCTGCATTAATGTACCATTTTTAGAGGTAAGCCCCACTACTTCATCGATTCTCGTTGTGTGTGTGTGGGCTTTACTCCCACGTCTGAAGGACCTGTGTTAGATTAGTTGGCAAATGTGATTGACTAGTTAAGGCTTTCACCAAGTGCTAACAGAAAGGACACTGGCCCTCTGCATCCCTGAGGTAAATTAAGAGAGTATAACAATAGATGTAATGGTTTTCTTTAGGAAACCCAGTGTTTCCAGAATGATAGGAATCTAAACTAGTAACATGTTTAATCAGTTTCGGTCAGAAATAAACAAAATTTCCATCCAAGTCAAGGCCTGTGTAGGGAGCATGAAGGTCACATACAGTATTATGAGCTGCAGAAGAACATGTTTTGTGTAAAGTGGTGCATAAACTATTGATACGGTTTTGTCTGATCTCTGCCTATATCTCAGTATTCACCTTTTCATTTGTGAAGTTCGAGATCTTCTGGGGTGGCACAACTGCCTCACATTGGCAGGAGACTGAGCGGAGTTTGTGCGATCTTTGGGTGTTCATGTAGGGGTATGTTCAGGTGCTGCAGTATCTTCCCATATCTCCAATATGTACATTTTAGAAATTATAAATTGGACCAGTGTGGGTATGTGAGTGAGTGGTAATCCTCAGTTTATTCCAGCCCTGCACATTGTTCTGCTAGGACAGGCCGTGACTACCCAATGATCCAGCATCTGAATTTTTTTTTAGAAGGTTATCATGTTTAGTGGGCAGATTGATTTCATTTTATCCTGAAAAGTATTCCTATTAAGAAAATGCCCTGTAATTACAGAAGTGAGTATGGAGTTGTTCAGGTGATGAATAGTGTGTATTAGTGAATTTTACTAAAGTGTTATTTGCAGTGAATCTGCTGCATTCACGTTTGCCCTTGTTTGTTGAATTATCTACTGCTAATTCAGCCTTTTTAGGAGAATTTATTTTTTTTATACCAGCGCCGCATAATGCTTTGCGAGGCCAGTGCAACGTCCTCTGGAGCTGTAACAGCCAAAGTTATGGGACCTCCCCACAGGTATATAATGCTGATCATTTCCATTACAGAGTCAGTGGGACAAGTTAACTGTGCTTGTAGCCAAATGTGCTGATGAAGAACTCAAAGATCAACCTGCACAACAATAGGAGGCTTTTGACTATGATTTTAGCATTTCTGCTTTGTTTTGATGAAATATATCATTGCGTATCTCTCACTGCGTTCTTTCTTCTTTGATCACACAGAGGCACGGTGATGCAGTGGTTGGCACTGTTGCCATACAGCTCAGTTCACCTTTTTAGCCCTAATAATGAAACATATACAGCATAAATAACGAGTTATCTCTGCTTGTGAAGTTGTACTGTATTATAATAAACAGTTATGATTTTTAAAATGTTAATTCTGTCAATTGTAAGTATCCAAAGTGCTTGGCTAGACCACTGCATAGAGCAGGTCTACTTACTTTTTTAGTTGCATGTGATGTCTTTGATTTGCCAGCTGTCAACAGTGTTTGTGAGCGACTGTGAAGATTGTTTTAAACAGGCCTGACATTATCAAATACTAGACAGTAAAACAGTCTGACTGAGAAATGTTAAAATGCATTGGTGCAATGGTTAGCACTGCAGCTGCACACCTCAGGTCATGTTTTTGGCTACAATAATCAGTCCAGTGTAGTTGGCAGATGTTTCCCTAGCCCTCAGGGACACTACCAACGACTGCACCATTGTAACCCAGTCAAATCTAGTTCAGTTTGACTTTAATGCAGTTCACCAAGTTCAGCAAATATCACAAAAAGTTCCATGATTTCGGGGATCTCACAGCAAAGTGAACTTGGCAATGTTTGCTTATCACTAGTGGTAAATTATTTTTGCACTTAGAAATAGGTTTGAAGGTGCTGTTTCTCACTACATGGATTTTAGTCTCTCTTCAGTGCAGTTTTTCTAAGTGGCATCTTTCTTCCTGCTTCTCTTCCATAAAGCCTAGAATTATAGACTGTTTGGGATAGAAGGGTGAAATGTACAATATGACGACTGAACCAATGTGCAACTTCATTTTATACAAAATCGCTGACAGCCCTTTATTAGATCTTTGTTAGAGAAACTGGAGACTGATCACTTGGGAACTTTCATTTACTTTGGTTTTGGTAGAAAAAATATTAGAGACCACTACACAGTCTAGCTATAAAAAAAAGAAGAAAAACAGCAGCTGAAACATTTCATTGGTATTTAGTGGTTAAGTTCCGATTCTGACCTTGGTATGTTTGTGACTTTTACCTTGGTTTTGTCTCCAATGAGGGGAGGTTTTGTGTTTTGAGCCAAAAGATTTTTCAATTATAATTGGTTGTAATCTAAACCTTCACAATGCAAATGTCAAACTCAAGTTCACTTACTGACAACACCCTGACCAGAAGTGTCCCTTTAAATTAAAAATAATGAAAAGTTACAAACTCATTAAAGCTGCTTCACATTTAATGTCTCTGTTGGCATGTCCCCTTTACTTTTCAGTTCAGTTTAATTCATTTTTTTGTGCAGTACACTTCACTGAGTGCTTAGAACAAGTGCACTGTAAAAATGTTAATATTCACATAATGAATACACATAAAGACACTGATTTGTTTACACACAGGAAGACACTGATTAACATAAATGGAACCCAACAGTATCAGTCCACTAACATTATCGTTGAACTACTGGCAGTTTACAACAGAGGAGAGGAAAACAAAAGTCAACAGCATCAATGAAGAAAATACATCCCATGTGGGGGTCAACTGTCAGTTATAACTTTACTTCCACTCCAGCTTCAGATAGATAACATATTCAAGTGCCATTCCTCCCAAGACATAGCGTGACTCCTCAGGTTCTTTTTTCTCAGCTTATAACTCCATATTCTTTTAAGTAAAGGTCAGTATTACAGGTTTCTCTCACCTAAAATCTGCCTGGATGCTGTTTGTTCACAGGACACATTCCAGTGACATGACAAGTGTGCTTCCTCAAGTACCATAATACTCTGTGTAAAGGAGCACTACACTCCATTAATGTAAAGCGTAAGAAAGCAGATGCTGAATAAATCATTTTTTTTAAGTTGACCACTTTAAGCTTTGAAAAACTTTCCCAGCTAAGAAGACCTAGAGGCAGAGCAGATTTAATTCTAAAATACTTTCACTACAACTGATTTATGGGTTTTCTTGTTATGGATGTTATGCTTGCCCAATCTACTGTGTGTTTCTAGTTTTAAAAATGTTATACTGGTTTCACTTGAAGGTGGTTTGATACTTGGAAAAAAAGGTAGAAATCTAATTTAAAAGTTTCAAAACTTTGAAATGATATGTGTGCATGTTTTTCTATACTTATATTTAGTAGTTTTTGACATGTCTGTTTAGCATAAGGGAAGAAAAACTAAGCATAGATTCTACAGGGATGAGAGGGATAGCCTTAATGATAGCTGAAGCAATCAAAACACCCAGGCTCAAAAACATGTCCTTACAAAAACTTTAATTCTTGGGGTTCATTCACCAAATGATGTCTGGTTATGCACCTCATTCAGAGGTTTTACTGAAGAAAAGAAAAAATACACTTTATGCAGGAACCCTTTATTATTTATGAGCTGTAAGAGGATGCATTAGTAAGAACATAGCCTACCTTTTCTAAAACATACTTTTTCCACATAATGTGGTGGCCCCCTCGATACCAAAAAAAAAAAAAAACATAAGCAATAAATGCAATTTATTGCACTGGTTTCTAGCCATCCAGTGGAGAATGTGGAGATTGTTGAAATCCATTTCCAAATTCTTCTAAAAAAGTGTTTTTCTGATTGTGTGTAACACATTGACATTTTTGCCTAAGGATTGATTTCAGTCAGAAAAAGAAAATAATTTGCATATATTGCAGCAGAGTCAAAACACAGTTTTTAATATATTGCAAAATATTTTAAAAATCTCAGTAGCATGGAACATAATTAAAGCAATGGAATAAAGTCATAAATGATGACATTTTCCACCCCTATCAGACAGGCAGTCACATCACAGGTGGAGGAAAAAGCAAAAGCAGAGATATCCAGAAAGTGGGCAGAATGGCTAAATTCAAACGTAGAGGCAAGACATCAAAAGACCACAAAGCACTTCTGCAGAGACTCATTTGGCACAATACTCGAGCACTGAGAGAATCTGCTCTTCTGTGCTACATGATTAGTGCTGCTGCCAAAGAAGACTAACAGATTAAGTGCAAAGGCAAACTGCATGTCAAAGCAGGGAACACAGTGAGCTTTGGGCCCCATCCTGACATATTTAATCTTTCTTTGGTTTATGTTCAATGCATGGATAATGGAATAGGAAAAAGTACTTAACTGGTGAATGTATACTAACAGAATAGTGTTGACTTTTATAAACAAGTAAGTTGTTTTTATTTTTTCCTAATATTTTCTTTTAGAGTCTCCTATGATCCTTTAAGATACCCCAAATACATCCCAGAAGCCTACTGCTTATGCAAAGGCTGCCTGGTTGGACCTTACGGAGAGGAGAGTTTACAGCACCGCAGTACTCCAGTGTTCATGCCTTCTGTGATCCTACGAAGAACACGATCCTGCACTGGAGGGCGCTACGTGTACACTGAATATTATGTATCCATTCCTGTTGGGTGCACGTGCATTCCAGAGACTGACAAAGAAACCGAGACCAGCAACTCCAGTTTAGCTAAGGAAGACAAAGTTAGCCAAGAAAATGGTGTAAAGGTAGGACTGGATACTGGAGTGAGAACGGACACTGTATAGGGAACTCTCAGTTAATCCACAGATGTCTGCACGATTTATATTTCAAACAGTGAAATTCGAGATAGTAAAGATTTGCATTTAAGCAATGACAATATATTTTTTAGCATAAGTAGTAAATAAGGTCAAGAAACATTAGTAAATAGTCTTGTCTCATGGAACTAAGCAGTCATCAGATGTGTGCACCTGCATTGAGATATGGATTTAGATGGAGCAGAAAGGTTTGAAATGCATCTTGCTTTTGTATACGTTTACATTGGACCATTGACAATGTGAGTTTAACATCTGCATTGAGTTTCAACAGGTGTGAGTGAACCCAATGTCCATGTAGACTTTCATTTGCTAATACAGCACAGTCTTCTACCACATGAGCAAAGATGTACCAGCAGAGTTCATTTTTAACCTTGGGAGTGCAAGCATGTCCTGCAGTGAGCTGCTAGCTTTCCCATGCTGGTTCCTAAGTGGAATCCAGCGTTGCTGCCATACTTTTTCAAATTGGAGTAAGCAGAAAATAAATTAATGAATAAGCAGGTTTGGAATGAAAGCACTCTCAAAGGGTTTTCTCCAAGTGTTTCCATGTAAGATGGTTTGATTGTGAATAAGTGTGAGAGCCCAGCAATGGTTACAGTTTGAATGACTTTTGCAACCCTCCCCAATCGTCAATTATAATAAACAAAGTCTTTTATTATAAGTGAAATAGGACATTAACTATTAGACGTCTGCACTGTTGAGTTCAGACTAGATCTGTAGTTCACATAGCACCTGAATTCATTGCCCAAGTGTCTGTTGTGTTTTGGGATAAATTCACACATCTTGACTCCAAGAAGCTGTTCTGCGAGTTCTTCCATGACTGCTCCTGAAAGAAGAAATATTTTACACTTTAGGAAAGAAATCCAAAGGCACCAGTATCTATTAAATGTCACTGTGCTGCCCTGAAAGTTACTATGTTTATTTTCTATATATTGTACTTAAAAGTATTCTCTTTATCTGAACTGTAACTTTTTCTTGTTTTGTAAACAAAACAGTAGTAAAATGGCTGTGCGTATCTGAAAGACAACCCAAAAGAATAAGAAAAACACCCAGCAATGATGGCAATGTAAAGCATCAGAATAAGGTCACCTCGGAAATTAATATCATTGCCCTCAAGGTTTGCAGGGGCAGAGAAGGGGAAATTTAATTACACATAGATGCCCTTTTATAATTCCAGCAAAAGTATCTGTTGTAAATAAAAGTGAAATCTGCTTCTAATTTCCTCAATAAAGACCGTGACACTGTTTATATTAAAATCTTTTGGCATTGTTCATCCAGCCACTCAGAACATTAGTACTTGGAGAAAAAACTGGCATACATTCAGAGTCAGGTACGGTTTAAAAACAGTTGAGCAAAGTGTAAGTGGGCAGGTGCCCTGTCCAGGTCTGGTTACTGCCTTGTGTCGCCCCTGCTGGGATGCATTCTGACCTGGTGTACCCATGACTTGTAATATGAAGGTCCGAGAAGGTTATGTAGTGCAGGAAACACAAAAAGAAACAGCAAAAATTGGTTTAAAATGTGTGTCAAGGCATAAATACTGTTGGTTTAGGACATGCAAAAGATTATAAAGAAGAGCAGGTACAATTGGTGTATTTAGCTAAGGAAATAAAAAGACCAACAGTCTCATATTAAGTTCAAGTAATCTATCAATACAACAAATATATTTAACTATAAATTTATTGTTTTTTGTCTAAGACTTTAAGATGAATTATGGTGGGGCTGTATTAAAAGTTATACTTTGTCTTGCTTTAATCCACCTATTCAGGGATGTGGAGAGCCACTGCCTACCCTAGAAGGACTGAATGTAATGCACGAACCACCCCAGAATGGGCCATCAATCCATTACAGGCAAATACAGTTACTTTTTTTTTTTTTTAAACTAAAGATTTGATTGTTCCAAATGTAAACTACTTATGTAAAATGTATCCACTAAGATAGTTACATTTACACAGCAGTTTCTAGACACTCAAAGCACTTTACATACACAGAGGGAAGCCATTTCAATGACCACGAGTGTGCAGCATCATGGAAGATGTTAACATCAGGCATTTTTGTCATACAATAGCCATATTAGGCGTTGAAGGGGTGAGACAATAGTTAAACAATAAGGTACAAAGGATGGTTAGGAGGGTAGAATGGACAAGGCCATGATGGGCAATTTAGCCAGGACAACGGTAAACACCCTACTCATTTAAAGGATGCCCAGGGATTTTTTTATGACCACACAGAGTCAGGACCTCGGTATTATGTTTCATCTAAGGATGATGCCATTTTTACAGAATATTGTTCACTGTTCGCACTGGGGCGGTGGGATCAAAACAAAAACCACAGGGTAAGCTTCTCCTGCTCGCTTCACCAACGCCTTCTCCAGCAGCAGCCCTGGCTTTTCCTAGTACGTTTCCCATCGAAGTACTGGCCAGACCCAAATATGCTTAGCTTCAGGTGGATTACCTGTTATGAAGTGCAGGTGGTATGGCATTGGGAAAGTGTTCATTTTAGAAAGGCACTATATAAAAACTAATTCAGCACAGGAATTTATTTTGAGAAGATAATTCATTACAATGAAATAAAACATTTTCAGGCAGAAAAAAAAAACCTTGTTCACAGTGTTCTTTGTAACTTCTGGCTGGTATTAAAAACCAAACCTTAAAAAATACCATTATTTCAAGTTATATAGCAACCTGCTTTAACTAAAACAGAGTAAGCTGCAGTTTAACAAGCAAATGTACTGATGGCTCAAAAAATGGCCACTCACAATAAACCATCAAACTTGGTGTACGAGTGTTATTCTGCATATCTCTAGTAGTACCAGCAACATTTAGTGCATCAATCCAATTTCTTATCCTTGCAATCTAAGATGGGTTTGGAATTTTCCACAGTTAGTAGACAGCAGTTTGTGGAATCTGCTGAACATTCCTGCTTATGTGCTTCATTGGACGATGAGAATCTTTACCACCAAAACATGCAGTAGATACATGCTGTGCACATTAATCAAAAATAAGGACATACCTGTACATAAAAGAATTCTTCCTTTTGTAAGAAATTTAATTGTCTGTGCAGTTTTGGTGAGGCATTCTTCTGACAGATAAGGGGGATCAGCTACCACGATATCAAAACTGTTGGGCGTTATGCTGTCTGGTAAGGAGAGGGGGCTGTTATAGTCATAGAAGATGAATTCTTCTCCATACACTGAAAACCTCTTGTCATATTCTAGGATAACCACAGAAACATCTTCATGGTGAAGCTCCTTCAACTTCTGGTAAATGCTTGGAGCACTGATGCAAGCAATTCTGGAAAGAAGAAAGTAAGCAGAAAACAACTAAATAGAATTAAGACAGAATTACAGTTTATTCATTTCAGGCTAAATTAAAGACATAGTCTATCATGCCAGCAGTGGATACAAGGTGGATGAAATGCCAGACCATTGCTGGTAATGCAGTAGCACACAAATGTACAGCAGTAAAATTCACAAAACAACCTGACCATAGGTCCTACATTAACTCTTTGAGGGCTGAATATTTTTTCCAAAAAAACACTTTCTAAAAAGCAATGGTTTCACACAGAAATCAACATAAAACATCGGTTGCTGCATGCTGTGGCAGCCAGTTTGACAAGAATGTGCGGTAGGCTTGCTGTCAAGCTGTCTTCACGTAGCTGAGGCATTACAATCTAGTTACTACCTCTTATCATTGTTAAGTGGCACTCCTCCCTGGCGAACATTGCCATAGGCGTATCAGCTACATGAACCCGTTCAGAGCCATGATTAGCTGGGGACCAGTCAACTGAAGCTGGAACCTCACATTCGTTTTCAATCACTTGTAGCAAAATCAGAGTCCGACAAGTCATAGTCCAGTTCAGAGATAATAGGCAAAACGTTGTCCACGCAGTAGTTTGCTTTATGCATTCACTTTCTCTCGCTAGATGTCAGTGCCATTTTTGCTTTTGTTTGCGCTTTGCTACTCACAGGAGCACAGGAAATCTTGGTCAAACCAATGAAGTTAACTTTCATTCTAGCAACGAGAGTCCAGCTAAAACATAACAGTTGGTTTTGTCACAGTTTACAGTCGATTACCATTGTAAACTCCTCCTTTTGACAAAAGTCGACATCAGCCCTGAAAGAGTTAATAACAGGAAACCCTTGTGGGCCAAATGAGAGTATCTAAAATTTACATGAAGAGTAGCCCAACTAAGAATGAAGAAGTCAGGCATAAACAATACAGTGAAAGGATCCGGGACACATTACATTTGAGCAAAGCCTCGAAAAATAAAATTGATCCGTTTTAAGCATGGTTTCTTTATGATCTTCAGTTAAAACTGAATAAACTGTTGGGATGAACATGCCAACATACAGTTCTTCAGGCTCACTGTTAATAAACATAAATGGCATTTTAAGACAAAGGCAAGGAGATGGATGTAATCAGACTACTCACTTGCTGCCTCTCCCAATGGCTGAAATGACTTCTTTGGCAAGGTGCTCTGCTGTGTCATCGCTGTACCAGAACTGGCTTAACTGCTGTTAAAACAAATACACTGCAATGGTCACTTGACTATCACCATCTCATTCTACCTGTCTGCACAGTTCCATAAACAACATAAAGTACTTGTCCTTACTGTCAAAACAATGTTTACTGCAATAGTTTTAAGTTGGAACATTACATTGTCTCATGAGGTTGATGTGGTAGCATGTCAGTATCAACTTCTCTATCGCAGGAACAGTCTCAATCCTTTCCTAGTAAAATCCCTAGCCTGTCCAGAATTATCACCTCTTCAGTATGTCTTCTGTGTCTTATCTAAGCGGGCCATGCCAAGTACACGTGCCACAGAAGCTGCCGAGCATGGCATACTCAATGGATACCCAAACTACCACACTGCTTCCTCTTGATCCGCAAGTCTATCAAGACCTAATGGAGAGAAAATCCAGAAACTTTGTACAAGAACGTCAGTCTCATTTCTTCTTCCTGTACTTAAAGCTTGTGACCACTGCAGGAGATGGAAATAAACTAATCAATTCAGAGGTCCATCTGAGTACTTGGCACCAGCTTCAGCACCGCTGCCAAGTGAAACTTTCACTCTTAAGGCTGGTGCTGCTCTCACTTAACAACAGCACTGCACGCTCTCTCCCCTCAAAAGGGCTTCAGATTTGAATGTGCCAGTTTTCATTCTGATATTGCCACACTTGCCTGTCACCTGCTTCCAGATTAAATAATCATCTACAGTCAAAGATGTATACTTCACATCACCAAGCTGGACTGTTTTCCAAGCAAGACTTGGCTGCATCTTAACATCCTGTTCACGAACAGGTGGCTGCACTAAGACGCCCGATGGAACAGTCCTATGCCAACTATCGAATGATGCAAGTTTACATCAAGAAAACAAACCGTTGCAAGACAATTAGCAGTGACTTTCCCACTCTTAAGAGACCTCCCTCAACACACCATTGATATGTTGTCATAAACCAGACTGAAAAATGACCATAATCTACCTGAATGACTGTGCAAGAGAAGTAGGTTCATTCTCTCTCCATCACCAGGATATGGAAATTCCACTCTTGATACCAAACATTGACCATCACTAATAAACTCCATTCGTGCATCCCGGCATGCTGGTTCTCCGAGAAGCCGAGTAGAATAATCCTTAACTGGAATACATTTTTTACAAAATGATACCACATCAGTCTACAAATCCCAATGTACTTCCACAAAAGCACCTTTCTAACCCATAATGTTCTGTGTGTTCAGCCTTTGTAGCCAGCTTTACTAGTGCAGAGCTCCTCAACCACGGACATAAACTTTGATTCCAACAGATATTCCTGGAACTTTCACGAGGTTGACGTATCTAATGGTGTTTGGAGTTTATCAAAATGCTTCCTCCATTTCTTGGCAGGTACCCCACATGATATCAACATTTCCCCCAGTTTCATCTTCCACTTTCAAAAAGACGGACAAACCTCTAATGCTGCACGAAACTCCTTCTTAACAAGCTACTTGATACGCAGATCTCTTCTGCCTTCACGGCATGTCTTAATCGAATCGGGGGTAATCCTGCTCACACTGTACAGTAGGCCTCTTTAAATCGATCACTTCCAGATCTCCAGGAGTGGGTGTTAGGGGTGCTGCCATGACAAGTGCTGATCACCTTTGGGCTACAGCTAATTCAGCCTCCACTGCTGAGCTTTTTAAAAGCATCTATTCAGACTCCACTTTCAAATATGGTGGTTCTTATGGATAATCCATGACTGGAAAGAAATCCAGTAACACCTTATCAGATGGATTGAGGCTGTGTATGCTCCTTCTAGCGACACCCTTACAAGCATATCCATCACTTGGATGTTCAGTAGTTACCCTAGCGGAGTTGTCAGAGTTGTACCCTTTGAAGCACAACGCCCACTATTTGCAGAGAGGCTGAAAACGCAGAATAGCAGTAGCTTATACTTTATTTGTCCCAAAGGAGAAATAAACATTTTACAGAATTCTTTGTTGTATTAGAACATTGTAAAGAAAAATGTGAGGCTATCTGTACACCAGCTGACACTTGACAATAACCCTAAAAGCACCAGCATACTAGCAAGTGAATGGATGAAAAAGAAAAGAAGGACGGCATTCACAAGACCAAACCAAAGCCCAAACCTCAGGCCCATTGAGGTGCTCTAGTGGGCACTTAAAAGATCTGCACATAAATTGTTGCCCTCAACTAAACATCTGATGTAAGGAGTAGGGGGCTAAACGTCCTTAATAACAACCGAAAAATCTGCAAGTCTTGTTCAAGAAACAGCTACTTAGAACTTATTCCTGCACGTTAATGAATTATGGGTGTAGTTATTTTATTTTTTTGCATTTAGCTTTTGAGATCCTGGGGTATTTTAGGTTTGGGTAAATAATAAATAATATTGCAAAGTAAGTCAAATCTGTTTACTCCAATTCAAGGTTACTGGGAACCAGTCTATCACTCAGCACTGGGCACTATGATTGTGATTGTAGTACCAGCTTAGAGCTGCCAATGAACTCAACCTGCCCATCTCTGGGAACAGTGGGAGAAAACCCATGCAGACAATGCTAGCACATGCAAAGTTCACACAATCAAATGAGTCGAAGCACTGGTCCAGTTTATATAAGAAAACTAGCTTAGCAGGTCAGCATTGCCAAATATGAAAGTGATCAAGTTGGGCACCAGGGAGACATCGCTCAGGGCCCAGCCACTCCCTGCGTTACATTTTCACACGGACAGGCTGGCCATGAACTTGGGGCCTCCAGTTCAGAAAGCACTTGCTTATCCATTTAATTCAGTTAAAGGAAACTGCAGACGGGCTTCTGACTTCTAAATGCAACAGTGAGGGTGTCATATTAAGCAGCAGAGCCCACTGTCCCCTCACTATACAGAATTTCAGCATCAAACTATCCATAGAAAGTTGAGGAGGTTTGGTCATGGAGACCTCAAGAGACACTTTTAATGTTATTTCAGCACCCCAAGAATATCCGGATGATGCTGTAGTTAACTGTACAAACACCTCAGTTAGTTCCTTAGCCACCAAACATGGCTGGGCACTGATCACGAGGTGTATATAAAACTGAATCAGGTGTTCCCATCCTCATTTTACCAGCTAAACAAAGGAGTTTACATTCCATATGAAGTTTCAGGCTTTTCTGTCACTCACCGCCAGTCTAGAAGTCTCGCATGTCGGCTCGAACGTCTACTCATTTGCTGCTGCAATGCCCTCCTCTGACATGCAGTTTTGGGCAACAGAATTCTCTCTCTGTTTGTACAAATTAATGTTTGGTACAAAGAGCTTTTCAAATTTAAAGAATTTACCCCAACCTATTGTCACACTGAAATTTACACCACAAATGTTAACACGCACCAACACTTTCGCTGGCCGTGTGCGAACTACAAGTGTTAATAATAATCATTCTTTGCATTTATATAGAGCTTTTCTCACTACTCAAAGCTCTCAGCAATTGCAGGTTAAGGGCCTTGCTCAACGGCCCAACAGAGCAGAGTCCCTTTTGGCATTTATGGGATTCGAACTGGCAACCTTCCGATTGCCAGTGCAGATCCCTAGCCTCCGAGCCAACACTCCGCCTAAGTGATCGAAGTAGCTCCTGCAGTACATAAAGCAGTTAGGAAAACCCTGATGCCCGTGACTACATTAAGTGAGGTCATTGCATGCTCTCTGTGAAGGAAAAAAGATGGTGGAGTGCGAACTCAGCCTCCTGTCTTGACTCACGGATCAACATTAAATAAGCAGTGTCTGTCTGGTCCTCTGCTCGACAGGTGCACTGGAACGTCATAAACAAGGCTGGACCTGGCTCCTTCCTTGCCATTTTCAGAGTGGCTGTGAGAGTGTCTGACCTTTGCCCATTCTTTTAGGGATGCGCTGTTTATGTACCATCAGGCCTGAAGCAGCAACACGTAGTAATAGACTACCATTTGCTTTTGTGATGTGTGAGAACATTCAAGGTTCAGGTGGACAACCTCTTTAAAGCTCATCGGTGTCTTAATGCAACTGTCAGAGACTGACAAGGGTCAGTGGCCAGTCACAATTACCTCACGATACGGACACTAAAATTACCCATCCAGGGAAAAGACACCTACTGAAAGGCACACTGAAGAAATCAGCAGGTCACTCGCCAACTGAGGTGAAGTGAAAAGTAAGCTCTGCAAGTTATTTTTGGGCCCCTAAAGATTCTTAACCAGATGTCTGTCGCTTAACGCCTGCTGTCTATACACAGACGGAGTGAAGGCCACCTACCCAGTCCTCTTCAATGGCTCCCACTGCAAAGTTCTTTGTAACTGTGCTTGGCTGCTGCTCCAGATAAAACTCCTGAAGTGCCGCCAGAGTTTCAGCAGAAAGCCGTGGGCAGTCGTCCTCCTCACTGTCAGACATCCTACTGTAGGTTTCAAGTAAATATAAAGTGAGCAGGTCAATATTAGTAAGTTTAAATACATAACCACATAAGTTCAGAATACAAACCATACAACGCTGATTTGCCCTTACAGCTAATATTTGTAAAGTGAATGGGGAGCGAAGGACCCTGAAAAAGGGGATAACATGCAGGCCGGACCTTTAAAGGCAGCGTCCAGGGGAGAATCAAACCCCATCGCTGGAGTTATCAGGTCTGCTACCATGAAGCTCAAAAAGTAAATTTATGGAAAACTTTTACTTTCTTAAAATGTATGTGCCATGGGCCAAACCGCGGTGAAACATCTGCGCCATAAATAACTAGCAGGTAACAAAGGACCTCCTCATATGTCCAGTGTTCTGGGTTCGAGTCCCATGTAAGCTTGTTGTCCATGTGGAGTTTGCGTGGGGTCACCACTCACCTCGCCAAAGACAGGCAGGTCAGCTGAATTGGCAGTTCCAAAAAGAGGAGGGCAAGTTGTGGATGTGAGTAGGCTTTGTGCTGCCCTCTGCTGCCCCACAACCTAAACTACATTCACTGGTTATGAGAAGATGCTATTTTATTAAATGTACAGTATGTGGGCACTGAGGCGCGTTTTAAATCACCTCTGCCACTCCCAGCTTATGCCCCACATCTAAAGGGCCAGCACAATAGCACGGCACGTGAAAGGTCAAATGCAGACGTATACCAGTATAAAAAAAGAGTTCTTATCCAAGGTTTGAAAGGGCATCATGTTTTTCACGTCTGGGAAAAGTAACACTTCATTAAAACAGTTGGCAAATATTCAGTGATCACATTAAAAACGCTCACACTTTCTAATGATTAACTTTGTTCATTTTGAAGGTGACGGCACTTAGAGAATAAGGATGGCATTTTTCATAATCACAATATACATTAATTTTTCTTGGGAAACTGTTCTAAAGTGAGGCATTTTTTAAATAAAAAAAAAAACACAATGCCCTTCTGGGCAGTTAACTGGCAGGTTCAATGCTTCCTTAGCCATTCACTTCGGACACCAACACCACATTAAAATGTGCAAAATAAATAAAATGGCCACTTAGCAATATTTAATATCAAAAGTGGGTGTAGACATTTCAAACAATATGTGATGAAGTGCCGCCTGCATTTTCCATACATACACAGATGTAACTATGTAAAGAACACGATTGATCGTTTTTCGAAACAGAAAAAGGCGTCCTGCTCCACTTTCCTACTGTTGCTTTTTGCAGGACAAAATTTTGTGTAGTGTGTACCTTTGACTGCTGCAGCTGCCATTCTGAATGGGATGCTATTCCGTCATGGATCAATATACTGTACACAATAACACTAGAATGATTTAATAGTGACCCAACAAACTGTAACTTAAAGTGGTGGGGGCTTACAAATGAACTGAATCTGACTTAAAGGGTAATCGCTCCAGCAACAGAGAGCCCTTGGCCAGTACCCACTGCTGTCTGCTGCGTACGCACAAACATCGTGTACAGAGGCCTGTGTCATAGGCAGGATGGCCTAACTTTCAACTAAATTCATATTATGCTTCCCTCCGTTAAATCTGGTGAGAGGTCAGGATCAATGTTATGTACTCATTTATTACAAATTATATTTTACATTTTTTTTTCCACTGGGGTTGAAGTTTAGCAAAACGTTTATTTCTTCAAAACCAATATTCACATTAGTCTCATTTTTAATGTACAGTACGCTTGTACCTTTTGAACTGTGGGGTATAGTCAAAATAAATGTTGAATAGTTTCAGGAATGCTGTTGCAAAAAGTACATTTATTTGTATTAATTTTAAATTGCTGTACAACTAGAGTTTTTACAGGAAAACTGATGAATAATCGTGTATGTGACCCCTTAAGTTGTACAGTCCTTACTGGGTATTGTCCACATTTCTTTCCAATCAGTCTGTTTTCCAATATACTGTAACGGCATGAATGTGGTTATCTTGCAGTAACGACCTTAAATTTGAGTATTACATACATAACTCAAAACTTTCCCTGTAATTTAACACAATCTACATTTTTAACGTTTCAATTGGATATGCAGGAAAGCAGGATTGTGGTGACGTCGGCTGAGAGCGCCCACGGCGGTGGTACACAATATGGCTGACATGCGCTACTGGGAAGCCGAGATTCGGACTACTGAATAAAGAGACGAGCCTCGCCTTACTAAGATCTGCCTGGGACTTCAGTTCAACACATTTCTTGGGATTGCAATGCGTTCTGTTTGCACTTGTGTGAAATACTCCTCTTCATCATTTGCTCATGCTGAGGCTGCTGCGCGGTTACCTTGGAATTGACAGTATGTGGGCATGTTATTTAAAAAAAAAAAAAAAAGTTTAGCACTCATTAAGAGTGGCCCGGGAGAATATGCATAAGCATAATGAAAGTTAATGTCGAAAAAAGAGACAAAAGCAGCATATAGCATAGAGATAGATAGAGGTACAAAAACAGGCAAAACTTCACAAACCCCACTATTCATTGTTTTGCCGGGCATCAACTTACTTGACTGACTGGTACGCTTGATGTTTCCTTGGCGTGAGTAGAAGTCGCGCAAACCGCACGTGTTCCACCATCTAATATTCCGACGGGAGGCGAACGACAAATGTGGAACCTTTGGATTACCAATGATGTGTCGTCGGTAAGAAAAGACCGAGCACACACAGTACAAAGAATGGTCTGCCTAGATACGCGGCGGTCACTAGTAAAGCCATACCGGGGATTACGTTTACGGCAGCTAGCGGTGTCACTTGAAAAGTGAATCTGTACATCTAACAGTGGAATACATTCCTTGTCTTACCGTTAGTTAGTGAAACGAACGTGAACAGAAAGTCGCTAAAGGTTGAGTGAGCTTCACGCAGCAAAAAAGACAAGGGAGGCGGAATCTGACACGCCCGAGTCTTTTGTGATTGGACAAGACCGTTACATGAACGCCAACTGGGAGGTGACGTCACACCCCGTCTCGCAGTGGAGTCACGTGAAAGAGTCCAATTCACCGTTCGCGTGCTTGAGGGCAACAAAAATATCAGTATAACAAACAACGAAAAAGGATAAGTATATCCGTATGGTTACGTTTGAAGTTGTTCATTTATTCAACTATGGGTAATAGTGCGAGGAAACTCATCAAAATTAGGTGATGGAAAAAGTGGCCTTCAGGGCACAATGATGGGGCGCTGCTCTTTAATATTCACGAATGATCTTCATAATACAAATAAGCTGGTCAAGTTTGCAGATGATACCATACGAGGTAGGGTGGCAGATAATGTGCTATTTGTCAAATCAATGTTGACATTAGAAAATGGCTTTTTTTTTTAATCCCACACACAAAGCAAATTAGCATGTGGTGTGGTCGACAGGAGGGCGTTAGGGATTTGTGAATGAAATGCAATTTGAGGTTATTTTAGAGAAACTGGGTGAGCAGGATTGACAAACTTTGTTGGGCCAAATGGCCTGTGCTTGTCAATACTGTTCAAGTGTCACTAACATACTCGCAGGTCCATCTCGTAAACCTAGAAAAGGCGGCCCAAAAGCAAGCATTAAAATGAACAAGATCACCTGCTAGAAAGGAGAACTATAAAGAATATGTGGAGGTGTCTAGAGAAATGTGAAGCCGGCTGAAGATTTCAGCCAACAGCTTTGATTCAACAAATTAACAGTAAAGGCAACACTTTGAAGGAGATGGCGTGACAGAATACAGTTTGGGTAATGAGTGGAGACTGGACGCTCCTTCAGAGATGATGCGATTAGTCAGTCCTCCAATTATTCAGCTTCATCCCTAATATGCAAGTACTTCTGCCACCCCAAAGATGGACCCAAGGTTTGCTGGCTACTCTAATTATCTTTGTATGAGGGTGTCCTATAAGAGACAGGCAGCCGATTCAGTGTTGGTTCCTGCCTAATTCTAATCCTGTGTCTACCTATTGCACAAGATGCCAGACTGTTCCTTAATATCAGAAGACTTATTTGTGAACATCGACTTTGTTATGTAAACACTACAATAAATCAGATGTTTTACAAGGGACAATAAAAGGGGAGCATGTACAGTAGGGGGCTAATCAATAAATATCACATGCTGGACTAGTAACAAATAAAACAACTATAGAGAGAACAGTGTTAAACAGTAAGTACACACAGTGAAAATGATTTGTTTTTTTTTTTAACTTTTTGGACAAAATATTTCAGCAGTATTAATAGGCAATAAAAATAAGATTAAAACCACATTTTGCATTCATATGTACTATTTAAATCCAACATCCTTGTACAATCCCCACCTATACATATCCCTCATTGTGTTAAATGCCTGAAATTGTAATCCGGTACACCCAAACAGATGCAGTCGATTTTTGAGAATGGTTTTAAAGCCATTTCTAGCCAGTTTATTATAGTTAGTAATTTCACTTGTTTATCTGCAAACAGAGAAAACTTCAGTCCACTGGAAATGTATCAAAGTTCAGTCATCGAAACACACTTAGCCAAAAAATGTGACCAACAGACACTGTGGTTGGTCTAATAAAATTTGAGGGCAACATCAAGGTATTTATAGGCAAGTGTCACCTTAGTCATCATGAAAACACATCCAGCAACTATCTGAATAAGTCCAAATAGCTCCTTCCTACATGCTAGGTCAGAAAGAAAAAGTGTCTGCTCTCAAAATAAAAAAAGAAGACCAATACACGACTGAAGTTTGTTAGTCAACTCCTGAAGTGAAGAACAGGACTACAGAGAGGACCCGAGGACAATGTGGGGGCATCTGTTAAAAAGCTGAAGCATAAGTGGACCTCAAAACAAGATGATCACTCTGATAATTTCACAAAAGAAAAAAAATAAACAAACAATCGAGGCTTCATGAATGGCAACCACACAGAAACACTGGGGGGATCTTGAAGCAGGCAGCATGTGTAAGAAAGCCCAGTTTAAGTTCCAGGACGACGAGTGTGAAAATCTCTCCCCTAAGTTGATGTGCAAGACTGAGAGACACTTACAGGATGTGCCTACAAGAAGTTACTTCTACCAAGGAACAGCAGCAGCTACTGAAGTTAGAGATGTACTTTTTTGTTGAATAAATGCTTGGAATAATATTTGTCATTGTTATTTGTTAAAATCAGATCACTTATCTATCAATATTGTTTACATGAACATTGCATATGTATGAAAGCAAATATTTTGATAAACAAAAACCTTTCAATGGGATGTAATTATTTTTTCACAACACTGTATTACAACTATAAAATTGGTAAATTCTTGTTTGGGAGGGCATCAGTGAAAATGTGTTACAGATGGCAATATTAAAATAACACGACAATACATTGTCCAAAGTAGCTGCCACCAGTCCTCCCCAGTGGAATATCACATTGGGCATTTTTGTTTTCCTATTACATTTAGCTGCATTTGTTAATAAACCCCAAACTAAACTTGTTTAGTAATGAACAGCAGCAGATGCAGTTTGGGTTCCTAGTGGCCAGAGCTTCTCCTGTGGGCCCAACTCTGGACCTGGCAGCAGCTCATCAAAGTGTCCAACAGCAGAGCAGTGTCTATCTATCCATTGACACCAACTAGCAATGAGCAAGAAGACACTCCTCACATCTGATCAGGGTTTAAACGGAATGCTTACTGAGTCCACAGGGACCTTAGGAGTTACTTCTGTTAGTGATTCTGCACTTGCTTCCAGGAATGGGTACCCACATCATTTTATTTTGTGCACATTGTTTCCAGAATACTGTTTTCTATGGCTTAATTTCTCTGTTGCAGATTATTAAGATAGCCATTTCCTCACCAAACTTCAGAATAAAACTGAAATATCAGAGCTCTTCTACATCATAAACTTTAGATTTTGAATTGTCATCCTGGCACATACATTCTCTTGAGCCCACATACACACCCGAGGCAGGGGCCATAATGTCATAAAGCAAATCAGCAGTGTTACGCGTACAAGAGAAGAGTGACCTCAGCCGCCTGGAGAGTGGGAAATGCACCGGGACGTTTGGTATCCCAGTTGAGAATACGATCCAAAAATGAATTACACATTAACAAATGAAATTCGTTCGTTCCTGAAAATTACTCAAGTACAAGAGTGCTGTATGTTGCTCATTCTAACAAAAGACTCCCCCATGTATATTTTACAGTTTTATTTACTGTTATTCTAAGGTTAACTGTGCTGGAGTTGACTTCTGTGGGGTGAGAAAGGTTTTTTGCTTATGATAAACACCTACTTTACATTTTTTTGATTCACTGAGAAAATTTCACAGCCACTTTCATTTTGGAAATTATAATAAGATAATAAGGACAGAAACTACAGTGAACAATATATAAACAGAACTGAAGACTTGCAGCTCTCTTTAAAGTCAGATGTTTGTACCATTTTCAGTTTAAGCAGAATTCTGAGATCTTGTATGTAACAGCAGCCACTTTAAACTTCATTATTATTTTTTCATTTGGAGCGCTAAATGTTCTGACAATGCACTTAAAGAATACACTGCACAGCAAATGAATCTTTTCAAACTTTATGGCATAATGTACAGTTAACTGCCACAGTGGAATCATGCAACAGTCTGATAAGAACAGTCCAACCAGGAATGTTGCTTTTTGACAGATTATTACTGTCCTTTCAGGAGTGCTATATGTATTAAAAACATACTTTCAAAATTTGCATGTACAAAGTAAAGAATTGGTGTAAATAAAATTGGTCTGTTAAAACATCTACAGAATCAGTCAAAACACATCCGCACAAAGGTAACACACAATAATAGATCAGTGCTCTTCTGCGTATGGAAAAATGACATGATGAGCATACACACACAATGTTAAAAAAAAGGTAGTAGTATGAAATTAATGTAAAAAAGACATTCTTGAACAAAAATTAAAAAACAAAATATATCAAATCAAAATCACAAATATGCATTCCTCTCAAACTAAGATGCAACTGACCAAAAAAAAAAAAAAAAAAAAAAAAAAAAAATCAATTTTAAAATTTAAAAACCTTTCCTTTTTTATTTAAAATAACCTTTTTAAACAGAATCAGAGTGAAGTATCTAAAGAGCAGCACAACAGTATGATTGTAATATAAGGTACTGCCTGACAAAATTGCATTAGTCTTTCGGAGATGAGAGATTGTGAACTGAAGTGTCATGGCTCAGACACATTGCACTTTCTAATCCAATCAATGACTTTACCAAGCAAATACATCCCAAGACAATATCACAATTCCATTTAGACAACTTGTCTTTGAAATGATTGGATTACAAAGATTTCCAAGTTACAATGCAACTTGTAGACTGTATGGAAGAAATAAACTGACTTTTGCGTATCTGCCATTCATTTTCCAGAGGAATATCCTACAGTTGTAGAACAAAACAACTGTCTTGTTGTATTGCGCTTCCTGTCCTTCAGTGTACTCTTAGCAGCCGCGCTGCTCGTTCAAGCGATCAAACGCAAGCTCTTACTCAACTGTGCCTCTCATACTCTTGAGACAACACAATCTTTATACAGTAACTTAAAGTATGAAAAGCAGTTGAGGTATGAAACGTGTATTAATATGCAAGAAGCTGAAATACACATAAATAGGTAGACTGCTGACTTTTTTGTTACAAAAAAAAACAAAATAATGCATCACTGATGGAATAATAAAGTTATTTTATGGGCAGAAATCAAGTATCCAGCAGTAAAGTATAGCTTAATAATGGATGGACATTACTATTATGACACTGCACAAATGGATTACACTCGGTATTATGTGCAATCTCCAACACTACACAAGGTAGTCATTTAAGGCTACAAAATGGCGTGTCGTGTTTATTACATTCAACTCAATATTTCACAGACTGCTACTTGCTGAAGGAGGACTTTTTACTACTGAAACATAAGCCAAACCTTATAACAATGAAGCCTGTCCTCCGATGTTTAAAGTAGCATCTCTGGTTAAATTAGTACCATATCCAATAGCTTTAACAATAATAGAAAAACAATCGTGTGATGACAGTACAGATTTGTTTTAGGCATCAACTGTCCACTAAATGGTATTCATTTTTGTCACGTACAGTACTCCTTATGTAAATAACACAAATCCAGCACCCTGCAGTGGTTAAGGCTGTGTAAAAACATGAAAAGCACGGTCTGCTGCCTCTCTACTTTGAATATAAATCTGTTAATCATTAATTATCATTTCCCCCATGCATATCCATTTTATGTTACTATAGTGCAGTATTTGTGCATCAGTACAAATGGCAGACTCTCCTGTGATTGCAGAATTTACTCATTTTAGCATTATGCAGAAAAGACCTTTTGATGTAGTCTATGTATCCACATCTCTTTCTTTTTTTATTTTCAAACACAATAATTTCATCTGTTGGTACTCTGAGTATTTTCTCTCTTTACTGAAAAGCTGCACCCTTTTGACCCCTCATCTTGGTGCCTCATTTGCCATTTGTGACTAGCACAGCAGATTCCTAACAATAAAACACTTTCCCAAACCGCTGTAGATGTGGAGGCCCACAATCTTCATTTGTATTTAACACCACAGCAGAATGTCAGTCAACACGGAGAATGTGACATCTGTTTGCTAACAATAATGGCCAGTGAAAATCTTTCCAAAGATCGCATACATTGGACTAGGTGACCCACACTGAGGGCCCTGGGGATTATTAACGAATGGGTAGGCGCGCGCTTGGCTGTTATTGGAGCCACAAGTTCATAGTGGCCATGTGAATACATACGTAGAACAGCTTGATCATGTAGCCTGCACCTTTAAAAAATGCAAACCATAATCTGAACAGAAACTAAAATTAGGAAAAGGAGTGAGGTACAATTAGGAAAACAAATTAAATAAATGCTTGTTAGTTTATGAAAAATGTCTCAAATGGGTACAACTGGGTCACAAAATATTATTTACAGATGTTGATTTTAAAACCTTAAAACAGATTCTGTTTAAATGCAATTTCAGATATAAAATATCCTTTTCAGTACAGCTGATTTTCTCATATACATTCAGACTAGATTAGACAATATTGTTTATGTTTCCTCTTTTAAATGTACAACTTCTTGATGCCCTGTGTTTCACAGATATCTTACAGTGATTTTCAACAACTGAAAACGCTTTCTTTCTGCTTCAACCATGCACGCATAATTACACAGCGTCAAATACGTGCCAGGATGCAAAATCCATGTAAAATGGCACAATATGGCAGAACAAACACAAAAATAGCACTCCAGAGTAGAGATAAAAAGATTATGTACACTTTTACAGTTTTGTTTAAAGTAATTTTAACAAGATTATTCTTAAAAAAATTTTTTTTTTTTTTTTAAATGCCCCAACTAAAGATTGGTATCTACTCAAAATTACCAATCCCAATTTATATTTATTGCTAAAGCAATGAGAAATTCATACACTTTTAGGGGCATAATATATAAAAAAAATTAAATAAAAAAAAAATATATATATACCAATCCCCCCTGGAGGGAAAAAAAAAAAAAAAAAAAAAAAAAAAAAAAAAAAATCCCCACCTTTTCTTTCAATGCCTCTGCATGGCTCTCTTTAAATCCAAGAGGAGATTTGAGCACCTGTAGTACTTTTAATTTCCTTGGAGAGAAAAAAAAAACCCTATGCCACTTTGCTGTCAGTAACAGTAAAAATTTGTAAAATTAAGGCCTCAAACCCTTAGTGACCTCTGTTTGGGAAGCAAAACCAATACTTTCCTAAACAGACCAAGAAAATGAAAAAAAAAAAATGTTTTGCTGACAGCAGTATTGCACAAAACTACAAAACCTATTTTTGTTTCTTTATACACATATATATATATATATATATTTATATATTTACAGAAAACATTTGATTATTATTCATTTTCTTTCTTTTAACATATTAGAGTAATAGTGAGCATATATTGTTTTGGTGATAAGGTCACACAAAGACCCTTAAGTGAGATGAAAACAGTAAAGCTTATTAGAGCCAGCAGATACACTCGGGTATCTATTGAAATGCCACTTCAGACCTGAGAGAGCAAAACTGGTGGATCATCTTCTTAAGACAAGACTCATCAGGCCATTATATGGCTGGTTCCAAAAATAAAGGCACTCTTCCAAGGATTCTTCACTGTGCCAAATCACATGCACATGTTCAGAATTTTTATCACTTCACGTTGATCTATGTCCGATTTTATCAAAAATAAAAATGTGGCAATTTGTTTCTTCTCAGTCTATCATGCCATTTTAACCATGTCACTCCTGAAGCTATGTAAACCAAAGCTACTTTGCCACTGCCTGCATGTGTTACACGGAATTCAGTCGGCTTTACTGAGTCCTTTTCTGCAGTGCAATATTTATCTTCTCCAAAAATCAGCTCAGCAGCTGCTATTTCACACATAATAGACCCCCAACATTTGCCACAAACTCTTCTAGGCTCTTCAAGAAAGCAAGCTTCTGCTTCCGATCCAAGGAAGGAGGAGTGCTGCTTGCTGTCAGTTTATTGAAGGCATCAGCTAATCTTTGATAAATCACAGGATCTTGCTGAGTTGACAACAGGGTTTCTACCAGTTCTGAGTACTCAGCCTGTTGGAAAGACAAAAAAAAAGTTACAAGTTTATACCTGATAATGCTAATTCACAAATGCTGTAATTTATAGATACACAAACATGTAACAAAAAGGTAGGAAAAGTAAAAAGCCATTCCATTTAAATATCAAAATTTAAATCTTTTATACTTAATACTCTTACAGAAAGAAGGGCTACAGGCTTGCTGCAAAAACTAAGTCCACTGAAGCCAAGTCAACAAGACACCTTCCAGATTTACAGAGAACAAAGTTTAATTCCTTCAAAGCATGCAATTACAACTTATTTTTTTTAGTTTTAATTACAATATAGAACTGACGTCCTGACTAAGTAATGCAGACTATGATTAACCTTTTGAAGTATACTTGAATATTTTAACAACTATTGCAATCATTTCAATAGCTTCTTTTGTGTTAATCTCCTCCTGCCTACAAGTTATGCTGATGAGAAATTTTCTTTCTCAGTATTTCCTTGTGATAACACACTTTCAGGGTGTGAATGATGCCCAAATCCAATGGCTGAAGCCCTGCTGTGCAATTGGGTAGGAGGAATTCAATGCAAACATTATCTAAATGAGGAAGCATGTTGTTGGCAGGACAGTTATCAATCAGGCGCCAAATCATCCTTTTCTTCATAATGTGAGGTGGCGAAATTCCAAATTCACTGGCAACATCTTTTTTCTTTTTGCCACAATCAAGAGCTGCAAAAATGTAACTTTTTTTTTTCCTAATATGAACTGTTAGTTTTTTCGTGTCTGCCATTTCCATAGGAGGGTGACAATGAGTTAAATTCCAATGGATGTTTTTCAAATGTTGATGAGCAATAAGCAAAAGGTATCACTGAAAACCACAGGAAACAAAAAAGGCAAAAAAGTATGAGGAAAGTTTGAAGAAAGAAAAAAAATTACAGTGCTTCTGTTTGGGGATCGTTGTGCACAACTGAGCTGCGGCCTCAGAACTAACTGCTCTGTGGATGATTCATTCAGGTATTTCAAGGTCTTTTGAGCACTTTGTTGTAATGAAAGTATCTGCTGAATGTACTTAGTAGTAACGAGATTTCTATAGATTTGTGTCATATGGGGAAGCTGTCGGGACCATAAAAATACTTTGTAAATATATTCGTTGTAATGGAATTTTACCTGTAATCTAAAGGTAAACCTGTGCTAAAATAATCTGAGACAGGACTGGAAACAGAACCTTTAAACTATAGTCTTGGAAAATGAATATTCATCGTCACCACATAGAATACACTTATGCTCAATTTTGTTCAAAATTTAGGTTCAAAATTATTCACTGCATAGGTCCCTTGACTCAGACTTTCAAAAATCATCCCTGGATTAGACTCCTCTTCTGAAGAATGTCTTGGAGCACTCTCACCCCTTTCGTCATGATTTGGTTATGTCCTTACTTTACAACTTACTGGGGCGCCATTGTGCTCTAATAACTTCTCCTGAAATAATGCTGAATTGAACACCAGTAACTCTTGAAACATTATAACCTAAATACCTAAAACACACTTTCTAACTCCTATTGCTTCACGGGAACAAAGTATAACTTATCTACTATAATTCAACATGAAATAGATGTGTACAATAAAAAAATAAATTCCAACAATGTAATACAAAACACATTTCTCAGTATATGACAGCCCTTTATAACAATCATTGCACTTTTTAAAGTAATAAAACACTTAAATATTTTAAAGTTTCTTGCTATTTCAACAGCTTTAGTGGGGATAAACAGAAATGAACATAACTAAATAGGTAATATATTAAATATAAACTAGCAAATCATGCTTGCAAAAATTTTGCAAGAATAAAAGCGTTAATAAAATGATGAGTGAGAGAAGAACATCACACGTTACAGTAAGAAAGCAGATTATTTTAATAAGTAGTGACTTGTGAGAGGACTCAGTATTACAATAGTCACATGATTAGTATGGGATGTTATTATAGTCATTTACAACACCATGAATATTTACAATACAAAGTGTAACATGAACAGTTTAACAGAACATACTGGATAAGAAGGGAAATGCATGGCACAAGTCAGTATGTGTGAAGTGTGGCCATTAGGTAATGTAGTATACCGATGTCTATAATAATTGTCGGAAAACAGAATTTTTGCATAAACGTTATTGTCTGAAAAATATTGCAATGTGTGTAATCCGCAAGTACCTGTACGTTTAACCCAGGTTTCAATGTAACTCTGGAAAATGTAGTGCACAACTGGCCATGGGTAAAAACAGGGCCTGGCAAATAAACTCTGACATAATTAAGTGTTTGTTGTTGCGACTCTGTGATAGTCATACAATATGCTAAACAAACGGGAAATTGCCTACGCTGTAATATAAAGGGAATATCGTGTTTTGCGTTGTCAGTTTTATAGAATCCCTGTAGTTTTGCCATCGTAATGTCACTTGTTGTCAGGCAGTTTTGCTGCTGCTCTTCCGAAAGGTTGTGTGTGTAATTTGTTTTTCATTCACTGTCTAGGTGTAAAACTTGCTGCTGCTGATCTTCGTATAATGTCGCTCTGTGGTTTGTCATATGCTGTCTTTGTTGTTCTAAGGCATCTTTTCTGTGCTGGTTGGTCTGGCGTGATGTAGATGTTTCTGCTTCTGAGCGTTGGTCTGAGTATGTAAGCCGACGAAACCATTTCTGTTGGTCGCAGCTAAGCTGTAGGTGCCTTTTCATTTTATTGGGAGGCTTACGTTGAAGTGAAGGAAAAAGGAAGTTTAAAATGGTAGTATTATAATGTAGTTTCTGTGAGTAATAAAGGCGGGATGGCTTACCTTGAAGTGAAGGAAAGAGGAGGTATAAAATGGTAGTGTCATAATGCAGTTTTGGTCAGTAACAAATTATGCAATGAATAGTCAAATTACACAGTCAACAATTGGTCACACTGAAGAAATGAAGACTTGAAGATAAGCCTAAGACCAAAACTCTACCAGGAACACTGATTCCTTGCTATTGCTATGGAGGGATATAGTAGTTGTGGCAACTGTTGTTCATATCGAGCACAGATGGACACAAGCAAAATAATTTAAGGATGGTACTTTGTTTCCTATGCCCACATGACTGCTGCCTGTGAACATTGGGCCTTGAGTCAGAAAGTACAGGCTTAGTTAGTTAAGCTATAGGAAACTCAATGATGACAGGTACATGTTTAAAGACAAGATCATAATGTATAATTTATATCTATATAGTAGATGTGATGTGTGTGTGAGAATGTGTTGCTAATTGTTGCAATCTGTGCAAATTATCTATCCCTGCTGTTGATATCTGTAATTTACACATTGCCATAACAAAAGTAATTTTTATTTGTTTTCCTTTCACTTCCTACTTTCTGAAGCTCTTGTATTTTTTCGAAGCCCCGTGCCACAGCTTTATTATATAACCTTGCTTATTATAATATAGTTCCAGGAAAATGACGACAAAAAAAAAAATCAGATTGAAGCACACATTTTCTCCTCAGTTTACACAAAGCTGATGTGGGTTAAAGAGCTCACCTGATGCAAACAGACTAAGGTGTACAGTGCTTCACCTGATGCTACTGTTACTTCTGTGTTGTGTTTCTGCAACACTAGCATATCAAAAACAAGCTGTAAAAAAAAAAATAAAAAAATAGTTTTAATAAAGGCACTCATAACAAACGCAGTAAAACAGGTTATAAAGTCTTTCTTAAAGGAATTAAGGATTTATACATTTTTTGACTCACACCTGACAGTTTCGAAAACATGTAAGCAGATTTAAAAAAAAAAAAAAAAATCTCAATACTGGTGAAAAAAATGAATACCTTAAGAAAGTGACGTGTTGCAATAAAAAGAGGAGACTCTGTCTCTTGTGTTTTTGCACACTGCTCTGCTAGGGGAGTTAACGCTTCTAAACAAAGCTGACTGATATCAGAGCTCATTCTGTTGTTAGAAGTCAAGGAAGGTCAAATATCAACTGAACAGAGAAGAAACTGGTGAATTAAAAAATAAAGAAAATTCTGTGATAAAATACAGTTGAAATAACATGTATAGCATATGTTTGCAAAATCATGTTACACATAAAAAAATAAATAAATAAAACTAAACTGAATTTCATAATATGGCAAAATAAATACTTTCCCACCATAACAACTTTTCACTCTGAAAAGAGTATTAACATATTTTTCAAATTGTTATGAAATAACAGTCAAATGCAAAATTAACTTTAAATTGGGGATTAGTTTATTACACTCAGTATGTGAGTCTTTAAATCAGCTCACATCTTGACTGACTTATGCATGATGATAAAAGGATACGACGTCATGCCGAGCTCCAACGAATACATAAGGCTCTTGAATAAATCCTCTGGAAGTTGAGGAATCTTCTCTGGGAAGATCTCACAGATGAAAGTAATAAGTTTGTAGTACTGGTTACATAAGGAAGGAAACTATTACAGTAAAAAGACAAAAAAGAAGCAAGTTATGTACTGGACAAGATAGAAATACTGCCAAATAAAATGAGAAACTTAGCTGAACTTTTTCAAACCAAGCAATGTTTCTCCTATAGTGTCAATGAGTTAAAGAGTGCATTACTTGTCTTTGAAGAGAGAAAAAAAGTCTTATTAACTGGGGGCTTTGGGAGGAAGAGTTGTAATATGCTGTTGCACTCCACATTATCTAAAACCTGTTACTTTCCATGTTATAAATATTGAAAACTTAAGGCTGCTCCTAAATATGGATGATACAGAGAAGCTACTGTAGTTTTAAATATTTCAAGCAAAATTAGCTATTGCAATTTTTTTTCCCCACAGACTTCTAAAGAAATCACTTCAGTTAATGGAGGTACCTTAATAAAAATCCATTGAAAGCAAATACCTTTTCCGTAATACATTATAAAATATAAATACTAAAGTAGTACAGTAGTTACCCAGTTATCAATTACGTAAACTAGGTATTGGCGTTCATAGATAACAAAATACAATGTAAAGCCTGAATTTTAATGTGTGGCAGAGATGGAGACCCCCCCGGAGTAACAACAAATGTGGAGTCTTTAACCTATGGAGATTTCAGTATATGGTTTATAAAGAATGGTATCATCATAAACTACCTGATGTATCTTGTGATGTACACATTCTAAACTTATTATCTGACATTCTCTGTCTAGTAACTGAAAACTACTGCTTAAAACCCATACTAAAAATAAAAATCCAAACATTACTATATATGGACTGTTGACTTGGTTAATTACGAGATAATTCCAAAAATTTCCATTTAAATCAACTCTTTAAAGATGTTTTTGTAACAACATATATTTTTAAAGTCTTGTTTGTCAGTGAAACAGTTGGGTTTGAAATATTTGCTATTGTAAGATTTATATTTGAATAATTAGATGGTTTAAACATTTTTTAAAGAGCAATATGTAATGGATTAGTCAAATAAATTCAAATTTCAAATATCAGAAACTCCAGGTGCTTTTCCAAGTCTGCCCCTCTTATTTTTCTTCTCAGTTTACATGAATCCTTGACTTCAGAACTCCTGTTAAACAGCCTTTGTTTTATTTTCCAGTTTTCATACATGAGTAATCAGACTCTGTTATTGCTTATACCTGCTTAAAAACCCAGAATTGGTCATTATGTCATTATCTATATTCAAATTTACAACTGAGACAGGATTACGTTCTTCAATGTATTATTCAAATGTGACATGTGCTGTCACTTACATGATACAGTAACAATGAATGCTAGTTTGCCTTCAAAAGCTAAACGAATGACAAACTTAGTGTTTGCAGATTTGTATTTAGCAATGGAGTATGAGGTTTTGATTGCTGTGCTAACTGCTGGTTTTGCTTAACACAGTACATGTCGTATTAATAAGAGATACATCTTGTCCCTGCCAAAGCATTGAAACACTAAATGAAGGTGATTTTGGTATTAACAAATGGAGCAACTCATGTCATCTGCATTGTAGAGAAGCCAAGTAGCCTCTTTGTTTGAATCTTGCCTCTATGTTTTCTTGGTACAACTGTTGTTTGCACTGCAAGTCCGCCCACATGCCACAGTATACGCTGGTTAGAAAATGGACAGATGCTTGGATGGACAGACATCTGTAGAAGTGCTCATTACAATCAGAGAATAAATGCCATGCCTCTGTTTATTTATTAAGGCTGTGAAGGACACTATTTAAAGGTGATAAATCTAGTTATCCTTTCATCTCCTCTTACAAATGTGTGACTTATCTTTCTGGAATAATTAGTCTACTTGCAGTCACGCATTAATGCAGTACTAAATTTCTCTACACTTTCGATACTGTAAAAAAGCTGGTACTATTATATTTTCACAACTTTAGTACTGAATTAGTAGTTTTTTTTTTTTTACACTATTTTGTTAACAATTAAATAAAAAATTGTCAATACTAGTTATGGTCAGTGACATTTGACAAATAAACTTTTGCAGCAAATACTGTGTTTGTCAGAGATCTTCTTTGCTGAACATTTTCTACTGTGCCCTATGATACTTTGTAAAGCGAACGTGACATTTTGGAGCCGTAGCAGGTATGCACAGAACTTTTACTTGTACCTACTTTAAGATCACTGTAAATCCGTTTCATGCATGCATGATGTCACAACACAATCGGTGCTCCAGGCACATTCCAAGCCTGCTTGTGCTTAAAAATCCAGCTACATTCTCAAAACAAGTCTTAAAGGAAAGCACCTATACCCTAGTGTCAGAATGTGACCCTATTAAATAATAACAAATATATTTATTACTATTTACAAGGCATTTCTTTCTTTTGAAGTAAGAAATAAAGTGTGAAGGATCTGCACAGATATATGGGAAACAAACGAAAGATGTCCAAGCCGTGCTCGGAGCTTCAAACAATGGAATGAGTCAGGCCCATGCTGCTTCATGGCATGGCCAATGTGTGCCACAAAATTTGAACTTTGTTAGCTCAATGATCCATATTTTATTTACTTATTGCTAGTTTGCTGTATGTTGTGTATGGTATTTATTCTACCAACATCTTTTGTTGTTTGAAGTATGGTGGCACTGTGGTTAGTACAGCTTCCTCATAGCTAAGGACACATTTTTGACAATAATAATGAACCTTGACACTGCACTAGGAGAGTCATTTGATAACAAGAAAATGTCACTCAGAGTTGTCATCTGATGACAGCTTCAGAGCCTAATAAGTATGGTGACTCTTCAAATACTGTGCAACACTCAATCATTGGCCATTCTAAGGATCTGAAAATCAAATTGATAGTGACAAAGCAAGTGAGGTTATAAAAATATATAAAATCACTTTCAGTAATATTTTACCTTTTTCATTATATGTTTTTTAATCACAGAGCACTAAATTGTTTTTAAGAAAGGCAACAACATGGTTTACAATAAAGAATGTCAAGAAAAATGTTAAGTACTTTTGGCAGAAAAAGGATGATCAGGATGACCAACCAACTTTTTACCCCTCTTCAACAGAACATATTTATTTCAGCATTATAAAACTGGGGTGAAGGGGCAGTATGTTAACAACTCAAAAGCAAATATAAATGCTTGCTACAGGTTCAGAATGTTCACATTCAGCTGTGGCATATATACAGTATGTCCCTTTCTCCTTAGCATGGAAACTAATGAGAATTGTTTTTTGTTATCTTTTGAGCCGATTTCTGAAAATTGCCTATATGTACCTCCATGCTAGATCCACTTTCCTGCAACAATAATATTCCTTGTATTAAAACACTTTTAACTGTTACCTTAAGGAGATCTTGGGACATAAGTGGCAGTACAATATTGACACCATAAAGCACAACATCTGCAGCAGATACTGTCCGATTGGCAGCTTGACCTGGCTCCTGCACTCTAAATACTTCATCTAATGCACAAATCAGAAATAAAGACCATTATTCTAAGGAAAAGAACATGCTTGAATGAACTCTAATCAATTCTTTACATCTTTTATATGAATGAATGTACTACATTATATGTACAGCTAGTCTCAGTTTAGCATTCAGACACGGAACAATACAAGCCTAAGGGTTATTCAGTATTTGTATATCTTAACATCTCAAGATTAAAAAAAGGAAAAGATGTCTCATTGCATTAAAATAAGAGTAATAAATCTGTTACTTAAAATAAATTATAAATTATGATAATAAAGGATATACAATGAGGTTTAAAGTGGCTTAAAACCAAAACAGAATTACATCATACAAAGACTTAATTTAAATAAAGATTTAATTTGAAGTAGGTAGGTTTGAGAGCATTATGCTTTTAGCAAACAAATATTGAAAAACACATTAGTGGAAAAGGCTAAAAAAACAATTTTAAATAAAATAACACACACACACAAAACTGTTGATTCTGGTAATCTTGTTGTGCCTCACACTAACCTGTGCGCTATGGAGCTGAAGGCCCTGTCACCCATAGAGTGCAGACTTTGGAATGACATCCTGAAATTAATTAGATCAGCCGACTCCATTCATTCTTTTACAAAACAACTTAAAACTCATCTATTTAGGAAGGCTTTCAACTTAACTTAACATTCTGCCCTTTCTTTCAGTTTACCTCTCTGTCCAGGTGCTCAGGATAATTTGTGTGTCTGTTATATCACAAATTAGGTTATTTGTTAGTTTTTTTCTTTTAGTATTGAATTTAGTATTTTACTCTGGTTTATTGTTCTTTATTCTATTTAATGCTTTGTTATCTTTTTCATTTTTCTATTAAGGAAAACATTTGTATCCAATGTTACATATACCCTGCTGTTTTTTCTAAGACTCAGTGAAGTGCCTTAAGCATGGGAAAGGCACTATATAAATGAAATGTATTATTATTAAAACATACAGTAATCATTACTAACACATATAGTAATTAATAAAGATGTCACTACCTTTAAATGAGCAGCAAGGGAAATTTATATTTTCCATATAAGAGACTGAACTGTTAACAAAATGTATTAAGTAAAAAAATTTCTATAATTTAAAAAAAAAACAAAAAACAAAAAAACAAACATGCTGTGTAACTGTTTAAATTGTGCTTCTGGGAGAATACCTGTATCACTAAAATCAATAAATTCTTTGGAAAGCAGATTGGTCAACAACTCCATAATAAGAAGAAGGTCCTGGTACTGGTCTTCCTCTGCTGTCACATCAACACGTTTTCTACCAAGGTTGTTTTTTGAATATACCTGCAGTAATGTTAGGCAAGCTTCATAGAGCTTCATTGATTTAGACTGTAAGAATTAAACAACAAAAAAAAAATAAATTATTATATAACCTACGCAACAGATATTTCTAATCTTCACAAACTGCTTACCATATAGGAATTTTGTTTCAGAAACAAATGGAAACAGGTGTTTTCTTCTATGGTGAAAATAGTATCAACATTTCAATAATGTAATATGTTAATATTCAAAGCAACTCAAAATGGCTAATAAATTTGGTGACCTTTGGTTTCAGTGATGACAAGTTTACATTAACAAAAATCATCATATTGTAGGCTAGCTAAGAACTGCCAATTAAGTGTCCTACTGCAATATACTGAATTGATCAAATATTTCAAACTTGTAAGAACTCAAGGCGTCTCAGTTTATACAAAAGAGACAGAGCTCTTGTCTTGGCTGTAAGATAACAGAATAGGCTCCATGTCCCTGAACTGGACTACATGGGTTTCATAATGAATGGACAGATGGATGGATGGAGCAACCCAGAATGACACTGTTCCGTTGTTCCCTGAGAGCAAAAGCACTTATGTAATGTGTGACACTAAATGCAGACAATACAGCTTCTGACTGCACATAGTTAATCTTTTCATTGATGAAAGCAGCAGCTATCAAACCAAAATCCAAATATAAAGTACGGTACTTAGAATCACCCATATACCAATTTTAAATATACAGGCAGTGTTGTATAAGGATGTTCAGATTAAAACAACACTGA
Organism: Polypterus bichir lapradei; assembly: GCA_026402145.1. Classification (NCBI taxonomy): domain Eukaryota; kingdom Metazoa; phylum Chordata; class Cladistia; order Polypteriformes; family Polypteridae; genus Polypterus; species Polypterus bichir. Next base: position 84,366,937 of record JANRMT010028174.1, read on the forward strand.
GCGATTTTGAAAATATTCACTTTACTTTACCATGCAATGCATATTTGAATGCATTTAAACTTAAGTTATGATTATGACAGACCTACATGCAATAACATGAAATATGCAATGGAGCAAAAGTATGGGAGAAAACGGCATTTTCACTACAAATTTTAAAAACACAATGCACAAAAATACAAAGCTTAGAAAGACATTCAGCAGTGAATATTCTTTGCATGACATATTTTGTTTACATACTGTATTTACAAGATTAATTTAACCAGCAATGACAATCCATGCTCCCTAAGTATATACACTTACCTCTCCTAAATAGCAGATTTGTTTATGTGCAACTTCAACAAACACTTCTATGATTAGGTTTACAGTCTCTGGTGTGTTTTTGTATATTTCCATCAGGCCAATGCAGTTATTTAAAAAATCCATTAAGAAATTAAACAGAATCACTACATTGTCAATCTGGGTAGCCTCTGCAATTCCACAGAGAGCCTCAAGTGTTGCAATGATTTCCTGCTTGACTTCTTCTTCTTGACATATTTGTTGGAAATTCTCCTGGTTTATTACATTCAAAAACCTCTGCTGGAGAGGCTGAAGTACCTGGAAGAAACACCACAACAAAACATCGCTGTAAAGTTAAAACCAACCTTTACAATGCACGTTCGTTGTATGGAGGATTAAAAATAAAGCAAGCAATGTTTGTATACATTGGTAAACAGTAAAAGAACAAAATGACATCCTAAAGTTTTACTATTGCCTTTGAGTGGAAAAATGTGAATAAGTAAAAAGGCACCCAAAAGTTTGGGCACCCATGCTTAAAATATCTGTTACTATGAATAGGAAAGTGAGAGGAAGAACTGATCACCAAAAGGCATAAAGTTAAAGACGACTCATTTCTTTTCAGCATTTAATGCAAGATTAGTATATTATTCTTGTTTTGTAGAATTGTGCAGTGAAAAAAGGAAAGGAGCACCAATTCAAAACTTGGACACCCCAAGATATCCGAGGTCTCAAATAACTTTCACTAAAGTCTCAGACCTTCATCAGCTACGGCTTGTCCACAGTCATTGTTACGAAAGCCCAGGCGATGCAAATTTCAAAGCTCTATAAATTCTCCTCATAGCGGTTTATGGATGACTCCTCAAACCTTGTCCCAACAATCAGCAGCCATGGGCTCCTCTAAGCAGCTGCCCAGCACTCTGAAAAATACAATAATTGATGCTCACAAAGCAGGAGGCGGCCACAAGAAGATAGCAAAGTGTTTTCAGGTAGATGTTTCCTCATTTTGTAATGTTATTAAGAAACGACAGTTAACAGGAACGGTGGAGGTCAAGTTGAGGTCTGGAAGACCAAGAAAAAAGTTTCTGAAAGAACTGCTCATTGGATTGTTAGAAAGGTGAATAAAAATCCCTGTTTAACTGCAAAAGACCTTCAAGAAGATTCAGCAGACTTTGAAGCGGTGGCGTGCTATTCTGCTGTGCAGTGACACCTGAATATGACCTTCATGGTAGATAATCTTTCCTGTGTCCTAGACACAAAATTTAGCACCTGAAGTTTTCAAATGAACATTCTAAACAAGCCTGATGCATTTTGGAAACAAGTCATGTGGATGATCAACTCAAAATAGAACTTTTTTACCACAATGCGCAAAGGTACGTTTGGAGAAAAACAGGCACCGAATTCCAGGAAAAGAACACCTCTCCAATAAGCATGGCTGTGGATCAATCATACTTTGGGCTTGTGTTGCAGCCAGTGGCACAGGGGACATGTTATTGGTAGTGGGAAGAATGGATTTAAATAAATACCAGCAAATTCTGAAACCACAAAATTACACCATCTTTAAAACAGTTTAAGTTAAAAACAGGATGGGTCCTAGACTGTGATCCGAAACATACCTCAAAATCTCAAGAGGTGAAAGCTCACAGTTCTGCCATGTTCATCACACTCCCCTTATCTAAACATCATTGAAAATCTGTGGACAGGTCTCAGAAGAACAGTGCATGCAAGATGGCCCAAGAATCTTGCAGAACTAGAAACCTTTTGGCAAAAATACCCTAAGTAAGAACTGAAAGACTCTTAGCTGGCTACAAAAAGCATTTAAAAGCTGTGATACTTGCCAAAGGGGGTGTTAGTAAGTACTGACCATGTCAGGTGCCCACACTTTTGCTTCAGGCCCTTTTTATTTTTTGGTGTTTTGTACTTGTGAATGATGTAAATAAAAACGTAATCTTGCCTAAAATATTAAAGAAATGTGTCATCTTTAACTTGATGCCTTTTGGTGATCAGTTCATCTTCTTCTCAATTTACTATTAACAGTAACAGACATTTTAAGCAAGGGTGCCCAAGCTTTTGCTTGCCACTTTAGAAATGAAACCCGATTTACATTCAAATTTAGCAAAAGACTCCACAAAATGATAAAGAGACTTAGCTACAATATTCTACAAAAATAACTTACTTCAGTCCAGTACTGCTGTTTTGTTTCTGTGTCCATATGTGCAAACCCACCTAAAACAAGAGCTTTCATCAGGGTTCTTTGCACAGAGCTAGAAAGGAACTGTAATGGTGGGCTTCTGCTGGCAAACTGCTTAGCCAAATTCCACCAGTTTTCACACTGGATTACAATATTTGCTCTAGAAAATAAAAATAAAAGTAAATAAATAGCTATATAAATATTTTATATGTCCCTGGCATGAAAAAGATGTTAACTGTGAAAGATAATTCTCAGCTGAAACACAAAATAAACAAAAAGAACATTTAAGACACAGACAAATCAGTGCAGTATACACATTCATTCCATTTCAGGAGACCCTGCAGAGTTATTAGTTTTTCCCCCACTTTAAAAGCACATTATCGCAACATTCTTTAATGGTGCACATCATAAACCACTATGGATAAGGATTTTGTTTTGGCACAACTAAGGGAAGGCAGAAGTAATGAATTGTACTGATACTTGCTTAATAAAGCATTGCCTCTACATTCCCGACACTCCACCAATACTGGCATAGCTTTACACATTCTGATACAAAACATTCTATTAACATACAAGTTCAGTGATTGGTTTTACTCTTGGTTTTCCCAACATTACACAGAAAGAAGACTGACATGAACCATGCAGTTTTACAAGCAATGCCAAAATAAGATCCATTGGCAACACTATGAACTAACAGGAGCAAATTAAAATCACTTGTTTATATTGAATTTCTAGTTATTCAGACACAGCATGATGAATCAAAGAGAAAAAGAACTGTTGATGCTCCTCACGTTAGTAGTCCTATATGTACACTGTTTACCCTCACTTTTAATAATACCATGTATTCTACATAAACACTTTTTTTATACACACACACATTTTATATTTTTTCATGATATCTCAAAGAGTTTTAAATGAGCAGCAGGTGATAATAAACTAAAATATTTAAAGCCAGGTTGTTGGTCCATTTCTTTTAAGCAGAGTCTGGAACCATTTCTTACCGTTCCCGGCGCTCAACTAAAGTAACAAGTAGCTCCACAGTATCATGTGATAAGTCTGGTTCTGAGCTCCACACAGATAAGTTGCTAATGACCTTCTCCAACAGATATCCCACAATCCATTGTGCTCCTTCAGTATCAGCTCCAAATGCTGTATTAAAGGGCAGGCTTACCTATTACCAGGAACAAAAACAGGTAACAATTAACTATTTATAATTATGAAAAAGTGTATTTTAAAAGATATTAAAAATTAACATGTGTTTAATGAAGGCTCAATAAGGATGAGAACTAAAATAAGCCTCTCAATTACAGGTGTCTAGTCATTCTAACAATGTAAAAATACAGCTAAGATCTTACTGCAACAAGAACATTTATTTAAAAATAAATATTTAAATATTTACACACAGACAAATATGTAAAAAAATGTGAATGTGCTCACCTGGTTATACAGTTTTTCATCTACTAGTAAGTATGTTTTAGCCCATCTTTTCAGGAACCATACAATATCTTTGCCCATCTGTGGACTTAGTAAGTCTGTCAGATTTGCTCTTGTTGCCCGGGACTCCACTTCTGATGTTCTCAAAACAGCAGACAGTAACCTGTATTATAAAAAGACAGTAAAATAAAGTGTTCAAATCAAGTTTAAAATAATTTAAGTGTGTACTTATTTTGACATCCTGCTTTTTTTCCTGCAGTGGGCCAAACTACTTTATATTTTGATAAAAATACATCATAAACACAGTACAATTACATGACTATTGCCCTTTAAATTATCTTTTTAATATGTTTTAATAAGCTAAACATCACATTAAAATATATTAAACACAATCCAATCAAAAATACAAACACATTTTTAAGGAGAGTTTATATACATTACACTATAATCAACACTTAAAGCCTCACCACTAGATACTTTGGAGAGCTCTGGGAATAAAAGGCCTATGAAGTCCTCCAATCTATTAAAACATCTAAAGGACAACAGGATAGAGGCAGAACCAAGGCATGTGAATAATGATTCCTCTTTCTTAATTTTAAACATATAGTATTTCCTATTATGTCTGAGCATATATTCATTCTTGATTGATATGGCTTAAAGACCAAGTTACCTAGATCCAGAGACATTGCTATAATTCTACTTTGTGTTCTCTCTTTATTTATCCCTCCCTGGTACTTGTTTTATTGATGAAAGTACCATTTGTGTTTACTTTCAGCCTTTTGATGTCATCATTCTGAGGGCAGAGGATGCCACCACACACTGTATATGTGCCTATGGATGTACATGTTGCATGATATTTTGTATTTCACTGTTGCTGTTTTATGTTGGTGCAGTACTTCGAGGCATTCCTCAAAAACAAAAAATGCTAAACAATACATTGATTTAAACAGCTCATGCCTCTTATTAAGATCATCATTACAGTTTTAGACTTTACCTACAGTTTGCTATCTAAAACCTCTCTACATTTATTATGAAAAAGTCAATCTTTGTTGAGGTGCATTATGCAAACATATTTTGTAAATTTATCATATCACAAAAAAATACTGTTTCATGAAATTGCAAGTGTTGATTCTTAATTGGCAGTCAAATAACTACCGTTTTTAGTCTACATCTTCCATGCATTCTATTGCTTGTTGTTCATAATAAATACGTTTGAAACCAGGCGGGGGTTTATATTACTTAATATTACACACACACACACTTCATAAAACGTTTAATTACATTATAAACACTTAAATGAACAAAAACAAAACAAAACAAAAAAACAAACAGTTGGCCCTAAACATCTGTAGATGAAAAATATTAGGAAGAAGAAAAAATCCATCAAAAAGCAAAAAGTGAAATTTGATGTGCACTGGGCAATATGCTACATCAACAGGAAAGAAGAGATTTGTAGGCATACACTGCTGTATCCTTGTACCATATAACTGGAATACAATGGCGCACAGGAATAAACTCACAGCTCCTAAATGGAAGCAATTGCTGAGCCACTAAAACTCCTTTTCACTTGTCTAGCTCTGCTAACACAATGCACACTTGTTCTACACTGTAGACCGATCAACCAAGTTTTCCGGCAATCTATACCTTTCTAAAAGGAAAGCTCTCTCACTCACCTATCCTATCTTTACACTTCTAGCAGTAATGCAGCTCTTAAACAAACACAAAAGACATACACATATTCTAGAAAATAATCAAAAAGAAGACTAGTGATCATTAACCAAAAATCTAAAATTAAAATTGTTGCTCTCCAAAGCTAATCAGAGAGAGACCATCCTTCAGCTGGCAGGTACATGGCCAGGGCTAAGAGGAGCAGAATGTAATGACTTTTCCCATCAAATGTAACTTCAGTGTACAAATGCTATATAAAAATACTGGAAATAAAATCCAACTTTGGTCTATGGCAGAAAGAGTCTAGCAAAATAGCATGTCCAAACTTTTCACTGGAGCTGTAGATAAAGAAAAACATCAAACAATGTTTGCTCCAGACTTTCACATGGTCGTAAAAGGTAGAGATAACAGTATGCAACAAGCCAGTGCTTCATGTGGGGTGAGGTCATCAGTGCAGTCTCCAAGGTATCTGCATAGGGACAGTTACTCAAAGTCAAAGTGAACTTTATTGTCATCTCAACCATATACAAGTATACAGACAGACGAAATTGCGAAGCTCAGGGTCTACAGTGTAACATGACGTGCAAATAATAAATTAAAAATAGAATTAAATTTTAAATTTAAAATTAAAACACAAAGACGACAAAGAAGTAGCAGCAATATTGACGTGTAGTTAATATGAACATTGATGCAATGTATGGTATTTGCAATCTAGATAAATAAATATAGTCAATAGATATGTAATTTAATAAATAATAAATAGATATAGATAATACAGAAATTATCAGTGTATGATAATAGTTGATTAAGACATGTGTAAATAATGACAGGTCAGAATGTTTCACAGCAGAAGGATACTCTCTCCAATCATCTGTATATTAATACATTCATTATGATAGGGTAAGCCAGCTTGAGAAATTTGACATTGACAGAACTACAGGGACAGCAAATGTTGAGGCATCAATTCAGTTAGACACAAATAACCTTGCAAGAATGGGCAATAAACTTGGAAAATATAGATGACTGTAATGTGTCACATACAAGCAAAATGACTTACAAGAAACAAATTCTGAAAGGAATGCAAATTCCTTTCTGATGCAAAATTGTCATGAATCAATCAAAATATATAAAAAACGGTAAATGTTAAATTTTACTGAAAAAAAATCTTCTGACTCTCAACCAAGGGAGGCTGTGCTCATGTTCTACAATACACTAATGAGAAGTACTTTGGGAGTGCGGATCTAACCACCACTGTGCCAAAAACACAACACTGTGCAGAGCAGGAGAACCAATAGCATCTTTGGACTAAAGAGCACTTAGAAATCAATCAGGTAAAGAAAATTAAACCTCATTAGTTCTGAACTAAGAAGGTTGCTAAAGAACCTAATCTAGATCATCACAAGTTTGAAATTCCATCACAAGTTTGAAAGTCTATCACAAGACCAGGTTGTCAGATATTAATTCAATTCATTAAGCGTGACAGAAGTAAGGTACCCATTCAATTGTCTACCTAAAAATCTATGCACAAGAATCTGGAGTGCATAAATGTCTAACTATACTAGAACACATTTTACATGTGAACATTTAAATACTTATGTTGACAACTCTACTGAAAACTTAAAGTAACTTCTTTCCTACAGAATTTAAAATTTTAGTTCTAGTATTAGTAGATTCTGCCTGCAGCTTGCCGTCTCCTCAGTTCCTTACAGCAATATACAAGACGACACTTGTTAGAATCTCCAAGGCAGATAGTTTAAAGCCGTCATTTTGTGGATATTGGAATGAAGCTACTGAAAGATGCAATATCTGTTGCTTGACATGTGTATTAGCGTGGCGTCAAGGCTACCTGATGAGCAGCATTCAAGAATATTAGTGTGCAGAACCCTGTCCTCCCAAGTGATGCCCAGGATCTTCTGGGAGGCAACAGATGTGGAACACTTCTAGTGTGTGGATTTGCTTGCAGTAGGGAATCTAGGAATCGCATCCATAAAGGAGTGTTGATATGCATATTGCATGATATACCACAACCTTAGCTGCCATACGGAAATGTAGGTCATAGAAGGCACACTTGTGTAGGCAGCTGAATGTAGACGAGGCTAATCGGAGGCGGTTCTGAATCTTCTCAGTCACAGAAGCATCACTAGACATTATGCTTTCAAAGTACAGCAAGTCTGGGGTTGGCAGTCTGAAGAGTTAGTGTTTTCTTAGAGGTACTGCTTTCCTGGTTCACCTAGGAATAGGCTGAGTATAAGGTGAAGAGCTACACCAGCATCATCATCAACATACTGGAGTTCATAAATGTTTATCAAGGAGGTTCCTGAGCTGTCTCTAGGAGTTGGCGGATGGCTAAGATCATGTCAATTGTGCTGTATTTGGGAAGAAAGCCAGCTTGCAACTCTGGAAGTACTCTGTCTGCAACATGGTGAATTAGCAAGAGAAGCAAAGGACTTTCCCAGAAGCATCCAGCAATGAAATACCATGGCTGTTGCCACAGTCTGATCAGTCCCCCTTATTCTTGTAGATGCCAACGATGGGAACATGTTTCCATGAGTTGGAAATTCTGCCAAGCTTCCAACACCAAGGGAAGAAATTGGTCAACTTAAGCTTGACATGTGTATCACTATACAAGTGAATATTGCTAAATGAAATAAGGGTGGAACTTTGGATTTCTTATCAGAAAAATACATCATGACAGGAACAAGGCTGACTAAAAATAAAATTATTAATTCTCATTTATCTAAACATGATTAACAAAGTAAAAAGTTGTATTTCAAAATATATTATATATATATATATATATATATATATATATACACACACATACTAGCAAAATACCCACGCTTCACAGCGGAGAAGTAGTATGATAAAGAAGTTATGAAAAAGAAAAGGAAACATTTTAAAAATAACGTAACATGATTGTCAATGTAATTGTTTTGTGACTGTTGTGTGTTGCTGTCATCAAGGATTTGATTATCATTTGTTTGAATCAGGTTCATATTTGGAGAATGTGTTGTGTTCAGGTTACATTCTGTGTTTGTCAACCGTTGTAAAGATAACGGGTTTCATGCATCAAAGTGTTCACTACCCAAATTGGTACTCGTGAAACTAAGATGTTTAACAGGCATTCCTGGTATTAAGTTGTGGATTTGCCTGCCAATATTTAGCGGCAGCGTGTCTATGAACTTAATTTAAACTTAAGCTTTACACTTTGCTTTCCTATTGATATGTCTACAAAGGCTTGTTCAGCTTCAGAGGGTTGTTCCTTTCTTACTGCATCAATAAACAGCTCATCTTCCTCTTTATCAGAGACATCACACACTGCATGCACGGGTTTACCTTTCCCAGTCCTGCAAACTTTAGCCAAGTGGTTCAATTTACCACATTTTTTACACTGTCTTCCTTTAGCTGGACATTGACTTTTTCCACCGTATCCTTTGTTTCCGCAGTAGCTGCACTTATGAATATGCTTGTATGCATCACTCGCTTCATATTCTTTTGCTGCCTTCTCAATTGTGTAATGCGTTTTTTGGAGCTCTTGTTGTCTGCGTGCTACGTTCACAGTCCGTTCATGTGAGCTGCTCGCAGTACATGCATCAAAGGTTCTCAGCTGTGCTTGTGCTATATTGTGCGATCTTGCGATGTTCACGGCTTTATTTAATGTTAGCTTAGACCAGGCACTTAAAAGTTTCTATCACACTTTCGCTGAGTTTGTGCCAAACACTATTCTATCCCTGACCATCTCATCTTCGTTTGCATAAGCACAGTCCTTCACCAGCAATTTTAACTCCGTTACAAAGTGATCAAAAGTCTTGTTTACACCCTGCATCTTTTCATTAAACTTGTATCTCGCGAATATCGTATTCGTCTTGGGTATGACAAACGACTCAAAACTGTCATAGTAAGTTTTCAGTACCTTGGCTTCCTCCTGGGTGAGACTCCATGTGTTGAAAATGTCTCTTCCTTTTTCCCCAGTCCACAGGAGCAGGTAGCTGCATTTCTCACTCTCGTCTTTGCCTTTTAGTGGGCCAGAAAACATCAGCTCGACGTGCTGTCGGAACTTTTTCCATTCTCCCGGCAGGTTAAGAGAATCCCAGTCAATTCGTGGCGAGGGAACTCCAACAAAATCCATGACTGTCCTATATTCTGACACCATGTCTTGTTTTCACAAATTGTGAAAAATGAAATGATGGCAAGACTTTCTTTTAAAGTATGCAGGGGAACTTTATTTATTACAGCTCTTACATTCACGGCATCCATGCTCTAAATTAACTTCTATAATAGTAACCTTGAGGTCCCTTTTACTGGTGCCTTCCTGATGACATAGGTGCCTAAACCATGCCTGATAATAATACATTTCATTGAAATATAAATATTACAGTGATCACCTCGATAGACATCTCACCACCCAAATCGGTACTTGTGAATCCAAGATGTTTAACAGGAATTCCCGGTATTAAGTTGTGAATTTGCCTGCAAATATTTAGCGGCAGCATGTCTATTGGATTGCTGCTGACGGACGGCCTTATTTTGGGCAGGCACTCAATTACTTGGGAGGCTTGGGTATGGGGGACGCAATACAGGCAGGCAGCCAACTACGTGGGAGGTGTGGTGATGGGGGACGCAACTTTGCCTCACAAGGCGAGAAAGCTGCATGCTATGGCCATATATATGTACGTAAGTAGGATTCAGTTATGACCGTTACGCGTAGAATTTTGAAATGAAACCTGCCTAACTTTTGTAAGTAAGCTGTAAGGAATGAGCCTGCCAAATTTCAGCCTTCTACCTACATGGGAAGTTGGAGAATTAGTGATGAGTGAGTGAGTCAGTCAGTCAGTGAGGGCTTTGCCTTTTATTAGTATAGATAAGAGCTTAACTATAAGGTGAAATCTAAACACTAGTGTATTTCACTGTTCCAAACAGGACAGAAGCAAGCTTACCACAGCAGTGAAAACTGCACACAATACTCCAAATGAGGCCTCACTAATGCATTACATAACTAAAATAAAAACTCCCTTGGTGTGTATTCTGCACACATGGCTACCTAACCTAACATCCTAATTGCTTCTGTGTACACAACTGCTTCTGTGAGAAAACCCCCAACAACTACTAGATTCTTTGCATAAGGTGTACTTTACATTTACTTGCACTAAATTTCTGAATTATGTTAAAGTCCACTGCAATAATCTGGATGATTCTAGATTATCTGCCATTCACTTGGTTTAGTACAATCTTCAAACTTGAGTTTGTTTTTGCATTTACATAAGCTGCACTATGCATTTATAAATCTGCAGAAAACTTAGTGTGCTGTAAGAGATGGTGAGGAAGAATGGTTAATGTCTGCAGTAATTTCAACATATAAAAATGCACAAACAGTGATCACAACAGCAGATGGCAATAGTAAAGGGTTTAAGGTGAAGCCAGGTCATTGCCAGTGAACCATTCTGAGTCCATGGGTTTTTTGTGACAGCAACCAAAGAGATTGTGACCAGAAAAGTGACGGAAGGAATGCTATAGGAGCTTTTGTAAGCATGCTTTTGGAGATAACAGATTAAGCTAATATGTTGTTTATTTGGCTAATATTAGGACAAAGGTGGAAGGGGAACTTGGTGATTTTGCACCGAAAAAGTAATGCATATATGTCCATTTGGCAGTACTTTGGATTTGACCATATTGACATTGATCGGTCAGATGGGGGTATTGGGCAAAACATGCAAAGTTGAAGTTATGTCTGTTGGAAACACAAGTCATTTATAACAGCATCACAGACAACACATAGAACTTCACAATGAATGCAATGCAAAAAAGGTAAATGCAGGTTAAACTGCCAAAGCCTAAAGTCCAGCTGAGCCAAAGTGGTAAGCCCTATGAGAAAATGTCAAGGAGAATGAAATCAAAGACGGTGTCACAAATAACTTGGCAAAAGACATGCTGATCTTATAAATGGCTAGCAAGGAGGGTCCTGAAACTAACCAACACACACAACTGGAAGTATGATTTGTTGCCTTTGCACAATTAATTCTTACAAAGTGCCATCCCTAAACTGTGTGGAAAATAAAAAGGTGAAGTTGAATCTGACATAGTGTAACTAAAACGGCAGAACAGACCCTGAGACCTGCCTGTAGTCAATCAGGATGAATGAGCCTTATATAAACTTAATGGCACATTTGCAGGTGGCGGATTTTAAAACAAGAAGTTGCTTCTTGCAAACATCATATTTCCCAGTGGATCATGCATGTGAAATCATTGCTCTAGGCTTAAAGGTAGCCTTGGCTGTGTCAGGGCTGCATGAGGATCACCTTGTTGCTATACTCACGGAAAAATGGAACTAAAATAGTTAAAGTGGTTGAGATGAATTGACGAATCCGATTCTAGTGCTTCAGCCACAGGCTTTACCTTTCCAATTTGGAAAGTTTAGGCACAACATAATCTTCACAAGTACTAAGAATATAAATAAATTCTAAAATTGTTCTAATCAAATGGCACCCATAACATTTGTAAATATATACACTATTCTATGCCTTATATTAAATTAAGACTGCAAAATAGCCATATGTAATTTGTTACCTCAGGACTAGTACAGACATTTATATGTTTACTGTGCAGTCCATACACATTATTATTATTATACAAACAACACTGTAACTTTAAATATCATGAGCTTATTAATTTAGAAGGGTGTCTTTACTTGGTCTCACATTTATTAGATAATTCTTTAAAAGATGATGCATGCAATGAGAAGGTGGTAGAGATGTGTAAGAAAATAATGGTTCACTTCTTTTTTAAACTTACTTTAATTAGCTAATACCATTTATGTATCTATTTTAACTTTAATACAGAAAATACATCAAATTAAGTTGGTCCTTGCTTAGCCTCTGGCATGTTAAGTTGTCTGTTATTTGAGAAACTTTTAAGTTGATAAATAAAAAAATAAATATCATCTTAGTGTGATCATGTATGCATTCATTGGCTTGTAGCCTTGACAATGCAACACAAAATGCATATTGCAGTCTAAATGGCAATCACAATATATAACAAAATAACCACAATATTATTTTTATTTTTTGTATAAAATCATGCAGCCCTAGCGTGGAGTGTCTCGGAGTGAAAGCAGTTGTCAAGTATTGATCCACATCTTGCAATTGCACATACATTGTAAAACAGTGCATACGTGTAATTTCTGAACTTAAAAAAAAAAAAACAAAACCAAAAAAAAAAAAAAAACACCAATCTAATGAGATTTGGACATTTTAAAAGACCAGTCGTGTGCGATAACTCAGCACTTAACTCTTCCTGTGCAACAATCAGGGGGTGATTTCATCCTGAAAGACCAAATTACAGTAAACTTTTTGTGCTAAGTGGTTGATTTGGTCTGGTGTTGCTTCCATATTTTCATGAGAATTTTCCACAAGCAAATAGAAAACGTATCCTTACAACAAGGTAAAAAAAGTACCAGTAAAATACAATAAATCAAGTATTTCCAGATCCCTTTTGTTGTCACAAATATGCACTGGAAACAGAAGATGCGGATCAATACTTGACAGCTGTCTTGGCTTGAAATATGGACATATTTCATAAGTTTTTAACCTTTTCTTCTGTGCCCCATACCCTCCACTGTAAAGCACAAAGGTGTGCAAGATATTTTTTTAATATAAAAGCAATTAATTTTAGAGCACAGTTTTGCACAGCAAATGCATATATATCATGTTTGTCAAAAAATAACTTCTGACTTGAAGTATTTAAAGGAGAAATTCAGTATTCAGGATAAATATTATCTGATCTCCACAATTTACTTGATTTTAGCTCTTTAAATCTAATCAGCACCTTCCTGTGAAATTTCCAAATCACTGAGTACCTCCTTAATAGCCCCTGCAGCTGCTGGGATCACACATACAAATATCCAAAAAATGCGAAATCAGCTTATTTTACTATGTGTACAGTAATCCCTCCTCGATCGCGGGGGTTGCGTTCCAGACCCCCCCGCGATAGGTGAAAATCCGCGAAGTAGAAACCATATGTTTGTATGGTTATTTTTATATATTTTAAGCCCTTATAAACTCTCCCACACTGTTTATAAATATTCCCCGCAGAGTTATACAGCATAATCCCTTTGTATTCTCTTAGATATTAGGTAAGATTCATTGAAATTATGTATATAAACACACTGTTTATATACAGTAAAACCTAAATATTATTTTAAAGATATTGAGTGTCTCCGATATCACATATGTTACAGCCATTACGATAGACAGGCCACCAGCAATAAATACGTACAATGCAAGAAAAATAGTATACAGTAATTGTGTGTACAGTGACACTAAACGTACATACATGTACTAAGCACTGTAAGAAGAAAATTAATTATGGTTACTCACCAACAATGACACGATGACTTGCCCGATAACAATGAGTTTAATTTTACTGCACAACAAAGGAGAGCGTTACAGCCCTTGTAAAGGAGCCACTTCAGGCGATTGTGTAGCACTGCCGTTGTTCTTCTTCTGGCAGTCTTCAATCCAAATCCCTAAAGCAGATTCCATCCAGACTACTGCCTTATTACATCCACTTACAACTCGTTTTGCACCCTGGTTAAAAGGACGCTGCAGCCGTAGATCTTATATTCCTTTCCTACTTTTTAAATAAAAAGAATCGCAGCCTTCAACAAATCCAAAACGTTTACCTTTTCGGCAATCGTTAACATCTTCTTCTTTCGCTTGGGCACAGCCCCTGAAGCAGTAGCAGATTGTTTTGGAGCCATAATGAAGGGCTTGACTATGCACAAAGATAAACACTAAAGAGCACAACTCTTTACACAGCGAAACACGTTGATGCTGAATGAGTGAGACGAGACTTCCTGGTTAACACTGCATTCAGCACGCAGGAACTCAACTGCGTGCTCTGATTGGTTAGCTTCTCAGTCAGGAGAACTTAACTGCGTGCTCTGATTGGTTAGCTTCTCAGCCATCCGCCAATAGCGTCCCTTGTATGAAATCAACTGGGCAAACCAACTGAGGAAGCATGTACAGGAAGTAAAAAGACACATTGTCCGCAGAACCCGCGAAGCAGCGAAAAATCTGCGTTATATATTTAGTTATGCTGTCATATAAAATCCGCGATAGAGTGAAGCCGCGAAAGTCGAAGCGCGATATAGCGAGGGATTACTGTATATCTCATTTCACTCTTAATGTCAGAGGGGAGGTATTAGAAACCTTATTTTACTACTAAAATACCAAACCTTTTTGGGATGCCTTTTGCACGTTCAGCAACAATTTTCTCCAACTATAACATTTTTTAAAATTGTTATGCTCACATAAAAATTTCCTGTACAAAGTATACAGCTGTTTTTTCTTTGCAACTTACTTGTTAGCTCCCTATGCATCCACTACAGTAATCTTTAAATTTCTTCATGCTTTAAAATATTGAGACAAACTTTTCCTATATTATATGTAAAGCAGCTCTAAACCAGCTCCACTGCTCCTCGACTGTCTCCATACAAAAGTTTTTCATAATTTATTTGTAAGACTTTACATCATTTGATCAAAATTTGCCCAACTAAAATGAATCTTAACAGTTTTAGGTTTTTTTAATAGGCACTCTGCTAAAACGCTGTAAATGTTTTATAATATAGACACTAGATCTTTGGAGTTTTAACAAACTATGTTCAAAACAGTTATTGATTAGTATTATATTTTGTGTCCCCACACACTATTTTTTCCTCCACAGTAACCTATTACTAAAATTTCCCCTTATACTTAATTATACTTCAATTATTTATTAAAAAAAAAAAAAAATGCTGTACGTGGCACATGGGATGGATGGGCACCCCAGCAGGGAGCCAGGAAGATTCCTTACACCCAAATGGACAAAAAGGCATCCCACCGAGAGAGGGAAGAGGTCGCACCAGGATAAGGCTTCCGTAATGGAGCGAAGGACATTCCAGCTGGGAAAGAAGATCCTGACTGGGCACACATGTAACACCTTCCCTGGCTGAGATAAAATACGATGGGGGTAAGGACGGTGTCTGAGAGATGTTTATTCTCCCCCAGGCACTAGATGGAAGCACCTCTCAATATCAGCGCCTATTTGGGAACCAGCAGGGAATGCCGGGAGTTGTATTCTGGTAGCACAGCCCTGCTAGGGACCACAGTTGCCACAATACTCCCTATTATGCAGGACTTCAGTGTGACTCGGAAGTACTTCCAATGGGCAGTGGCCCCGACACCAGAAGTACTCCCAGGTCCTGAATAAAAAGGGACTGCACTCCCTTGTCCAGGTAAGTCAGAGCTGGGAGGAAGAAAGGCAATACTCAACTGGAGGGAAGGCAGTGTGGAGGAGAAAGGAGAAGTGACTGTAAAGAGAGAGAACTTGTGTTTTTGTGAGGTATTGTATGCAATAAATAATCCTTTATTTGAACCCGGGACACACTTATTGGTGTTTGTATTGGGGGCTCACTGGCACCACATTTCCTTCACGATGCATACTGAAACTACTGCCTGCCTTGGGTGGTTCATATCATATTCCCAATATATCAGGCCTTGATCCCTGATACTTTCTACTCGATTGCAACTATCTTTACTAGGATATGGCTCTTCACTCATTTCAAACAGACAAGAAATCAAATTCTCTTATCTCAATGGCTCCAACTTTTCAAATTTTGCCTATCCTTTCTACTAGTTGTTCTTCTAGACTGACTAGTTCTTTACTTGTATTTGTTGTGGAAGTGGACAGTTTTGTTTCTGCTGTGTTTTCACACACTACTGTACACCTGTTTTTTCATTGATAGTATCATGGATATAATATGCTCACGCAGCAGCTAAACTACCATCACCTGTAAAATTGTGTTTGAATTCTTCTGGTTGTGCTGATATTGCTATTGCCCTGTGAGCAAATAAGATGGTAATTCTCATATTTTACCAATTGTGTGTGTGTGTGTCATCCATCCAGTCATTTCCGACCTTCAGCGATTCTATAAGCTAGCTCTCTCAATGCTTTTCGATCTTGCACAGCTTCTTTGAGCTGTGTTACGCTCATGCCCGTGTCTGCTTTGATGGTGTTAAGCCACCAAGTCCGCTGGCACCGGGTCTTCTTTTGGCGCTTACCATCCCTAGCATGACCGATTTTTCTAGGGAATTTGATCGCATTATGTGGCTGAAATAGGTCAGCTTGAGTGTAGTGATTTTCCCTTCTAACGAGATATCTGGCTTTACGCGCTCTAGCACTTCTTTGTTTGTTACTCTCACTATGCATGGAATGCAGAGTAGCTTTCTCCAGCACTAAAGTTCAAAACCATCGATCTTCCTTCTGTCAGCTTTTTTCAGGGTCCAACTTTCACATCCATACATGGTTATTGGAAAAACAATTGCACGGACTAGCCTGCATTTAGTGGCGAGGCTGATATCTCTGCTTTTCCAAATTTTTTCCATGTTTATCATTGAACTTCGGCCGAACGCTATCCTTCTTTTTACCTCTGAGCAAAGATCTCCGCCCCGGTAAATGTTTGAGTCTAGGAAAGTAAATTCCTGAACACATTCTATTTCCTCATCGCCGATTTTTATTTTGATGTTAACTGCGGTCGCCACTATTTTTATCTTTAAGTTCAATTGCAAAACCATTTTTTTGATTTCGTGCTTGATTTTCATTATCAAATCCTCAAGTCCCTTTTTCGTTTCAGCCAACAAGGTAGTGTCGTCAGCGTATCGGAGATTATTGATGTTTCTTCCGCCTATTTTTACTCCAATTTCTGACTCCTCCAGTCCTGCCTTCCGCATGATGACTTCTGCGTACAGATTAAACAGAAAGGGGGGGGGGGGGGGAGGATGCAACCTTGTCGCACTCCTTTTCTACAGTGGAACCATTCAGTGTCTCTGCATTGTGTCCGAACTGTGGCTTCCTGCTCAGAATATAATGATCTGATCAACTTAACCAAATGCGGTGGTACACCCAGCTCTTTTAAGGCTTCCCACAGTTTCATGTGGTCAACGCAATCAAATGCCTTCGTGTAGTCTATGAAGCACAGGTAGATCTTTTGATATTCCTGACATTTTTCAATCATCCAACACAGCTTTGTGATGTGGTCGCGAGGGCCGCATCCACGCCTCAAACCTGCTTGTACATCGGGCAATTCTGCCTCAATTGTTGACCTCAGCCGCTCCTGTATGATCTTTATGAGCACTTTGCTCACATGCGGGATCAGAGCTATTTTGCGATAATTCGAGTAATCTCAGTAACGGGATAAATATGGATCTTTTCCAGTCCCTCGGCCATTTGCCGGATTCCCAGATCTTTTGAAACAGGGTTGTGATGACTGCCAATGGTACAGGGTGCAATAATTCCACTGTTTTATATAAAACCTGAAATGGCTGAAAAAAGATGCAGATTTATGAAATGACAATACAGTATAATCAGAATTGGTACAACTGCTACAAATGATTCAGTTCAAAAATATATATGCACACGTACAGCCATTTAAAAGGAAATAGTGAGTTTTACAGCGTGACTTAAATGTGACCTTATTATGATATTTTCCTGAGAACAGCAGCAAAAATACTGTGACGTACTGACAAAGATTCTTTGGAATGGGCAATGGCTGAAGCTTGTGTGCATCACACCAGCAGGTTAATAGTAATGACAGGTAGTCTAGTTTGAAGAAGTAGAAGCAGACTCACTTTCAGTGATTGTAACGTTTTTATTCAGTTGTGATGTTCAAAGTTAGCAAGTTTACCTTAATTAGACTTTGAAAATTGTGTCCTTTCAAGACAATGAATATAAACCACTCTTTGAGAATACGGGCAATAATGGAACACAATACAAAGTTTAAATATATGGTAGATGAAGTATGCCATTGCTTTTGTGCATATGCGAAACCCATTACGGTGGTCTTTGAGCCAAGGAGGCTTCCATTTACCAAAAATGGTTCACTTTTAACACTAGAATCCCAGAAGCCTACGAAAAAACTCTTAATCCTGGGCCACCTTAAATTCCTTCACACCCCTCCATTAGCTTTTTTTGTTTTGTAAATGTGTTGATCAACACAAGCGGCAAGCAGCCTGCTATCCCATCCCTCCACCACCGCAGCTCAAATCTGGGAAAAACTTCTCCCAGCTCAAGGTACTTCATCTGGGTGTGAGGTGCCTGGAATTGTATAAGGTAAATAATATATCATTATTTTGAACACATGCATTTCATGTCTGTTCCATGTCTACAACTATCTATGTAAATATAGGATGACAGGAAATGCGAGAAATGCAAGAAATGCTGAACACAAAGCTAAAACAGAAACTTTTTCATGTTATAGTACTAATGACAAAATTTTGACATGCAGTGTATGATGTGTGAAGACTGAAGTAAAAATATCAAACACTTTCACAAAAAGGGACGTGTATAACAAAACAAGTGCACTTTTACTCAAGAATATAACCGAAGGGGGGAGAGAAAAAAAAAAAAAAAAAAAACAGGTTAAGGTACGACACTGACACGACCACTTGGGTGGTGCAGTGGTAAGAACTGCTGACACATAATCAAAAGGTTGTGGATCAATTTTGCCCACTTCCCAGAATTAAAGTTTTAAGTAATGAGCTGCTCTTGTTACTATTACACAATAAAAACCATACACTTGATTTGAGCCTATAACAGCTGGTGTAAATTTATGGCACTTGTAAAGGTCAGCTTTTTTTTTTATTTTTTTTTTTAAATTCAGTTTTATTTTCTCAGTCACATTTATGTTCCCTCTGATCTGACACTGCTGTTTACAAATAAAAACGTGCTATAACACAGGTGACCTCAGATGAGGATTCTACATTGGAGAAAGAGAACAGAAGCCCTCCTCGCAAGAAAAATTCACTCGCACATAAGAACAATGCAGTTGCACCAGGAGTAAAGGCAAAAGATGTTAATATTTGGATGCAGCAACAGGTTGGCCATCATCCTGACAGTCAATCACCATACGCATGTCCTTCAACAAAACAGCAGGGCTTATAGAACTCACCAAGGTATCGTGCAAAGTTCTGTTTATGATTATGTTTTGTGATGGTCTTTATACGAAAAACATTTATACAGTATGTTACTTAAACACCACTTCGAATGTTTTTTACCTATATTTATTTACTTATCTTCCTACACTGTAAAGTCACAAGTAGACTGCAGAGCTTCTGGTGTTGGATCGACACAGGCATGCTGACAAAGTGCATGTGCAATGCCACTCCTTATTTAGGAAAGGATCACTTATGAAAAGTGTGACAGCAGCTTCCACCTGCAGCTACAGACACTTCAGTACGTGAGCAACTCTCCACGCTAGTGTTTAGATCTGATGGTATATGTGCCCAAAAAAAAAGACCTCTGACTGCATTCTTGTAACACTGTTCGCATACTAAAGTGTCCTCTGCACTTGGTAACTCTTAAGAGGTAGCTGGCACCTCTCCAAGTTCACGAATACAGTAAAACTTCTAGGAAGTCTTCGGGTTCTTTTTTGTTCCAAAGGCCACACGCAGCTACTTACTGTATATATTAGGACTATACTTTCATAATAATTCTATATCTTTGTTATGTAAGCTTGCATTAGTTTATTTTTTTGTTGCTTATAAATTATGCTTACCTAATTACTGTACATTTATTTTTCTTTTCTTGTAAAGGTTTCCTTGATATATAGTAAATAACTAAGCTACACTCCATGTATGAAAATGTGCTATAGAAATAATTGTTGTTACTAGCCCCACATGAGGAATATACACACTTGTATATCTGTTTGACATTCTGGGACAAACTAAGCAGTAGCTAATCTGCATATGCTGAACTCCATGTTCTTGTTAAATACTCTGTAGACTCTGTGTTGATCCTCTCTGGGGAAAATCACTTAGCATATGCTTGTTAGTCCCTGATGTGCTACGCTGAATAAAAAAAATGAATGACAAGAATTCTAAGCATTCTGTCACAGTGCACTTAATATATTCAACAGAGTTAAGACGTGGTCATAGATAAAAATTGCAGGTCAAATGAAATAAGGAACTGAGCTGTGAAGTGAAGCAATCTTACCTAATAGCAGAATCTGTCCTGTTACATCCTGGAATTGAAGAGGCCTTCTCCCCAGGAGAGCCAAGTATCTGAAGTGTTGTGTTAATATCCACTTCTGTTGAGTGCTGAATTGAATATTCCATTATCTCTGGAGGTATGAGAGGAGTCTCACCCTGAGTATCATCAGCCAAGAGGTAGCCTACACAACCAGGTAGAAAAACTACAACGTTAAAATAAATTAACTGGTTCACAATATATCCCATAAACCAAGGTGTTCCAAGCAGTTTTAGAAAACAGACGACAATTGTTGTTCTTACACCCTGCAGTTCAATTTATCAAACACACCCCCTGAAAATGCCTACAAAAAAGCATTGTAAGTTGATTGACTGACTGACTGAACTTTGACTATATGATGACATTTTGTTTCTTTTATGGGATGAAATAAAGTTGTAAAAGGTAATGTGTAACAAATATGAAATGAAATTTTAATATCCAAATAGGACGACACATATAAATAAGCACAAATTCAGATAAAAATTATACTAAGACAAAAGAAATAAGAACCTTGATGTCGATGTTACTTTGACACGCACCACCTACCTAACGACTGAGGCAGACCATATACACCCCTTCAAGGAAACATTCCCTGACGGCAGTGGTCACTTTCAGCAGGACAATGCACTCTGTACTGCAAACAATTTTTCAGGAATGGTTTGAGGAACGTGACAAAGAGTTCAAGGTGTTGACTTGGCCTCCAAATTCCCCAGATCTCAATTTAATCTATGGAGGCCCCATCTTGCAACTTACAAGACTTAAAGGATCTGCTGCTACTGTCTTGGTACCAGATACCACAAGACACTTAGAAAGGTCTTATAAAGTCCATGTCTCAACAGTTGATTTGGCAGCACAAGGAGGGCCTACACAATATTAGGTGGTTTTAACGATGTGGCTGACTGGTGTAAATCCTTATATCCTAAATGTTCAGGGAATTGTCACTGCATGAATTTAATGTGCTGTCTGGTAACTGCTGTCTGAGACTGCAGGTGGCATAACAGGCATCCAGTTTAAGAAGCAGTAAGCCATTAGCAAGTGTGCGGAGGAGTATGCAGATTACAAGGGATTTAACATTCTACTTTAATTAAAATTAGCTTTGGGAAAACCTTCTAAATTAACACTCAATCTTAAAATGGAGTTTACGATGCTTTTATTCTTAGAATGCTTTCAGGAAACTCATTCATATATGGCTAACTTTATTAGGTACATGACCCAGAAGCATAACAATGATCTGCTTGTAGGTGAAAGGGATATTTGCAGAAATAACTCCAGCATACTCTTGCTAGAACCTGCTGGTATGAAAGTTTACACTGTTCTAATAGTTATCTATCTAAACTAAAACGGTGTTATTTATCATACTACTGCTATGACTTTCCTATTTCTTTTCTTATTCGGGTTTGTGGCATTTGGCACCACTGGCAACTAGATGGAAGTACTGTTCCTAGCCAAATAAATGAGAGATCAGATGTGACAGACAAATGCCATCAGTGTTGACAGGCACATCATCCAACCATTTTTCCACAATTAGATACTAGTGCAGCAGTACTCAATAAGCAGATTGTAGTCTGAATCTGGACCCAAACTAAAACCCGTTATCTACCAGTGTCCTATTTGTAGGACAGCTACATATATGGCTATATCTGTTGCACTGAAGCTACCGCGTGATCCAGGGTACATTCACAGCAGACTTGAGGTTGTGTGTCACAACACTTCTGCGAAGGCGGCCATGTGCCATATAGTGTGTGGCTAGCAGGTTGTGCTGTGTGTCTTTGGAGGCAGCTTCTGACGTTCCCTACATGTGACGGCGAGTCTGGACATGTTCTAGTTTGTTGGGACGGAGAGATTGACGCAATGTAAATAAACTATCTACATGTCCGTATTGCTAACTTGTATTCTAATCACACTTACACAGACGTTATTTTGCGACATTTCCCACTGTCCTGTGAAGAGGACATTGGGATAATGGCATGCATATAGTGCCTATATCTAAAGTGCACCTTATTTATCATTTTTTGTGTAGTGAGACATGCCAAGAAGGTCTCACCCTGGATGAAGTGTCACAG
The DNA here is from genome assembly GCA_026402145.1 of Polypterus bichir lapradei. NCBI lineage: Eukaryota > Metazoa > Chordata > Cladistia > Polypteriformes > Polypteridae > Polypterus > Polypterus bichir. The sequence continues at coordinate 84,389,623 of JANRMT010028174.1, forward strand.
CTTCTGGAAGAGTGCAAGGAAGAATATGGAAGACGACACATTTTTTTGAAAATGAGGGGGATGACACTGAACCGGAGGAGAATCAACCATCAACAAGTTCTGCACCTCCGGCAAAACAGCCAAGGAAGAAGAAATGTCCTTGTCCTGCTCCGTCCTGGACAAAGCAGAAGAATCCAGTCTTCCGAAAGACATGTGCTCTGAATAGACAGGCCGCCGGTGTTGCAGAAAATAATCTGAGACAAACTTTAGCCCAACATACTCCTGTGCAACTCTTTGAGGAGTTCTTTTCACCAGAGATATATGACAATCTGTAGAGAAACAGTTCGCTATTCAACTGATTTTAGGAACGATCATGAATTTCATACATCAGCTGAAGAAGTGAAGGTCTTCCTTGGGATTTTGATTCTAACTGGATACCATAAAGTCCCGTCAGAAACAGACTATTGGAGTGATGCAGAAGATCTTGGCGTGCCTAGTGTCAAGAATGCTATGTCCTGAAACCGATTTCAGAAACTGAAGAGCAATATTCATTTCGTGGACAATTCTACTGCAGACAGCAACATAGGTGACCGATCATTCAAGGTGAAGCCGTTGTTTGAACTCTTGAATGAGAATTTCCGTAAATCTGGCTATTTTACACCCAATATCAGCATTGATGAGATGATCGTGAAATATAATGGGAGAAACAGCCTAAAAAAAAATTTATAAGGGGAAAGCCCATCAGATTTGGGTATAAATTTTGGGCCATATGCTCCAGCGAAGGATACTGTTACACCTTCTCATTGTATTGTGGAAAGGAAACAACTGCAACAGATGTGCCACTTGGTTCTCACGTTGTCTTGAATGCTGTACAACATATTGCTGATCCAAGCAGCTATGCGCTGTATTTTGATAACTTCTTTACAAACATGGATCTGCTCTCTCAACTGGCAGATACAGGATTTCAAGCAACCGCTACCATTAGAGAAAACAGGATCAATAGAACATGTCCAATGAAGTAATCAAAAGAGATGAAGAAATCAGATCGTGGTGCCAGCAAGTACGTCTACGACAGAACGTCAGAGGTACTTCTTGTGCGCTGGCACGACAATAACATTGCAACAGTTGCCACTAATCACGACTCTCTTGAGCCGCTTTGATGTCAAGCGACATGTAAAAGGCCAGAAAGAAAAAAGCACGATGAAAATGCCTAACTTGATATCTAATTACAATGCGTACATGGGCGGTGTTGACCATCATGACTGGCTTGTTTCAAAATACTGTGTTTCTATACACGGAAAGAAATGGTACTGGCCCCTGTTTACTTGCTGCATTGACATGGCAATAGTGAATGTGTGGATTCTGCACAAAAGTATCCATGGAGGAAATGCCATATCACTGAAGGATTTCAGATGAGCAATTGCCTTTATTTATTTGAAGATCACTATCCAACGCAAGTATGCAGGAAGACCCAGGGTGCCCAGACTACCAACAGGAGCTGACATGACAGCGTGGCGTGGGACATTTTTTGATGCAGAGGGATAAACAGCGTCGCTGTCAGCGTGAAGGATGCAAAAGCAAGCCTAAAACATACAGCAACAAGTGCAATACAACACTTTGCCGTACTTGCTTTCAGCCATATCATGATACGTAGTGTTGGCATTTGGACTACGATTCCTCTTGTGTTTGGTCCTTTCTTGTAAGGTCATAATTATGAGCAATAAATGTATATGTAATCATATTGTACATAGAGCTTCTGTTATGTCAAGTAATTCCAGTGTCCTATTTAGAGGACAGGCTGTATCTACATAAGTAAACAAAAAGAAACACGATTACATGGTTTTTCTGTTCCGGGGACTCCAAATGACAATCACTTTACAACGGAAACAAAAAAATTTAAAAAAAATTAATTTGGTAGATAAACTAAACAAAAATTCAGTTATTTTGGTTATTTGTTATTAGCCCACAGAACAAAGTTAGTACTATATAAGCTGTCGGTCTTCAAAGCACTTGTTACCGATGCTCTGAAAATTCTTTACGGCCACACAAAAGGCAAAGACGTTTATGAAGCAATAATTCAGAGTGAGAGAGAAATTGACGTGAAACATGTCAAAAGCTACTGACGGAGCACCATCCATGAAATGGTTAAAAGATCATCATCTAGGCTGGTCTCATCCATTGTAGGACATGGACGTGTAGAGGGAACTCCATGAGCAGCAGTGGTATTTTACCTTTTGTTTTATTATCTTTCTGAGGTATCTTATACTTATTAATTCTGAAAGGATTTAGTTATATTATATGGAAGTACATACAAGTATGAGCAACAAACAAAGGGCTCAGAAAGAAAGGAAAAAGGCAGCAAAAGTTCTGTCAAAGTCTAAGCCGGCCTCAAGTTCACGGTAGGCCTCCCAGAGACTGACCTGAAACAGACGTCTGAAGTTACAGACCTGCCAGTACCTGATGCTGCAGAATCGGTTCCAGCCGGGAACATTAGTGGAAGTGAAACGGCAAGGGATGAGGGCAAAGAGTACTAGTCGATTCCAGAAGGGCTATTGGAGCCGAGCATAGCCTTTTTAATCCACACTGTCAACTACAGCTAATACCCCCTGCGAGTCTACTGCATCATCCCCCACTGGACACACTGTCCGAGTTGAAAGTAATGATTGTCGCTCTGGGAGGACATAAATGATATAAAGACATAAAGAAGGAAAATAGGGGTATAAGGAATATAAAGAAAGAAATAAAGGGTCAAAACGAGAAAAATGAGATACAGTTTCAAGATATAAAAGACCAGGAGATATGTTTCAGTACTACATTTACTACAACCTTTACAGAAATGCTACAAAAAAATTGATAAAAGGAACAACATTGGAATTGAAGGTTTTCCTGAAAAATGAAGTCCAAACCCAGCGAAATGCATATCTGAACTATTCTCTGAAATAACTGGAGAGGACTTTAAATCGGACATGGAGATCTCAGCAGCTTACTGTATATCGAATGCCTCCAAACCAAAAAGCCCAAATGACCATTTCAACAAACTACAGATCAAATAAAATTTGATGTCCCTTCTCAGACTGAAAGAGGAGATGCTATTTGAAAGTAACCATATTGGTGGTATTTTCCCAGATTTCTCCCTGCAACAGCTGCCAAACGCACCACATTCTACAGCATTAAACAGCATCTACATAGAGCTGAAATCAGATACAGCCTATTGTACTCTGCCAAACTGAAAATGGTTACTGAAGATCAGTTTTAGATTTTCAGATTTCCGTACGAATAAAATAAAGAGCTAAAAAGACTGATCCCGATATTTTTTTGAAACAGACAATTTTGAGTCACAGAGTGTTCTAGCAAGGCAAAGAATATTCTTCTTAAAGCTCGCAACCTGGACCATTTGTAATGCGACATTTGTTGTACCTATATATTTTATTTCATTTCCATTTCAGCCATCCCTTTCCTTTTTTTTTTAAAAAAATAAAATATTGTTATACTGGTATCTCTTTCATTAATGGTACATACATGTTGTCTTACTGGTTAACACAAACTAATCAGCTATTGGCAATTTTGTTTGTGTAAGCTTCAGTTATTATATTGAAATTTCTTTCATTAATTATATGTACACTTTGGCTACCACAAAGTAACCAGCTATTGACTTTTTTATTAAACTTTATTATGTTGAAATTACTTCCATCAATTATATGTACACTGTGGTTTATGACAGCTATTCTTTCTTTCTTTTTTCTTTTTAAAAATACAACATACCCTTGATTTATTATATTGGGACTGTTTAAGATCATATCCTTACTGTATTTGGACTGTACCTTCCCCAAGATATCTTAGTTTTAACCTTCTCTACACCACTGTTGGGGGTTTCGTTTCACTCTAGATGGGCTTGGTCTCTTGGCAGGTCAGAGGACCAGGACTTCGCCAAGTGCAGTTTGCCTGGTCTCAAAAATGTTTGAGGCTTTTATTAAGGGGGATTGGGATTTGAGAAAAAGAGAGCAATGCTATTTCATTATGATTCCTTCTACCCTAATAAACGCAAGTGCCAACATAACAATATGCTCCATAGCCATAACACCTGGCAATAATACAAAATCTGTGTCAAATCTATCATATATAACAATACACTACCTTAGTCCAAGACTAAAAAAATGTCATCAAAAGTTCAGAAGCAATGTCTCTATGACCAAATAGTATACTTTGTGAGCTGGAATGTCAAGGGTCTCAGTCATTAATTAAAAAGTACCCTCTCACTTAACAGATCTAAATGCCAAGAAAGTATTTTTACAGGAAAAACTTGCCTATTAAGCAAGGACCAGTTTCAACTGCAAAGAGTGTGGACTGGCCAAATTTCTCACTTCAGCTATACAAAGAAAACTAGGTATGTGTAAATCTAAATATACAGAACTATTCCACTTGTAGTGTCAGATGTAATACAGTGGTACCTCGGTATATGTCCTTAATCTGTTCCGGATCCTTTGACTTATACCAAACAGGACATATACCAAATGAAAATTTCCCTTAAGAAATAAAGGGAAAATGATTAATCCGTTCCCATGAAAAAAATCCTATTGTTATTGGCATATTATACATTGATGGGGTTGTATAAAATAATTTAAACACTGCTTAATACTAAAATACATAAATACAAAAGCAATTAGATGAAATAAATGAAAATTTCACCTCAATTTACTTTTTAATAACGTCTTTGTTTTTCACAATCGTAGATACCGTCATTCTCGGCATATGGTATGCAGCAGCTATGTCCCGGATACACATGCCACCTTCATACTTTTCAACAATCAATTCAAATTTACGTGAAAAAACACAAAATCGTGAAAATTCACAAACAGTTATAGTGCGGGATGTTCACTGAATGCTAGCAACTGGTGTACTGATGCTCGTGGGCAGTTGTGGCTTTGTCTAATGAGAGAGGTAAACAAGGGTAGTGTAGTGTTCTCTAGATTGAACTAGCGACACACTCAGAATAACGTTTCGAATGCTGTTTATTTTGGACAATGTTTCACCAACTCTCCATACAGCGTGCCTTCTAAACCACACCCCTTACTACGGCAGTCATACGTCTCAAAAGACGCAGACCATAGCAAACAACACCCGAACATTAAGCAATGGATTAAAGCATCATTGAACAATCATATACAACAGGTAGCACGCGGGTTGTTCACTGAATGCTAGCAACTGCCGCACTGATGCTCATGGGCAGTCGTGGCTTTGTCTCGAGACAGGTAAACAAGGGTAGCACGCGAGTCGTATTCCAAACAAAGGTCATATACCAAGCAAAATTTTTCATGTCCAAACAGGACTTATACCAAGTTGGACTTATTCCAAAGCGGACGTATACCAAGGTATCACTGTATTTGATTCTGCAGGGCAATGTGTCATGGTGACAGGCAATTTATCTAATACTAAAGTGATTTTTACTTATTATCTATGCACCTAACATGGATGATAGAGATTTCTTCCAAAATGTATTTGCATCTATTCCTAATGTTAACACACACAAAATTATAATTGCCGGAGAATACCAGACAGGGTTAAAATGGAGATGGACAAAAAAGCTGTAAGAGCCTTTACCTCACTATTAGCACGTAGACTTATCTTGCTCAACTGGAAGAAACCCATCCCATCACTTTCAAGTCAGTGGGTAACTGATGTTCTATACTATTTGAAATTGGAATATATAGGGGGTCCTCGGGTTACGACACAGTTACGTTCCTACAACAGTGATGTAACCCGAATTTTGGTGCAAGTCGAAACACACTCTAGCCTAAGTAACTTACCTATCTTAACACATTTGGAAAATCATAAATCTAGAACATAAAAACACAAAATCTAAGCCTCAGAAAAAAGGAAAATGACAAATATACTGTACTGTACACTGTACTGTAGTAACAGAAGAAATGAGTGAAAAAAATCCTTACCTTTATTCCTTCTCATGTCTCAATTTTTTTAAGTTTTTATGGGAGTGAGTGTTGTAAACTCGAAACGTTGTATGTCGAAACGTTGTAACCCGAGGACCCCCTGTATCAAATTATCATTTAGATGACATGTTGAAAACCTTTTTAAAAATATGGCAGGATCTAATAAGTAACATTTTAGAATAAGCTTCCCATTTCAAGAAAAAGGATACCCTTCCTTTCTTGCAGCTTATAAAGAATACCTTTGGTTGTTGGCTCTCCTCTCTTTCTGTTGGGTGGGGGTTAAATTTTGCTTTGTTAAGCTTGACTTTATTGTATGAATGTTGTCTACTTCTAATTAAAATAAAATAAAATTAAAGATCATCATCAAGAACTGATATTCTATTACTACATAATCCACCAGACAGTTTTGTGTGCCAGTCTAGAGAAATGTACAAGAAATTCCAACTATAGTGATGAAATTTGTCAGCTACTGTGCACATTTCTGGCAGACATAAGTGCAATATTTGATGATTTACTTATCCACAATAATGTCAGGTGGCTCAGTAGAGGCAAGACATTGTAATGTTTTTTGGACACTCCGAACCGCTAATTTTTCTGTTTGAACAAAACTATGCAAAAGCTTAACAGTTTGTGTATTTCATACAGAACGAAAAGAAAATGGAAGTTGCTTTTTATTTGGAGAGGTCCGGTATAACTCCATGGTAGAAACATCACAATATGTGACTTCATGTCAGCAGTGTGATCTTATCAGCTGGAGATATTTAAATATGACATACAGGAGGGAATGCTTCACTTTCTTAAAACCTTTGGCATAAAGAAAACATCACCATCAGAATTGCGTTCAGTTCCTGAAGAAATTGAATGAGAATTTCAAAACTTGCTTTTGAAGATTTTAGCCTGGGAAAACAAACCTTACTGTTCTTTGAAAATCCATTTGCAGTTAAAAAAAAAACAAAAAAAACAAACACTCTGAAATGATTGAACTTCAAGCGTAACTTATTTATTATACAGTAAAGACTTGGATTGCGAGTAACTTGGTCTGCAAGTGCTTTGCAAGATGAACAATAATTTTAAATTTTAACTTGATAAACGAGCGAGGTCTTGCAATACGTGTAGTACGTATTGTGAACATGGCTCCAAGGGGATGTAACCGCTCCTCCGAAACCCCCTCTTATAAACAGTGATACAATGGGAAACAAACACAGCTTTTCATCGCCTCTTTGCAGTATCAGCTGCTAGTCTACTGCTTGCTGCTGTGCTGCATGATCTGCATCATGCGCAGAGCTTCGAACACTTAAAATAATGTACCAGGGCTGTCTTAGTGTCTCACTGCCTTGTCTCTCTTCTCCCAGACATCCTCCGCTCTAGTTGGGGCTCCTGAGCCACTGCAACCCTTTGAGGAGAAAGATTTTATGTTCTTTTGATCAAGAGGCGGAGCTGTGGTGACTAGTTTTGACAGTGCGCCCGGATCACTCCTGAAAGAGACCTGTGTTTGTTCCGCCTGTATTCGAATAAAGTTTCTGTTTCTTGAAAACCCCGAGTGAACCTGTGCAACTTTTGTGACCCAAGCGTGACAGTATATACTTTGTCCGCCGAGCATTATGTGATCACAACTGAGCCAATGGTGGTTCTCTCTCTTGCTGTGGGATTATGAGTAATCGTCTCCTATGCTCGGTCTCAGTCGGCATGCCTCACTCATATAGTCAACATCTGTACAAGCGTATACTGAATACTAAAGCATTGTGACCGTGTGTGTGTGTGTGTGCAATGATTCTTTTCAAAGGTAAAGTGCAGGTTAACTTGTTTTATGTATTTTTACTTTCAATTTTTTATTAATCACTTATATATGAATATTTTTGGGTTGTGGAATGAATCATCTGAGTGTCCATCATTTCTTATGGGGAAATTCACTTTGATATGCGAGTGCTTTGGATTACAAGCACGTTTCCGAAACGAATTATGCTCACAAACCAAGGCACCACTATCTTAAAAATGAAATATATAAAATTATACATTTACTATGGTATATTTGCAGAGATGGGTATATAACTATGCAAAAACTATATGGTGGTGTATTTCCTGTTTTCTTTTCAAACAGTTTACCTGTCCATGCAATCCTGAGCATGCTGTATGAAAAAAGCATAAAAACTGAATTGGTTACATCTATTAAAAGTTCTAAAAGCCACAAGTCTTTGCTGATATGATCTGAATTGAACATGAAATCTGACCTGTAACTAGAATAAGCCAGTGAATATCTTCATACAGGTCATCCAGTACTTTATTGTCAACCGATCCGGATGCTGGAGAAGCCAACAAGTGTTGTTGATGCCGCTGCAACTGACCGTGAAGCCTTGTAACTCTGTCCTCCAATAAACTATTAGAGAAAAAAAAATATTAAATACAAGACATTTGCATGACTGCTAAATAAAATCTGAAAAGCATATTTATTTACCTTAATATTAAAACCTGACTCAATTCACATACTAATTTGCAGTGGGGCTCTGCATACAGAAACAAAATAAAGATAAAACTTGTTTCACAGAGTATGTAGAATTTGATGCCAAATCATGCCTGTTTGGATGCAATGTATCCATGACAGTTTTCCCTTGTAACCCATGAGACATTCATTAACACTTGTGTCACGGTTGGCAACATGCATCTTCTATATATTTTTGATGATCCCTGATACACATCCCACAGTTTGTATTAGCAGTTTTCAATTCTGAGTGATAGGCTTGATCATAGTCATTACTATTGGTGAAAAGCAGGAATTTCAGAACAAGTTAAAAAAAAAATACACTCACTCGTAAATATGAGTATCTGCAACACATCAGCTTGTGAACCAGTTCCATCTTTGGACTGATATACCAACTATGCCATGCAATATCAGGAGATAAAAAAACACCACATGTCTACAGTGAGAAGCAGCCAGCAACTGAGACAAGCAAATAGGATACTGTGACTTTTTCCCACACTGCTCAAGATAGATTTGTTTCAGCAACTATTTTATCCACCAGACTAGCATCGACAAATTGTAAATATTTCAGATAGTCATGATCAACAGACATCCTTAGACCAGAATTACCTGTAAATGGGCAATGACGATGTGCAGGATTATCAACAGTAGTGTGAAGCAGACACAAAACATGACCATCACCAAAACATGGTAGGTCAGAATCTATCAAACAGGTGTCAGTTTCACTGTCCTTGTCAACTCCTGATGATCAAATTGCATCATCACTACTATCATTTTCTGTTTTGGTTGAAGGCTTCACTCATGAACATTGATTATTTAATACAGAGTTTGCATAAAGTGACAAAATGCACAGAAACATTCACAACTTTTTGCAGCATGATGTTATTGTATTCACTAGACAGTAGCACTGGGCATGCCAGTGCCTCTTGCACATGAGTATGGCTAAAAGATTATGCAATCAAATGCACTAGCTGTATAAGGTCATAAAAGAATCTCAAATCTTGAATATTCTTCAGAATGATGGACCATTGTTTCTTGAAATAGTTTACGCTATGGAGTTTTAAACACTGTTCATGTTGAGAATGTCAATGCCAGTTTATTTCTATGGCATATTTCAATAACCAAAGTTACAGTAAAGCAAGTAATAAAATGAACACACAACAAACAAAAATTCCAAAAAACACCAACATGAAGACTGAAAAAAAACACACAGAAACCAAATCAAAGTAAGTAAAAGGAAGACTTAGGTAACCAAATGCCTTTTAAAACAAATATGTCTTGAGGTAGGCCTTAAACAAACTAACAACAATGTACAGCCCTAACAAACAGGGGAAACCTGATCTAAAGGCAGCTACTGAAAACACAAGGTCTCCGTTCGATTTAAGGTGAAAGTAGGGAACAGTCTACAAGACTGTTTTGATGTTCTTAAAAACCTAGAAACTGATACTTGGCAAACAAGCTCAGTAGGTAACAAGAACCCAAGCCATACAGGGCTTTGAAAATCAACAGCAGTATTTTATACCTCACTGGAAGCTAATGGGAAGCAGCCATATTTGCAATATACTGAACCTCTACTTAGTATCAGTGAACATCCCAGCAGCTACCTTCTGAATTAACTGTAACTGAGCCAGAACAGACTGACTGACACCCAAGTGTAGTGCATTGTAAAACTATAATTACAAAGTATTTAGAATGTGAATGACCATCTTCTAAGTTCTTTAAAAAAAAAAAAAAAAAAAAAAAAAAAAAAAAATAATTTTGCCTGGAAATGATAAAAAACCGCTCACATAAGTGGCATTTTTTTTTGCTTTCATTTAACTGAAGAAAGCTCCTGATTTCATCAAAAGTCAACAGAGGGCTCAATGTGATGGATACCTCTATAGGTCAGACATATAAATATGAAGGTAATTTGCATAACAACAGTGCAATAATTGTGCTGATTTTTATGGGTTCTGTTATAGCTCTCCTTGAGAAAAGCAAGGATGTATGATCAAATCCTGCAAATACAAATTTTCAAATATAAATGTTATATGAGAAGAAATCGGGTAATGTTTCTATTGGAGGTGCATATCAGTCTACAACTTTTCCCCTGTTGCTAGTCATTCTGACATTTGTAATGTTTCAGTTAAATGTAGCACTATTAAAATATGATAATCAAACCTATCCTTGCACATATCATTGAATGCGTGTTAAAAATAAATTCCTACACGTACTATATCAAGACATTAAGCATTTTCATCTACTTTGGAGTTGAAAATTGAACTCATTTCCCTGTGATGTTATGCAACAAGCCTTGGCTTGCTATGAAAAATGGGAGGAGTGTCATGGTTTAAAACGGGGATGCCAAACTCAGCTCCTGGATGGACACACTTGTGGCAGGTTTTCATTCCAGCCAGTTTCTTTACTGATAGCCAATTATTAATGCTAATTACATATAGTATATACCCTTGATTTTAAATGATTACCATTTAATTGTTTCTGCTGTGAGATGTTTTGTTCTCCTTTTTTCTTTTAATAAATTTGCAACAATTTTTACTGATGTGTTTGAGCTACTAGACACCTGAATTTTCCTGAGGGGATGAACAAAGTATGTATATATGTATCTATGAATCTATCATTTCTTCTTTAACTCGCTGCCAAACATTAATAAGATGCAAAGTGAGCCAAAAGATGACCAGGATAACTTACATCTCATTTGCACCTGTAGCTTTCATACAGCATCTATTTCAATAAAATATCTGAAAAGAAAAAAATGAAGGTCTGAGAAATGTTGATCTGCACTGGTCCATAAAATATTTGGATGGTCATCTCAAGAGGGGGGAAAAAATTCAGAGGGCTGCTTTGTCTTTTTTCCTTATTTTCTCCCAGGGCTGAATATTTTTCCAAAAAACTCAGTTCTCTGAAAATCACACAAATCAATAATTTCTCACATAAATCACCATAAAACATCTGTTGACTCGTGCATTGCCTTGTGCCCTACCGTGGCAGCAGCAGTGCATTTGGGGGGGGGGGGCGGCAAACTGCTGTCAGGCTGTTTTCTGAAAAGCACATAAAGCAATAGCTTCTTGCATAAATATACATAAAAACGACCTACGTATTTTTTCTCACCATAGCCTACAACTTTGGCATTTCCGCTTTGTTTTGATGAAATATACATTTGAGCATCTCTGACTGTGTTCTTTCTTCTTTGACCTCATGGAGACATGGTGGTACAGTGGATGGCATAGCTCAGGTCATCTTTTTGGCCACAATATCGGTCCAGCATAGTTGGCAGATGTTTCTCTAGCACCATTATAATCCAGTCAATCTAGTTCAGTTATTTCGTCCCTATTGACTTCAAAGCACCTTGCCGAGTTTGGTGATATTTGCGAACACTTCTATGATTTCTCCGAACTTGATGCGAAGCAAAAACCATGTAATTCGCTCATCACTAATCACCATTAAATCTGACACAGTAAAACCTTTGTTTTAAAATCCATCTTTTGGCTAAATACTTTCAGAAGAGCTTAAAATAATTGTGAAGCACTTCAGAAAATGATGTTAGCTTGCCAGTTAAAATGAAGACATGCTTAACTATAGGAGATAGTTTAGATCAAAACACACACGCATAGTAAGCACAATTAAAAAACACATGGCAAAAAGCATGTTGCTGTCTCAGCCTCGACACAAGGGGATACTAAAAATACAATAAAATCACAAAGCCAGTAAGAAATATAGAGATAAGATGTTCTGACTCCCCAGAAAAAAATCTTAACTTTAATCATCTCACTTTTTTTACATTAGCCAATATGTGTAGATATAGATGTAGAGGTAGATTTTAAAGAACTCCTGTCTTGTTCTTGCTTCCTGCTACTGAAGTAAGATTTAATACACACAATCATTTTTCTATTATTCATAATGATTGGTTTTTGAAAGCCAAACATAAAATTACTTACAACAGCAATTATGCACTTTAAGGCATTCTGAATGTTAACATTGGAAAAAAACAAATACCTAGGTGAGTAAATGTTAGTAAGATAAGATTCAAATAACTACAGGTGCCGGTCATAAAATTAGAATATCATAAAGTTGATTTATTTCATTAATTCCATTCAAAAAGTGAAACTTGTATATTAGATTAATTCATTAAACACAGACTGATGTATTTCAAATGTTTATTTCTTTTAATTTTGATGATTATAACTGACAACTAATGAAAGTACCAAATTCAGTATCTCGGAAAATTAGAATATCAATTAAGACCAATGCAAAAAAAGGATTTTTTTAAATGCCAGCCAACTGAAAGGTATGAACATGAAAAGTATAAGCATGTACTGCACTCAATATTTAGTTGGGGCTCCTTTGGCCTGGATTACTGCAGCAATGCAGCATGGCATGGAGTCTATCAGTCTGTGGCACTGCTCAGGTGTTATGAGAGCCCATGTTGCTCTGATAGTGGCCTTCAGCTCTTCTGAAATGTTCGGTCTGGTGTATTGCATCTTCCTCTTCACAATACCCCATAGATTTTCTATAGGGTTAAGGTCAGGCGAGTTTTCTGGCCAATCAAGAACAGGGATACCATGGTCCTTAAACCAGGTACTGGTAGTTTTGGCACTTTGTGCAGGTGCCAGGTCCTGTTGGAAAATGAAATCTGCATCTCCATAAAGTTCGTCAGCAGCAGGAAGTATGAAGTGCTCTAAAACTTCCTGGTAGACGGCTGCGTTGACCTTGGACCTCAGAAAACACAATGGACCAACACCAGCAGATGACATGGCACCCCAAACCATCACTGACTGTGGAAACTTAACACTGGACCCCAAGCAACGTGGATTCTGTGCCTCTCCTCTCCTCCTCCAGACTCTGGGACCTTGATTTCCAAAGGAAATGCAAAATTTACTTTCATCAGAGAACATAACTTTGGACCACACAGCAGCAGTCCAGTCAAGACGCTTCTGACGCTTTCTCTTGTTCAAGAGTGGCTTGACACAAGGAATGCGACAGCTGAAACCCATGTCTTGCATACGTCTGTGCGTGGTGGTTCTTGAAGCACTGACTCCAGCTGCAGTCCACTCTTTGTGAATCTCCCCCACAGTTTTGAATGGGTTTTGTTTCACAATCCTCTCCAGGGTTCGGTCATCCCTATTGCTTGTACACTTTTTTTCTACTACATCTTGTCCTTCCCTTCGCCTCTCTATTAATGTGCTAGGACACAGAGCTCTGTGAACAGCCAGCCTCTTTAGCAATGACCTTTTGTGTCTTGCCCTCCTTGTGCAAGGTGTCAATGGTCGTCTTTTGGACAACTGTCAAGTCAGCAGTCTTCCCCATGATTGTGTAGCCTACAGAACTAGACTGAGAGACCATTTAAAGGCTTTTGCAGGTGTTTTGAGTTAATTAGCTGATTAGAGTGTGGCACCAGGTGTCTTCAATACTGAACCTTTTCACAATATTCTAATTTTCTGAGATACTGAATTTGGGACTTTCATTAGTTGTCAGTTATAATGATCAAAATTAAAAGAAATAAACATTTGAAATACATCAGTCTGTGTGTAATGAATGAATCTAATATACAAGTTTCACTTTTTGAATGGAATTACTGAAATAAATCAACTTTGTCATGATATTCTAATTTTATGACCGGCACCTGTATATTATGAGAGTAATTTAAACTTGATTGTTTCCCTGTTACAAGATACACAAATAGATAAGATACGATTATTTGTGGCTGTAACTATGTTCTAAAAATACTGTTGATTATGCTATGTATATAGAATATACACAATTATTTTTACAAGTTTGCTGTGTTCCATTAACATTAAACTTTACAGAATTGAAAAAAGAAATTGTTTTAGCCAACTCCCAAGTATAAAGAGGCCAGATGGACATCACAAAAAAATCAATAACTTGCAACTATAATAACCACCTAGTAACTACTTTTTTATTACAAGTAATATAACAAATACCTTGTAAGGAGGGGAATACAGTAGTCAGCAGCTATTCTCCCTAACATGCCAATACTAGCCAGCTGGTCAGAAAACAATTCTCTGTCATCTTCTTGTAGTTCATTTATTTCTTCTTCTTCTCGAGATGCCACTCCATTAGCAGTCTAAGAGTGAAAAAAAAAATATGTTTATTACAATATATAAACTAAGACCATTATTATAACACACTCCAGCATTGCCCAGGAGGAAAAAAATTTTTTTTGTTTTTTTTTTTTAATTGTTTGAGAAAATTAAAAAAAAAAAAAAAAAAAAGAATTTTAAAAATAAAAATAGATTAACAAACAATGAAGACTGACTAATGTGCTTGTCATGTATATATGTTATCATCCAGTTGATGATTGGAACCAGCCAACACTAATTTCAAAAGCAACAGGGTTGCGGTGGCGCTCAAACAAAGAATGCTGGCAGTTACCTCCAATTCACCCTCTGGTGGTCGTTCCGAGTGTCAACTGGATGATAACATACATACAAAACTGCAAGAGCACCCCCCACTCTACTCAGAAGGGGGTGGGTTAGGGTTGATTTCACCCTACAATATTTTTAGTCAACCAATGAGAAACATGTGTATCAAGTTGCATCAAAATTGCTCCAGCCATTCGGAGGATACCATCCATCCATACATACATACATACACACTGACTTTTTGATATATAGATTTTAAGACATCATTTGTTTATAAAGGAAATTTGCTATATGTTGTACTCCTGTGCCACAGATTACACAATACCAAGAATATACAGTATATTTTTAATATTTTAAATTCACACATACAAACTGTATGAAATTTTCAGTAAGTGGAAATGAATTTCATGTTTTTAAAATTAAATATTTAGACAACTCAAGTTATACTAAAATTCGACTTAGTTTTTTTTATACAGAAAAATAAATTTTTAGTGAATTATTTTTTTTATTATCTAAACTATGAAATCCTACCCTAATCTGACTTTATAGGTATTACAAAATAGTTAGCTAGCAAAATAAAGAAAAACAAAAACATACTCACCAAGTTCCGGGTGCCCTCAGGAGCAGCAAGATGGCAATGAATATATGAATTGAAAACCTGCACTGCATGTTGGACAAAGAAACCTTTATGAAAATGCTTGTCATCCTGCACAAGTGTCAGCCAGGATTCAAGGAGCTTGTCATACGCTTCCATATACACCATGTCATCTTTATCAAGCTAAAAAAGAAAAAACAATTTTCTTAGTCATTTTTGATCTATACTCTGACCTACTGTAGGATAGAAGGCCCCTTCTTCAGGCAAGATGTAATACAGAAACTGAAGTTCCCCGTTTTTTATATATACAGTACAGGTGAAATGTTTGGACACACCTCCTCATGCAATGTGTTTTCTTTATTTTCATGACCATTTACAGCACTCCATCACT
>JANRMT010028174.1:84415388-84429333 GCA_026402145.1 Polypterus bichir lapradei
ACGTGGGCGCTACAGGCGAATGCTTTACTACCGCGCCACTGCGTGTGGTTTATCTATTTGAGCGTAGTAGTGTAATTCGGTTTTTGTTCAGCACTCTTTGGAACTGTTACTTTTTGTCTGCGCACTGCGTCAGTTCACGTGAGCCGCTGAATATGGTTTTATGTCAGTCGCTCGCTTCTAATTGTTTCGCTGCCTTCTTAATTATATAATGCATGTTTTCTAAAGCGTGTTTTGTAGCTCTTCCTGGCTTTCTACGTAATGCCTGATTACGTGAGAGGCGTGATGATGTCATACGAAACTCCGCCCCTCCAGCTCAACTCCATTACAGTAAATGGAGAAAAACAACTTCCAGTTATGACCATTACGCGTAGAATTTCGAAATGAAACCTGCCCAACTTTTGTAAGGAAGCTGTAAGGAATGAGCCTGCCAAATTTCAGCCTTCTACCTACACGGGAAGTTGGAGAATTAGTAATGAGTCAGTCAGTCAGTGAGTGAGTGAGGGCTTTGCCGTTTATTAGTATAGATATATACATAAAATATATATACATTTATATAAAATATATAAAAAATATATATAATATATAAAAAACAGAGAAGAGAACAACGTATGGTCAAGATCTTTGGATAAGATAAATTTTCAACAAAGTCTTTTGAAGTTTCTGATGAGTTTTTCAATACCAGATGTGCCTGGAGGTTGTCTGTGTCAGTCCGAGAGATGCAAACAATCTTCATATCTGGCCATAAAACTCTCTGTCTCTATTCAAACCATGTTGTAATGTGTTAAATTTTAGCATGAGTTTGACTTCCCATTCTTTTCTCTCTTGCTGTGTTCTGAAGTTGCCCATATGCACTGTGACTTTAAAGTCCCTTTCACAGTGTCCATGGCTGTTGAAGTGGGCTTCTACATGAACATCTGTGTTGCCGTGCTTGATGTGGAACCTGTGGAAATTCATTTTTTGACATAGTGTTTTTCCAGTTTCTCCCACATTAAGAGTGCAGTGTCAGGACATTTCACGCAGAGAATTAGGTAGACAACATTAGGTGATCTGCAGGAAAATTATCCCTTTAGGCAATGTTCTAGTCAGCAGTGCGGTAAAATTACACTGTCTGTATTATAAATGTGAGCACATGTTTTACATCTATTCTGTAGGCAGGGAGATGTGCCACTTTCTGTTGGTTCACTTAGGGAGCATCAAACAATTAGTTGTTGCAGGTTTGGCGGTTGTCTGTTTGCCAGTAGGGGAGGTTCTGGAAATACATTCTTCAGCGTTTTGTCATTGTTTAGCATTGGCTGAAGTTCTTTTATAATTTTTCAAAGTGCTTTAAGATGTGGGTTATAGGTGACAACAAGGGGAATGTGGTTCTTGTTGTCTTTGTTTTTATATTCCAGAAGGTATGGCATTAGCTCTTCTTATTTGAGTGTCTGTTGTTTTGGGGGTATAACCTTGTCTGACGAAATCTTGTCTAAGCTCCTGCAGTTGTTTATCCTGGTCAGTCGGGTTTGAGCAAATACAGTTGTATCGTATTGCTTGGCTGAAAATAGTGGAGCGCCTTATATACTGGGGGTTCTCAGGTAGGTTCATCTGTTTCTCGATTTGTGAAAAACAGAAGTTACAAGGGTGTTATCTTTCAGTTGAACGGTGGTGTTAAGGAAGCTGACTTTTTGAGTCATTCAGCTTTATGTTGGTGTGAAAAGAATTATATTCATTATGAAAATGGAGAAGGTCCTTCTCCCCGATAGTCCAGATTATGAAGATGTCATCTGTGTAATGGATTGTTCGCATCTCTCGGACTGACACAGACAACCTGTCTACAGACCCACATTGTATTGAAAAACTCATCAGAAACTTCATAAGACTTTGTTGGACAGTTACCTTATCCAAAAATCTTGACCATACGTTCTCCTCCCTTGCTAACTGAATCTTAACTTGCTAGAGGTCTATTAATTTTTTTACATTTCCAGGTACTTTAAAGGTTTTCCAATGTTGTTTGTCCTAGTGTGTATATAATCACAGGGAACTTCAGTTTCTGTATTATATCTTGCATGAAGAAGGGGCCTGAGTTGCGTCAAAAGCTTGCATATTGTAATTTTTTTAGTTATCTAATAAAAGGTGTCATTTTGCTTGACTTATCACTACATTCATAATGTCTAACACTGTACAACACCCTAGTACTACAGTCCGAGTGAAGAACACTTCTTGCATTTGCAACAATAAATAAAACATAAAATAAAACTTGCAGAAACAGGCTGAATGTGGAACTCAAAACACCATCCAGTACATACTCAGAACTATACAAATATATAACAAAACAGGTATTCATTAATACACAAATTCCAGCTTTCAGGCATTCAGTATAGCCCTGGTTATCCAGCTCTCCCAAAACATTCTAACAATGTACAATGTTGCAGCCAAACACTGGAAATAGAATGAAATTGATCTTATATTAATAACTATAATAAATATAGTTCAAACTTTTGAAAAACGTGTTTAGGTATAAATTTACGGACAATTACCACTTCTTCTAAGGCAGCACTTCGTCCAAAGGTACAGGTGAGGTGGGTGAGGCAGTTTACAAATGAATTGAAAAGGTCACTGGGGATGGCAGTCAAACAACTGCGGGGAAACACCGTTATTAAATTGCTGATAATATTGGATATTCCTACAGCTTCCGAATCTTCAACTTCAATCCTACAAAAGATTTAGAAGATTATGTTAAATATATCACACTTGTAAACTATTTTCCAATAAAAATCTCAAACACACAAACCAAAATTCTTATACACAGTTTAAAAATATAATCCTGGTATACCCTAGTAGTTTCCCATTTTAGTGCATGCTTATATATGCTTAATTAGCAGGAAGCAGTTTGTTTCTTTCCCTCCAATACACTCAGAAAAAAATAGCTAATTTTGACTGGCTAATCTACATTCTCAAAGACTGACAGAGTATTTTTTAACTGTGGGGCCCCACTAGAGGCTAGGTACTGTCAGAAAAACCTACAGTGCCTAGTGACACTGTATTACACTAAACTGGTCTGGAAAAATGCTCAGAGTTTAATTCTTTTTAATATTAAATTATTCCCCAAAGAATACTTTTAACAAACAATGCATAACAGGACTCAACAAAAGTACTGATGCACATTTTCCATCTACTGCTAAGCATAAAATAAATATACTGGATGGTTTTCTGACACTGACATTCAGATGGTCAGTGACACAGACTCAGAACGATAAAAACAAAACTGGAACCAGCAGTATGTCTGGAGGATGAATAATGAAGCATACGCTGAAAAGAATACCCTGCAATGCCTACACTGAAGCAAGGCAGTGGCTTCAGTGATGCTCTGGGGCTGCTTTTGTTCTTCTGGCACTGAAAATCTGCAGTGTGTGGAGTGCAAGATGGATTCAATCAAGTATCAAGAAATTCTAGGAGAAAATCTTCAGCTTCCTCATAGTCAACATGACTGAGTGTCACTGGACCTTCCAATAGGACAAAGATCCCAAGTATATCTCAAAGTCCACCAAGGATTTGTTTCACAAAAAGTTCAGGAAGATTACAGAGTGGCTGTCATAGTCGCCTTACTTGAACCTTGTAGAAAGTCTCTGGTTGGATTTAAAGAAGGTGGTTGAAACACGCAAACCCAAGAATACTAGTGAGTTGGAGGACATTGATCATGAGGAATGGGCTAAGATTCCTCAGGAAAGCTGCAAGAAGCTGGTGTTTGGCTATAAATCATGTCATAACAGCAAATCATGTTTTTCATGAAGGGGTTAAATATTTTTGAGACTGCAGTAGTCATTAAAAGTGGCATTTTTTGTTGAATGTGGAGAAAACACGTGTAATATTAGTTGTATATTAGTTGTGTTGACCTTCTTAAATTGTTCTTGTTTAATTTTTTTTATTGGAAAAAGCTGAAAGTTTGTAAATTTTACCAATAAACCTAATTAAAAAAAGTTATGAGTGTCCTGTTTTAAGGCACTCTGTCTTTTTTCTGCTCAGTACAGGCATACTGCCAAATGAACACCATCAGCAAAACAGCACCTCCCACCAACAAAATGAACGGATGAGTGAATAAGCAGAAGAGTTTTGACAAGGTAAAAGAAAGAGGATGATATATGGTGTGAGGTCTTAAGTGGAAGAAGGAATGTTCACCGATGCTGAAGTAACATGTGGTTACACACTTGATGCACTCTATACACCCTAAATTCAGCTCCTGGGGAGGGAGAGAGAAAAATTGGATTCCTCAAACCTAAAACAACCCACTACTGACAGCACTAGCACGGCACAGAAGAGATAGGGGATGGGCACTGTACACAGTGCATACATCCCCTTCTCAATTTATTATACCCTACACTGAACTCACTGTATGGGCCTCCTAAATGTGTAGTCTGTAATCGTCACTGCTTTTTGTAATAAGTTAAAGTAAAACGACATTTAGTGCTACAACTTCATTGCAAAAAATAAAAAATAAAACAAAAAAAATTGAAGCTATAGCATACAACTGTTGGAAAACACAAAATATAATCCTGAAGTGAACAATGTAAACAAATGAAAACCACTAAAATATAATAAATATGCATCTATTTATTTTCTAAACCTGCTTTATCCTGAGCAAGGTTGCAAGGAAGCTAGAATCTATCCTAGTAAACATGGTGCGCAAGGCAGGTGGACACAAATACCCACAATTCCCATTACTCAACTTATTACCTGTTTGAACTCAAAAGAATGGTTTCCTGTAAAATTGTGTTTAACATTGATCATCAAAAGAAGTCAAAGTCAGTGACTAGGAAAAGCAGGAATTGATTTACGGCAGGATGTTTTTACAGCCAATTATGCAAAGAATTATTATTATTATTTAAAACATATTCCTAGAGTATGGAGTTGCAGTGAAATAATATTAGCTCCTGGTTTAAAAAAAAAACAAAAAAACCCAAAACAAATATTGCATACCAAAGAGTACTTCATTACATAATACCTCCGATACATCCAATTAACCGACAGCAATATTAACTGAAGCACACTTCTTAAGAAATATCCTGATAAGTAACTATTGCTTACAAAGATACTGCTTATTTCGGCCAGCATTTATATTATGGCTTGTCTGGCAGGGTGGCTTATAGTAAACAGACCTCAGACTGATAGTATGCAAGATATTCTCTAAACTGCCACCAACCTTAAATAAGAAACATTATTTTTGTATTTCATTTCTCTTCTGATTGAAAATCACAATTAAAGAATGTGTTATTACCATTTTTATTTTCTACAAAAGATATTTGCCTTATATTGTAAGGCTGAAAAATGCATATCACATTCACATGCTATAGCATAATAATAGTTGAAAACCAAATAAAGTCTAAATTTCGTTCAAACTAAATTTTAAACCTAAAGATGGTCAAATATGCTCTGGGAGTTTTAAGGTAAGGTAACAGTTCCATCAAAAAGCTGATACATGAAGATGGACAAGGAAGCATATCAAAAATGCCACTTTTCAGGAAGTGTTCCGTCCTATCTTCAACCAGTTTGGTTTGCATAAAGAAAACCCAAAAATTTTGTAGAAAAGGTATTTAAATGGGAAAAAAATCTGTAAAAGAAATGTGCTCGTCCATTATTTTACACATTACTTTTGAACATTCCCTACTGATTTGTTGGAGCATCAAGCAGAATTTTAACAATCTTTGAGAGGGTCATCATGAAAAAACGTATGGAGAAAAAAAAAAGTGATTTAGGCTATAGTAACATTTATAGAAGACTGCACCACTTGAATTTTACAACTTCCAAATATGGGGCACTATCAAAAGCTTCTGGAAAAAAAGCCAATGTCTCAAGGACAATAGTGTTTGTATTAATGTAAAATTTATAAACTATTGCTAATGTTTACAGACTGCACTACAGCTTTTTTTTGGCATTTTATTGACTTTTTAATGTGTGATATCAGAAGATTTTGAACAAGTGCAAACCCTCAAGAAGGAATGAGTTATCTTTATATATTTAAAAAAAAAAAAAAAAAAGAAAGACAACGAAAAGGCATTCATTTTTCTATGCGTCTGTCACCCACCCTCTTGTGGTATCGAAAAACAATATCGAATATGAATACTTTTAAAGTATTGCTTCAAAGTTGGGAATGTCAGTTTCATGTATTTATATTCACTAAACATGGCACTGGATTATAGCAATGTTGTTGCGTGTTGATTAGTATATGCAAGTAAGAATTTCACTCTACTTGGTACTCAGGACAATAATCACCCTATAAGCTAACAAGAAGTTAAAAACACACTAAAATCAGTATTTCATTAAAACATGATTTAATTAAGATAAAAAGTTTTAAATTAATTATTTTGGAATGTATTTTAATGAAATACTTTGCTTTTAAACTTGGCAGAAGAAATCTCATCTAAAGCCTCTTTTTTAAATCAATTAAGCCAAAGGTTGCTTAGCAGTCAATTCAGAATTCAAACAAACTTAAACGGTAGTGACTGAAATATACACTAATAATACACACTAATCTAAACCTTTATAAAGTATGTTTAGCTTGATCTAAACAGAATTCTGATAGTTAAAACAGCCAAAATATTAACTGTTGACTACAACAATACATTTTAAGGTGTGTGCTTTGTACACAATTGCCACTTAACCTATATACTAAAATACTAAGTTTTAAAATATATTTGCCTCAAAATAACACTTTTCAATTATTTTTCCATTTTATGTTATTTTACTGTCTGCATTCATAGCCCACTGCACATACCTGATGTAACCAGTCATGGGTCCACATACTGTATAAAAATTACCAAAACATGCAAAATATAATGCCATTACAACATTTGAAAATTATAACTTTAAAAGCTTTGAGTTTGAGCTTTGGAATGTACTCATAATTCACAAAATAGTTTTTCTTCACCAACTCTTAAAGACTTTTGCCAAACTTTGTGAACTTCCAAGCGAAGGTTTGGCTGCTGTTGTTGCTATAAGGTTTAAAAACTATTAACTTTAAAAAGCTTTAAGCTAAACAGTTGGAATTCACCCAAAACAACCATCTCTCAAGACTAACAAATACAACTCATTTGCAATATCTCATAAGAATTTGACCATTTTTTCTTAAATTTACATTTATTTATTTGGCTGATGCCTTTATTAAAGGCAACTTACAACACTGAAGATACGCCTGATCAAATATTTTTTGTTTTTTTCCCAAATACAAGAACAGGCAGCTAAAGTGACTCGCTCATGGTCATACAGTAACAGGGTTTGAACCCACAATTTCTTGAAGCCCAATCCTTAAATGCTACACCACACTGCCTTCTTGACTTAATTGTCCACAAAATTTTTTCTTACCACAAAAACACGTCTTCAAAAACGTTCAAAACAAATTCTAGGCATTCAGAAATTTTTCCTTTGAATATTGGAAACAAAACATTTTGCATTTATGAGGAAATTAAACTCCTTGTCTTAAAAAAAAAATGCTAATTGTACTATGTTTCCTTGTGAACATTTCATTTGCATATATTTTATAATCTGATTGTACAGTAAGAACAGTTAAGCATTTTCACCTTTTCTTTCTCAACTAGAACATGTTTGTAAAAATCACAAAAGTAAAACAAAGACACAAGGATACAAACGGATGTACTCAATTTCATATATGTATAGCAAACATTTTCTTTGTGTATGTGAACTAAACTGAAAATTCTCTTATCTTAAAAACATAATTATCAAACAAACACAGACAGCAGTAACACATTCTTAAATGATATCAGTTAGTTTAATTTTGGCCTTGTGCCTCTGAACATTCTAAATAAAGCACATTAGCAACAGCTCAAGCAAAGGTAAAACACAATTGTTAGCAATTTAACACCTCAGAGTGACAAGTCTTCAACTTACCCATTTATCATACTGAGCAGTCCTTCAACTAGACGAGCAAGGTAGTTAACCTGGGCATTCTCATCTGGGAATATAGAACCATGCAAAGAAGCTAACTGTGCCAGGCACTGGAGGGAGTCCTGCGCCATATCAGAGTCTTCACGGATTTTGCGATGCACCTACGTTTCCGAAAAGAAAAAAAAAAAAAAAAGAAAAACGTTTTCCAGCTTTGAATCCTGATGTATTCAGTTAAATTCATAAAATTTAAATACTGTACAAGAATTTGGAAAAGGGCCAATTCTGCAGTATATTACTAGTAGGCAACACAATGCCAAGTTCTAGTATTACCTATAAACTACTTACAATCTTGGAGACAAACACACTCAAACAAAAAAAAATTCAACATTTTTTAAAACTTTAAAAAAGGAAAAACTGCAGCAACTTGCAACTGAAGTAGTCACTATCAAGAGCAGTCCTGAAGCTTCCCTGTAACCAAGCAATACAACTTGACTTAGAATTCCCTAGGGAGAACAGCCTGATGTCAGACGTCCAGACCAGAGCACACATTTCTAAAAGCAGCAGCTATGACAGGCATCTGTGTAACGTTAACTATGTTTATCATACAGCTCCTAGCTATACATAGATAAACCTGTAAAATCAAAGATAAGGCATGGACTGCACATTTACAAAAGGAATCACTTAAAATGCAACAAATAATACTATTATATTTCTGTCAAAAACAATACCATCAGCAGTTACTCATATGGCATTCCTCATATGCTACAGCTCTGAAATAAACAAGTTAAATATTTTTTCCAGTTAAAGGACCATCAACAATTTGTCCCCTATTCATTAAATAATGACTAAACATACATACACAGATATACACAACACTTACACACATTCACATACACACATCCAAAAAAAAAAAACTAAACAAACAAAAAACAAACAAAATCAGGCCACATTGAAGAGTTGAAGTTACTTATTCTAAATTTAAATGCTCTCTCTCAGTAGCCTTTTACATTACAAAGAAGAGTATTAACCTATTTTAACTTCAGATCACAAGTTTCCCTTATTGTCACAGAATAAGGCAATCATGGTAATTTCACTATAAGCATTTACTATTTATGCAATTACATTTCAAATTCATCCTTTTGTGTAGCAAGGTGATGCAACAGTTAGAACTGATCCTCGTAAATCCAGTGTTGTGGGACTGAATTCTAAGCCTGAATCATTTGTGTGTGGTTGGGTTTTTCTCTGTTGTTTTTCAGCAATATCCCAAAGATGTACATGTTTTATATTTGCTCTGTAATGTGGATGTGTTTGTGATTGGGTCTCACAGTGAAGTTTTGCACCTTGGTTCCTACCTTACACCTGATTCTGCCAGGGTAGGCTTCAGCCACCCACAACTCTGAACTGAATTAAACAGACTTGATGTAATGTTACTTTATATTGCAAGGTCTTCTCTGTATTTCATTTAACATATCAGGAAATGGTGTAGAGTGTAGGTTAAAAATTAAATATTTATTCTAACAAACCCACTTCAACAATCACTGCCTTCTGTGGTGAATGGTGTCTAGCACACAACTGGTCAAGTACTCTATTACATTTTAGTCTGTCAAATGATAAAAATCAGAAAACCACTGGATGGAACCAGCCCCAAAATGGACACCAGTTCCTCACAGGGTACACTGACAGATAGACATACTCATTAAGGCTGGGTCAATATAAGATCTGCCAATGAATGCAATGTGCACAGGTTTTGGATATGGAAAGAACCAAAATATTTAGTGAAATACCCACACAGTGAACAGGATTAGATTTAACTGTGGTATCCATACTGCAATAATATCTACTATATAATAGTGTACTGTTGAAATGTACAAATGAAACATTAAAACTGACCATAATAAATTTTACAACAAAAGCCTACTACTGGCATTAATTGGTGAATCTAAAGTAGATATATCAAACTGCTGTAGAATAGAAAGGACAAGGACAGGATTTTTTTTTCAACCTGACATTATGTAATAATGCTGCACTTCTCTAAACTCTGGTTAATAGTTTTTTACCACACTTTGTTTCCAGGTAAACAAAAAATTTACTGGAAGCTTGCTGAGTAAAGACCTTTCATTCAGCATAAAAATTGTAAATTAAAAAAAATGGATAAAATACAATTAACATGACATGTATATATTTAGGAAAATATTGTGCTATTCTTCTGCCCAAAATTAATTTACATCACATTTAACACAAAAAAAATCTTAGCGAACTATTACACTAAACAAAAATATTCTGCATGCTAGAATGGCCATCTAACATAAGGTGAAAAGAATATTGATACTGTACTAAATACTAAATAGTAACTACCACTTTTCCACACCATGACAAATTTGCATGATGATCAACAGAACCTGTGAACTCCTGAAGAGACACCACGTGTTGTCTAAATTAATATATAATCCTGAAGTCTGCTTTTAATCCTAAAGTTGGTTTAGAAACACCCTTGAACTTCGCAGCTTATGTCTGAGGCAGCTCAATTTTCAGCCTGCTAGATGGAGAATCACAGCTGAAAGGCTGCAGCTGTTTACTGTGACCAAACAGCTGTTTAAACTTTCGGGGACAAGTACTACTTCTTTCATCCTTGTCTGCAGTAGTTACTCTAACAAAAATATACCTTTCTATCCAAGATGTTTATTTTTTTTTTAATCCTCAAGAAATGGCTTAAAACACTTATTCACAATAGAAACAAAATGTTAATACATGTTATGTTTCTAGCAAAAAATGTTTATTAATATTTTTATTATGCCATTCCACCATTTTTAAACGTATAGCAAAAGTAAAATGTCCTCTAAACAATAGGTCTTCCGAAAAATACAGAAACTCCGAATACTTTCACATAAATGCAATCAATACAAGACAACCTGTAATTATGCTTTGTTAGTTTAAATTAACTGCTCACTATTTATTACATTTTTTAGTTACATTAAAACAGAACATTTTTAGAACAATAAAATTTTTAATCCATTTAGAGCAATTAATAAACAGATGATCTTTCACTTCATATACAAAATACAACTTTCTAAGCAGTACTTAATTCTGAACATGTCACAAATTTATACTGTAAAGATTTCCAAAATACCATATATCACACTTAAAGAATTCAATTTTATATACATCTTGAAATTAGTAGTAGGTGATTAAAGTACAGAAGCAAGATTTAAGTTCAAAATACTAATGTAAAATTTCTCTTTTTAGCAGGTTAATTTAATGGTTTCTTTTCAACTTCAACATCAAAAACTATTAAGTATAAAACAATGACAAAAAAAGACAATTTACAGAAATTGAACTTACCGTAAAAAAAAGTTCCATAACTCTGCTGTCCAAGAGCGTCTCACGCCAGGACTCAGTTGGCTTCAGCATCACATTTTGAGAGGATTCAAACATAGCTATATAATGTCGACCCAGTTATCCAGCGTCAAGGTCAACAGCAGCATAATGAGGGATACAAGAAAACAGAAATAAAATCTAGTCCCAGGTCACTGACAGGAGCTGCTCACAGGGAGAATGTAATGGAAACTCAGTAAAGCCTCTTCACATACACTACATAGCGAATGCATGAGGCCAAGGAATAAAGGTATTAGTGTTTGGAGAAGGGAGCCTCCTTTAGGAATGCCAGATAAAAGTCGGATTGCCATCATGTGGCATTCCAGAGGCCTGTGATCACTTTGTCAACCAGAGTTCCTTGTGAGTCCAGGGAAAACGAGGCCCGTGGCCACAGTTGACAGGTGTCAGACTTTAAGAAAAAACAGGGGTAAGGGGTTATTTTTGTTATGCATACAGCTTTGGGTTAGCTTTTATGAGGGTCTAAAAATATAGCACAAAAGTAACCCTGTACAACATTTCTTTTTCCTAAAAGGAACAGCACGAAGTATAGTAGAATTCAAGCTGTTACTTGACAGCACAACAATTCCTTTGAACTTAAGAAGGCTTAATCAAGACCATGACAAGAACAAATTTAATGAAGTGAAATTTGCCAACTGTACTGAATGCAACACTCATTATTGCTTTTGTAGCCAGCCAAAACTTACACAGACTGAGAAATTACCATCTTTTGGCTTAGAGTGTTCACCCAGACTTCTTTTGTACTTACAAAAAAAAAAAAAAAAAAAAAAAAAAAAGACCGAGTCTAAAACTGGATGAATGGTTGGCAGTCAGAATTTACACTTCTATGAAGCACTCTAATCCTGACTGTACATTAAAAAAACATTGTGAACCTGCATATAACAACAGGACATGAGTTAATAGTTTGGTAATGGAAATGACAACAAGCTTTAATTTAAGTTACCATCAAGATGTAGAAGCAACACATTTTATTTTTAATTTAAATTAAGTTTGACGGTAATTAACCTTGCTTTATTTAGCACATATTGTAGTTCAACAATAGTCAAAATTAGGTCAAACAGACATTGCAATCATGATACACATTTTCCAACAAAGTACAGGCCAAAAGTTTGGACACACCTCCTCATTCAATGTGTTTTCTTTATTTTCATGACCATTTACATTGGTAGATTATCAATGAAGGCATCAAAACTATGAATGATCACATGTGGAGTTATGTACTTAACAAAAAAAGGTGAAATAACTGAAAACATGTTTTATATTCTAGTTTCTTCAAAATAGCCACCCTTTGCTCTGATTACTGCTTTGCACACTCTTGGCATTCTCTCGATGAGCTTCAACAGGTAGTCACCTGAAATGGTTTTCCAACAGTCTTGAAGGAGTTCCCAGAGGTGTTCAGCACTTGTTGGCCCCTTTGCCATCACTCTGCGGTCCAGCTCACCCCAAACCATCTCGATTGGGTTCAGGTCCGGTGACTGTGGAGGCCAGGTCATCTGCCGCAGTACTTCATCACTCTCCATCTTGGTCAAATAACCCTTACACAGCCTGGAGGTGTGTTTGGGGTCATTGTCCTGTTGAAAAATAAATGATCGTGCAACTAAACGCAAACCGGATGGGATGGCATGTCGCTGCAGGATGCTGTGGTAGCCATGCTGGTTCAGTGTGCCTTCAATTTTGAATAAATCCCCAACAGTATCACCAGCAAAAACACCCCCACACCATCACACCTCCTTCTCCATGCTTCACAGTGGGAACCAGGCATGTGGAATCCATCCGTTCACCTTTTCTGCGTCTCACAAAGACACGGCGGTTGGAACCAAATATCTCAAATTTGGACTCATCAGACCAAAGCACAGATTTCCACTAGTCTAATGTCCATTCCTTGTGTTTCTTGGCCCAAACAAATCTCTTCTGCTTGTTGCCTCTCCTTAGCAGTGGTTTCCTGGCAGCTATTTGACCATGAAGGCCTGATTCGCGCAGTCTCCTCTTAAAAGTTGTTCTAGAGATGTGTCTGCTGCTAGAACTCTGTGGCATTTATCTGGTCTCTGATCTGAGCTGCTGATGACTTGCGATTTCTGAGGTTGGTGACTCGGATGAACTGGTCTTCAGAAGCAGAGGTTACTCTTGGTCTTCCTTTCCTGGGTCGGCCCTCATGTGTGCCAGTTTCGTTTTAGCGCTTGATGGTTTTTGCGACTCCACTTGGGGACACAATTAAAGTTTTTGCAATTTTCCGGACTGACTGACTGACCTTCATTTCTTAAAGTAATGATCGCCACTCGTTTTTCTTTAGTTAGCTGCTTGGTTCTTGCCATAATATGAATTTTAACAGTTGTCCAATAGGGCTGTCGGCTGTGTAGTAACCTGACTTCTGCACAACACAACTGCTGGTCCCAACCCGATTGATAAAGCAAGAAATTCCACTAAATAACCCTGATAAGGCACACCTGTGAAGTGAAAACCATTTCAGGTGACTATCTGTTGAAGCTCATCGAGAGAATGCCAAGAGTGTGCAAAGCATTAATCAGAGCAAAGGGTGGCTATTTTGAAGAAACTAGAATATAAAACTTGTTTTCAGTTATTTCACCTTTTTTTGTTAAGTACATAACTCCACATGTGTTCATTCATAGTTTTGATGCCTTCAGTCATGAAAATAAAGAAAACACATTGAATGAGGAGGTGT
>JANRMT010028174.1:84434333-84473187 GCA_026402145.1 Polypterus bichir lapradei
ATTTCTGATCAGCGCTCTCCTTGTTCGGCCTGTGAGTTTAGGTGGACGGCATACAACCGGTGTCATCAATAACTCCACATCCAGCTTTTGATAGTTTAAACATTCATAAACATCGAAGTGTCCACTACTGAAATCGTCACCTGTGAATCTAAGATGTTTAAGAGGCATTGGCGATTGTCGAAAGGTGTAAAATACTTGGCCATTTCGGTACACTTGAAAGCGACAACCGAACAATTCAGCGGCAGCCATCAACTCACATGCAGAACCATAGATGAAGGGCTTAAGTATTTCACTCTTATAGTGCTCCTGTGTAGTATAATTATCTCCTGTACCGTCATCAGTCCACACCTTGAACCTGTCCCAGTCATTCAATACATAAGACACAATGTTCCTCCGCATATCAAGAGTGAGCCTGATATGGCCGTGCGATATGTAACAAAGAGAATGGAAATGTTAGGTGCCATCTACGGGCATAGAAACCACTCAGTAAGTGACAGTTCTTTGATCGATGGTGATCACCTCGATAGACATGTTAATGGGGGTACGGTTGGAATGATAAAGGAAATGGGTACCTCAACAATGTAAAGTAAGTCTAAAATACCTACACAATAATTATAATCGTAATAAACGAACAATAAAACAGCGGAGAAGCCGTGGATTAAATAAAAAGGTTGTAGTTATCAGCAGGGAGACGTGAATCCCGTGGTGAAGCAAGGAAGGGAATATAGAGACCGGAGCAACAGACGGCCTTATATAAGCAGGCAGTCAACAACGTGGGAGGCGTCGGGATGGGAGACCCAATGCCACCTCACACGAAGACTGAGCTGCAGGCTATGGACGTATATATGTACCTAAGTAGGATTCAGTTAACGTTGGGAAACCGTGTACAGTAATCCCTCCTCGATCGCGGGGGTTGCGTTCCAGAACCCCCCGCGATAGAAGAAAATCCGCGAAGTAGAAACCATGTTTGTATGGTTATTTTTATATATTTTAAGCCCTTTTAAACTCTCCCACACTGTTAACATTTTTAGAGCCCTCTAGACATGAAATAACACCCTTTAGTCAAAAGTTTAAACTGTGCTCCATGACAAGACAGAGATGACAGTTCTTTCTCACAATTAAAAGAATGCAAACATATCTTCTCTTCGAAGGAGCGCCGTCAGGATCAGAGAATGTCAGAGAGAGAGTGAGATAAAAGCAAACAAAAAATCAATACGTGCTTTTAAGCATACCGAAGCACTGCGATAAAGCGGCATTTTGTAGAGGAGCGTCCGTATCCTCTAGGCAAACAGCCTCTGTGCAAACAGCCCCTCTGCTCACACCCCCTCCGTCAGGCGCAGAGAATGTCAGAGGGTGAGAGAGATAGAGAAAAGCAAACAATCAAGCACCGCGCGGGAATATATCTTATATCATTGAGGAGTTTTAGTTAATATGTAATACATGCTCTGATTGGGTAGCTTCTAAACCATCCGCCAATAGCGTCCCTTGTATGAAATCAACTGGGCAAACAAACTGAGGAAGCATGTACCATAAATTAAAAGACCGATTGTCCGCAGAAATCAGCGAACCAGCGAAAAATCCGTGATATATATTTAGATATGCTTACATTTAAAATCCGCGATAGAGTGAAGCCGCGAAAGTCTAAGCGCGATATAGCGGGGGATTACTGTACCAAATTTCTTGAAGATGGGCCCATAAGTAACACAGACCGTTGAAAAGTTCAATATGGCGGCCGACAGTGGCATCATACCACCGAAATAAGTACGTACATTGGTTTCGGTTAGTGCAGGGAAGCCGCCTACCAAATTTCGTGAAGATGGGGACATAAATAAGAAAGTTCAACATTCTACCAGCCTGCCAAATTTCAGCCTTCTACCTACACGGGAAGTTGGACAATACAACTAGGAGTCCTGCCATGTGCAAAAGTTCGCTGACGACACTGCTATCGTGGGCTGCATCAGGAGTAGGCAGGAGGAGTATAGGAAAGTAATCAAGGACTTTGTTAAATGGTGCGACTCAAACCACATACACCTGAACACCAGCAAAACCAAGGAGCTGGTGGTTGATTTTAGAGGCGACTAAGTGCAGAGGGTACAGACTGATAAATACCTGGGAGTGCAGCTGGATGATAAATTGGACTGGACTGTCACTACTGATGCTCTGTGCAAGAGAGGACAGAGGTGTCCTTCAACATCTGCAATAAGATGCTGCAGATGTTCCATCAGACGGTTGTGGTGAGCGCCCTCTTCTACGCGGTGGTGTGCTGGGGAGGCAGCATAAAGAAGGACACCTCACGCCTGGACAAACTGGTGAGGAAGGCAGGCTCTATTGAGGGCATGGAGCTGGACAGTTTGACATCCGTGACAGAGCGACGGGCGCTGAGCAAGCTCCTGTCAATCATGGAGAATCCACTGCATCCACTGAACAGTATCATCTCCAGACAGATGAGCAGCTTCAACGACAGACTGCTGTCACTGTCCTGCTCCACTGACAGACTGAGGTGATCGTTTCTTCCCCACACTATGCGACTTTTCAATCCCACTGGGGGAGGGGGGTTAACGTTAACATTATACAAAGTTATTGTCTGTTTTTACCTGCATTTTTATCACTCTTTAATTTAATATTGCTTTTTATCAGTATGCTGCTGATGGAGTATGTGAATTTCCCCTTGGGATTAATAAAGTATCTATCTATCTATCTATCTATCGACAAACAGAATAGGAAATCAAGCATTTTTGTCTTTGGATGCGAGGCAGCAGCTCTAACTAACCAATGCATAACTGTGACACCCACAGTCTGTAATAAAATGTATAACAACTTAATTTGGAGCTTATGCAGCATTTTAGGAACTGATCATTTCGGAAGGAAAACGAAGTGCTTTGGCAGATCAAGTAAATCACCTCACAGCAGCAAATAGGATGGGGCAACAAAATCTGAGCCAACCACATCTAACTATGGAAATGCAGATACTGTCTCATGGACAGGTCTGAAATCCTAACCCTTCCCATGTATCTGCAGCCCCTTCTGACCTCTGTACAAGCTCTATTTCCGCCACGACAGTTTGTTCACGCTTAAGAATCATACTTGTAATTTTCAGATGCATGCTTAATTTTGAGAGGCAAACGTAAATCACAAGTGTGAAAAGTTAATTTGTTGTAGATTATTACGAGTTATTTTTGACAATGTTCCCAATTCAGTACCAGTGCATGCTCCATTATCTCCAATGATATTCGTCAGCTATGCATGACAGGTGATGTTGAGACCTCGCTAGCCTCCGTGTCTTCCAAGAGCAGCAACTACATTTTTTTAGGTAAGAAAAATGTTTTGCATGTTACCGATTTAATTTTTTTGTACTGCATTTTATGAGTTATTTCACAGTTATTGTGCTATGTAAAATGCATATTGTCAAAAATAGTGTTTTGTTATAAAAAAATCCATGAAGAAAAGTGTATGTTGAGAAATCTCTAGCAAAAGATTACTTTTTGTTTGAACCCAACCCCCTATTTCCCATAGGTTCAATGTATAAATATTAGCAACTTCGATTTGTGTGTCATTTCTTAGAAATGTAATCCCTGCTAAAGTTCAGAGTTCATAATTATAAAATATACAGTTTGGCCAAAATTTAAATAGAATAATAGTTCCGAGATTTACATGAGATAGTGTAACTGTGAAATAAGAAATGAGTTTTGCAAAGTAATGAGAGCTTAACAGGGTGCCGGTAAAGTAGTGGCAGCGGGTTGGAAGCATACAAGACTGTGGACTTTTGAATCATGGTGTCGGTCCCCTGTTTCAGAACCGTTACATGCCTAATACATATACATAAACACACATGCATATACATACAAATTTACCGTAAATATACACACACATATTTGTATGAATATACAGTGGATGCAGAATGTATTCAGACCCCTTTGCTTTCTGCACACTTTACTGTGTTGTTGATTTACTTTAAAATTTCTTCTTAGGGGTGGTGATAGGCAGGTGATGAGCAGTGCCTGGTCTTCACCAAACATGCTAATCAGAGCTCAGTTTTGGTGTCCTCAGACCACAAAAACTTTTTCCACATGTTCTTAGAGTCCTTTAAACTCTCAAATGTCTATTACTGAAGACAGGCTTCTATCTAGCCATGCTATTATTCATGTCGGATTTATGGAGCGCTGCTGAGGTGGTCGTCCTTCCAGCATCCTCCCCCATCTCAGCGCAGGACTTCTAAAACTTTGTTAGAGAGATCATTGAGATTTTGGTCAGCTTCCTTACCAAGTCTCTTCTTGTACTGTTACTCACTTTGGCTTGATGGTGACTCTAAGAGTAGTCCTGGTGGTTCTAAATACCATTTCACACTCAAAACTTTGGTTTTATACTCTTCCCTTAAATATACAACACCACAATTTTATCAAGGAGATCTACAGGTCTAAACAATAAATCGTTTTTGCAATGAAAAATTAATTAATTATTTGTAAGATGTATTTTCAAAGTTTAATAAAAGGATATAGTTTGGTGGTAAGAAGTTCCAACTCAGAACCTGATTAGCTAGTGCAAGATATCGCTGGAAAACAGAAGACATCTGAGCATTAAGGTTTTCTCTGCGACTGAATTCCTGAAGAACTTCAACTGTAAGAACAAAGATCTGTCGAAGGTCTTCTTCCTACAATTCAAAAGAAGCATGATTGCGCTTTTAAAAATACAGTTGGTCCAGTAAGTCAATTAGATTTGCCAGAATTCATGTTTTTCTACAAAAATGTTGATCTACCATGTTATATTTGCATTTTAACAGTGTGTAAAACTATAATGTACATGGATTAACATATTTAATTGTATGAGTTGCCCTCAGCATTTCTTAAAATCTATGCTACTGGAAAAAAAATTATATGGTCATTCAAGAATAATATTCGTTCATCCACGCACTTCAGTGTCAAAAAACTTTATATATATAAAAAAAAAAAAAAAAAAAAAAAAAACCACACAGGTGTACCCATGTTATCCAGGAGATACCCTGTAAAAAAATTGCATGCATTTAATTTACCACTGTTGAATCACCAAGTGGACAATTCTCAGCCTACCCTTCCCTATTTTTCTCAACATATGAATATCAACTAACACAAGTGGGACCTGGACTTAGATAATATATACAGAACATATATCAAAAGGTGCTCAGCTAAGAAGTTTAAGTGCAAATTTAAAATGCATCTTGAGGAGGAACAAGACACTGACAGAAAAGAATTCCACCAATGACTAGGTTTCCATTCAAGCACTGATTAAGATATATTTAGATATGTTTAGAAGAGAACAGAGCACAAGATCTCAAAGGAGGATTCCCCCAGACACCTATAAAACTGGCCAAAAACAATGATATAATCAAATCTTAGAACCGCTATTGTATAAGAGTGCAGTTTAGCTTTGAAAGTTATATGGTCATCTAAATGAAAACATTTAGGGTAAAGATATGTGTTGGATAAATGAAACAAAATTTCTAAATGAAGAACCTACAAGTTTATGCTTGAATTAAGAGCCAAAGTAGCCCAACTCATAACTCAAAATTAATTTTCAGAAAAAGTTAAGAGTACCTCTTCGGTCTGTTCTCCACAAGAAATCTTACATATCTACTTCATAGCTTGATATTTTCTGAAGCCAATAATGATTAAGTTATTAAAGCAACTAACCTGAATCATTTGACATTAAATTCAATGTAATATGGAGCAATACTCAATAAAACACTATGATGCACCCAAAATGACAAGTTCAATTATTTTATTGTACATCACTACAAGTTACAGTAATTGTCTTAGAAGAAGAAAAAGTTTTAAATCTAACTAATTCTCCAATTTATTTTTTTTTAATTACTCCATCAAAATATCCTCCAGAATTGCTGAATATGTAGCTGTCAAGTCATTACACACAAACAATCCCACGAGGTTAACTGGAGTAGTAATTGTAAGGGACCTCATAATATATTAATTATTCCAAACCTCTGCCATATATATATATATATATATATATATATATACTGTATATTAAATACAGTGGTTCATTGAAATTAATTCCCTTCCTGACTGAAGCTAGAATAATATTTACAGGGATAAATTCAATTTGCTACACCTAAACAGACAAACCCCAGGTGACACATTACACTTACATCAAAGTCATATTAGGTAGATGTTCATAAACCATACTTTGAAATACTAGTATAAATCATTAGCAGCACAGATTGAGATAAAACCAGCTACTAAGATTTATTTCAATTTATTTGCAGTTCCTCAGAGCTTCTAAGAGAATGTTTATTACTGACAACAGAAAGATTACCAGCTTAAGACTTTTCATATCAGTGAAAAAGGTATTTAAAGGATTACTGCTTTTATTTTTCAATTTATTTACTATTTTTTGTGTTTCCAGTATGGTTGAAATGTTATATAGCTTCATTATAGATACTCAGGATAAATAATGTGTACAATGTATAAGAAAATGCACCACACCCGATACAGAAAATGCAGAATAGAAAATATTCACTTTATATAGATAATTTCTTTCTTCTTTTTCTCTTGTATTTTATAACATTAAATGATAAATTATTCATATTTCTTTAAGTTACATGACCCCCCAATAAAAGCTTCTCAGAAGGTTCTAATTTATTTCCATTTCATTTTTCTTCTATTTCCCATTAAGTACTTGACAGTGTCACATACACTATTTTTATAGGCTGGTTAAGATTTAAGCAGCATGCACTACAAGCAACTCATTTACATTTATGTTTAATGCAATTTCTTACTCGTTCTCTTTTACTTATTTTCATTTATTTTATTTTTTTTAAACTGAATTGTGATTGACTACAGAGAACATATTTTAATTAAATGCTAATTAAGACAACTTACTTGAAAAACTCTTTTACAATTACCATGGAATTCCATACTTAGTCCAATATTACTTGTTTTGCTGGAGCTGGAAAATTCGCTTAACAGGGCTGTAAGAATGGAACATGCCAATGTCTGCTGTTAATATAAAAAAGAAAAAAAAAAGATTTTATTTGCAGTTCTCATCAAGCAAAGTAGGCTCAAAAGAGGACTACTGGGGGAAAAAAAAAAAAAAAAAAAAACTCGCCATTTTCCATCAAAATGCTTGCACAAAGACTTAATGGTTGTCTTTAAGTGAATGTGTTGTTTAATTGTACACAGATTTTAATTTGAAAACATCATATAGTTATTTGTTTTTCCCAAGAAAATCTACAAAAATGAGCAATCAGGGCTCACAATTAACAAGCCCAATCATTGTGGGGCCTCTTTAAAATGGAAAGTTCTTTAATGATGCTTACAACAGAAGAGTTTGTTGTTTCCCAATACTCCTTAGATTACATTTACATTACAAAGTTTACTCCATTTAGTGCATACTAAGTCACTATAGACTCAACAGCCTAAGGACAGATCATTTTTGACACAAACACATTTTAGTTGTGCAACATGCTCAAAATGTAATATATAATACTTTTCACATAAATGCATAGAGAAGTCAAGGAAAATGACACCTTTTATTAGGCAACTAAAAAGATTATAATATGCCAGCTTTCGAGGCAGCCCAGGCCCCTTCTTGTTGTTAATAATAATAATAAAAACACATTTTATTTAATAGGCACCTATCTTAACACTCAAGGTCACATTACAATAAAATGAAACAACATTAATAAAATATAAAAACAAAGGACGATAAAATTAAATAGCAATGGTACAGAGATAGTAGCAAACACACAGAACAGGTAGTAACAGTGTTAAATTCATAATTGATATGCCACTTTAAAAAGATAAGTTTTGAGGGCAGTTTTAAATGTGTTATTGAGTCTAGTTTACTGATATGAGAGAGAAGAGAATTCCAGAGTTGAGGAGCACTATGAGAGAATGCTCTTGCTCCCACAGAACAGAGTTTGATGTGTGGTACAGAAAGTAAAGCTGCAGATGAGTAAAAGATCTGAGTGAGCGAGAGGGAGTTAAGTCTGTAGGAGAGCAGTGAGGTAGGGAGGTGCAAGGTTATGAAGAGCCTTAACACTAGAATTACCAAAGCCTATGAACAAATTCGTAAACCCGGCGCACCTTAAATCCGTTCGCACCTCTCTGTCAGCATCTTTTGTTTTCTAAGTGTGTTGATAAGTGCAAGCAGCCTGCTATCCCATCCTCCCACCACCGCAAAAACTGCAAAAAGTTCTCCCAGCTCAAGCCTTGTTTTTCTGGGAGTGTGGTATTGGGAGCTGTATAGTGTAAATAATATTGTTATTTGGAACATATGCATTTCTCGTGTGTTCCGTGTCTATAAAGATCTATGTAAGTATAGGATGACAGAAATGTTGAACACATACCTAAAAGACAAATAATGTGTGAAGACTGAAGTCCAAATATCAAATAAGCACTTTCACAAACGGTACAAGTATAACAAAAGTGCGCTTTTATTCAAGACTATAACAGAAGAAAAAGAAATCATAATTAAAAGGTTGTGGGTTTGAGCATTGCCGCGTCACAAAATGAACATTTTGAGTAGTGAGCTGCTGTTATTGTTACTATGATACAATAAAAACATACATTTAATTTGAGTCTTAACAGCCAGTGTAAATGTATGGTACTTGTAAAGGTTGGCTTAATTTTTATTCAGTTTTATTCTCTTAATCATGTTCATACTCCATCCCCAATCTGACACTGCTATTTTCAAATAAAGTCAAGCTATAACAGAGGTGAACTCCGATGAGGACGAGGGCTCTACATCGGAGAAAGAGAACAGAAGCCCACCCCGCAATAAACATCCACGCACATAACACAATACAGTTGCACCAGACGTAAAGTCAAAAGATGGCATCGTTTGGATGCAGCAAGAGGTCTGGCATCATCCGGCCAGTCAGCATGCCACACACCTGTCCTTCAAAGAAAAAGCACAGCTTAAAGAGCTCGCCAAGGTATTGTGCAAAGCCCAGTTTGCAATTATGTTTTGTGATGGTCTTTATACAAAACACTTATATGTTACGTATATAAAAGCCAGATCGAATGCTATTAACCTTGATTTATTTACTTATCTTCCTACAGCATAAAGTCACAAGTACATCGCAGAGCGTTCTGTGTTTGATCGACACAGGCATGCTGACAAAATACATGTGTACTGAAGTGACTTCGGCTGCAGGTATTCACAGCAGTATTTTGTATTGTATTTGGTACTAAACAGGGAGCAAGTGAAGTTGAGAGAGAATATGTGCAAAATGTTCAGTGAATTTAGA
Source organism: Polypterus bichir lapradei (assembly GCA_026402145.1). NCBI lineage: Eukaryota > Metazoa > Chordata > Cladistia > Polypteriformes > Polypteridae > Polypterus > Polypterus bichir. Next base: position 84,443,575 of record JANRMT010028174.1, read on the forward strand.
ACAGGTTATTTTCCCAGCAGCAGAATTTTGAACAAGCTGTAAGTGATGGTTATGTTTTTGTGGGATGCCAGAGAGAATAGCATTACAGTAATCTATACGTGGGGTGACTAGGGCATTAACCAATACTTCAGGACTATGTTGCAGAACAGGACGAAGACTAGAAATGTTTCAGAGATGGAAGAAGGTAGTCCAAGAAACATTACTTATATGGGAAGAAAAAGAGAGGGTACTGCCTAGAATGATGCCCAGGCTCTAAACCTGGGAAGAGATGTTTGCGTTAATATTGTTAATTAAAATAGAAGAATAGTTAACCTTAACAAGTGTAGATTTAGAACCAATGAGGATCACCTCAGTTTTACTGCTATTTAATTGGAAAAAGGTGCAAGTCATCCATGACTATGTCTTGGAGACCTGCCATAAGAGTATTTGGAGGGAAAACAGAAGTGTATTTAGTGGATAGATATAGCAGTGTGTCACCAGCATAACAATGACATTTAATACTATGGTGCTGAAAGATATTACCTATTGGGAAGATGTAAATGAGAAAAAAGCAGCCCCAAAACAGAACCCTGCAGAACTCCTTTGAGTAACTTTTGCAATCTCAGATTTAAAGCCCTTTACTTGAACAAATTGCATTCAACCAGCGAGGTAATAAGAAAACAACTGGAGGACAAGACGGCAGACTCAAAAACTGAAAAAGCTGACATATTGAATTAATAACAGTCAAGGATTTCATTAAAATCAATTGTCAGTGCATCAGTTGACGTGTCAAAGTGCATGTTAAAATCACCCATAAGGATGACATTAGGAGACACTGCACACAAAGTTGTTAAAACAGTAAAAAGTTCTGCAATAAAAACACTTGATAGTTTAGGACAGGGGTTGTCAGCTCTGGTCCTGGAGGAATACCATGGCTGCAGGTTTTCATTCTAACCCGTTTCTTAATCAGTGCCCTGTTTTTGCTGATAATTAAGTTCTTTTGAACTAATTTTAATTGACTTGCTCTTGAAGACTCAGACCCCTTAATTGTTTTTTTCCTTAATTAGCACCCAAACAATGATGAGATACAAAATGAGCCAAAACAACTGGTGTTCATCATACAATATCTGAAAATAAAGAAAGATGAAGGCCTCAGGAATGTTGGTCTGCTCAGGTCCACAAAACATTTTAACAGTGCTTTTAGAAAGAGAAAATCGACAATTTCTAAAATGTCTGCTAATACACTCCAAGAGCAGCAACAAGCCACGGAATTAAAGAACGGGTTTAATTAACAACAAGAATTGGCACCTAATTAAGCAGTTGGTTGGAGTGAGATTGGTTGGAGTTTGAGGCCCTGACTTAGTTGGTCTTCTGTTGGCTCCCTCACTTCACATTTCATTTCTGTTTGGGTGCCATTTAAGGGAAGAAATAAAGCAATGCAGAGGAATGATGAAGAAATCTTAAAAAAGCAATTTAAGTGAATCCACAAGAAGCCAATTAGCAGCACAAACAGGGCACTCATTAAAAAAAGGGTTATAATGAAAACCTGCAGCCATGGTGGTTCTCCAGGACCAGAGTTGGCGAACCCTGGTTTAGGAGGTCTATACAAAGTAGCAATTATAGCAGGTGAAAGTCCGCAGAGTTTGCCAGCTAACAGCTCAAAGGACATGCTGGAAGAAGTATTAGTGATAATTTGAGGTCTTTGCGGTGAATTATTGCGAGACTGTCTCTCCTCCCTGAAAAATGGGATTTAGAGATTCAGACAAATCTTGGAGGGAGTGCTTGATTTAGATAAAAATAACCAACTAGTTGCTGCCAGATCTCGGTCAGACAATCAAAAGCATCTATAATAAAAATCACCAAATCAGCAGAGCCTTGTTAGAGATAGTTCGGGTATTAAATAATCCAAACTTCAAAGTGCCCATGGACGCATATTCTGGAGATTTTACCAGAGGAATCAGCACATTATGATCAACATGTCACTCAAAAATACGTGAACAAGAGCGTCCTTCAGACCAAAGTGAAGGAACAGACCCCGCTGTTACTTCTGCTGAGACAAAATTGATGACGAGACCAAGGGTGAATATACTTTGGTCGTCAAAGAATGCCGCGTTGCAGAAGGAGATCAGCAGGAAAATCATAGTTTGTTCGAAGTCAACACAATTCATCTGGTGAGTATTTTAGTTTTGAAGATGTGACAGCATTAGATAGCAAAGTAGACATAGTAATCCATGACAACCAATAGATGTTTATTATAGTAAACTTCCAGAAATCACCCGAGCAAATTCTAGATTGGAAGCAAAGCAATGTACCCCTTGTGTACCTACTTGGCCCAATTAAAATAACACGTTAGCCAGTAGATTGTCACCACTGGGATTTGCACAAGTACTCAGCAATTAACAAAAGGCAGTTTCTACCACCTATTCATCAAAACTAGTTACTTGAGCAGAGAATCAGTGAGAGTTTCCACTTACCCACACTTGGTTGCAGCCAGCAGAGAACAGTTCTACGAGGGCTTGTGTTAAGGCCGAAAGAGGCAAGGGACACAAATGTGTGTTATCAGTTTTTAATCCACTGCAAAGGAAGATCCGATGCAAAAAGGCAAAAAACAAGTAAAGAACAAACGGAAAAATACCCAAACAGAGCACCGTCGTGCAGCAGCAGACAGTAACGCCGTGTTCACTTGCGGATTTTACAATATTAACTCAGATGACCGTTGATTGCAAACTGTCCGAAGAATGAGCCTCAGTTGCCTCGAAAGCTTGCATATTGTGATCTTTTTAGGTAGACAATTAAAGGTTTAATTTTGCTTTACTTCTCATTGCATCCATAATGACTAACACATTACAACATCCTATCACTACATACATAGCTGCATATAAATTTACCAACTTCAGTATTTTTTAAATAAAATGCAAGTTAATAAAAGGAAAATAAATGACCTTCTTTCTTTTAATAATAATTCTTTACATCACTTTTCTCACTACTCAAAGTGCATTGAGCTCCATGTAGGTAGGACTCGGGATGCGTTAACTTCACTTGTGTAAAGGGGTGTAGGGATGGGTTTAGAACCTTGATGAGCTAACTGGTGCCAAAAGACAAGCCCTCAGTCAAACTATTGGTCGTAAAGTGAGGTTCCGAGCTGGTTGGAATAATTTAAATAAATAATTACTGCACTTGTATCATTGTGTGGGGTATAGTAGTGTGGCGAGAGAGGTTCCTATGCGTGATGTGGAGCAGGCAGGTGATGTATAAAATCATGCCTAGCAAAGAAAAATCAGCTCACAAAGCTAACATTAATCATTTCAAAAACATAATTCTGCCATAAAAGTAAAAATGTCATGAATTTAAAGAAAAAATATGCACAAAAATACAATGGAGATTATAAATGGGAAATTACAATAATAAAAGTAATTAATGCAACAAAAAGAATAGAAATAACTAAGGGAAATATATAAATGTAATGATATAATAAGAAAAATGTTTACAGTAATAGTAACTGGAAACAGACAAGTATTCACTATTATATAATAAAAAGTAACAAATAAAATACAACAGAGAAGGCAAATATAATGGAAATTAAGGGCAATATATGTAAAAATCTGCACACACACGCGAAATAGGCAAAATGTATACATAATATCAAAGTAAAGATAAATTAAATGACAAGCATATGATGGAGTAGATGCAGGCAGTTTAGGAAACTATTAAGGACAATAACTTGAAACGGGTAAAAGAGGTCATGATGACCAAAGTTTTTCAGACAATAGATACGGACATGTATCCAATAATTCTTAAGTAGCCCATGGTTCAAAATCTGTGTGTTTCAGGGAGCATACCTCTTTGAACCCAAACAAACAGTCTAGTTGCACACTAAAACATCGGTTTAGCTGATAAACATGTTTGCAAGTAAAATCAGATATTGATGTTCTGCACAAATAAGTGTAATTGCATTTTGCTAATAAATCCTAACTAAATATTTTAAATATGTACCACATCAAAAATCGCCTTAAAACTACTTAAATTACATGTGCTTTTAACCAGCTAATACCAAAAATTACTTTCAGGTTAAATATTTCATAATATTTTCATATAATGTCACAGTTTAAGATTTTAAAAAATACTCTTATATTAAGTGTGATTATTTCAGTGAAACAATGCAACAATTTAAAACATACAGTATACTCTAATGCAGTGCTTCCCAAACTCAGTCCTGAGGACCCACTGTGGTTGCAGAGTTTTGTTCCAACCAACTTCCACTCCTAGCCCAATTAAGTGAGCTGTTATTTCCCAGTTTCTGTGTTTTGGAGTCAATGGAGAAGAAACAAGACCAAGTTTGCTAATTTTTATTAAAATGTACTAAGCACTTATAAGGGGATAATTTTTTTTTTTTTTTAAACTTAATTTTCAGCCCTATTTTTTTTTTCTGACTGTTTAATGTATTGTGTACTAATTAGAGGGTCTGACGCTAAAGTTATTGCAGCCTTTCATCATTCAGCGTTTGTTTACCTGTTTGTCAGTTCTGTTTGTTTTATTTATCATTAGGATATAATGAAGGGTTGAAACTACACAAAAAATAAACTAATAGGACAACAACATGAGAGGTAAGCACTTAAAGCAAAGTAGGAATATTTCTAAATGTCTTTTAAATGTAAAAATCATACTGCTGTGCAGAATAAGAACAGAAAAATTATCACTAATTGTGAATTTGGCAGCCCCAGGTTGTGAATGATATTACAGGGTCCTGTGGCTACAGCAGGACCTTTTGTCAGGGTCAGAAACTGAGTAAATCACAATATGCCTAAACCAAGTGGACAACAATGTCAAAAACTGGGATAAATTTATGGTACTTGTATAAGTTAGCTTTGTTTTCAGTTTTATTCTGTCAGTCATGTTCACGCTGTCCAAAACACCAAAAACCGATCTGACCCTAACTAACTCTGTCGGCGTAAATTTACACCCAATTTGACGCTGTTCATTTTCAAATTATATTGCATTAGTGCAAAAAAACAAAAACAAAACGTGGTCACTGATTACAACCATAAGAAAGCATGCGAATGAATATGAATAATGTTGCATCAGTGCCTCAATGTTTTCCGAAATGTACTATACAGCTCATAAAATGAATTATTCCAAACAACATATATACCTATGTCTGTTTTTTGTCAGTGCGGCTTTGACATCATGGACCATAAGGTGCATACTAATTCAGCGTAAGCCCGAACACTCAAAAAAATTCAACTGACAATGAGACACCAGGATGGCATGATACACCAGCGTTTGTGTGAGCTTTTATCCCTCCAGATCAGAGAATTCCTAGTTCCATTGTCTCAAAACAACCACTCACATCTACAGTTATTCCCAGTTTCAAATAAAAACTAACAGCGTCAGATCTAATGGGGTCATATGTAGTGTGACTGACAGAATAAAGATGGGGGGGGGGGGGAAAGGTAACTTTTACAAGTACAGTGGAACCTCCGTTTGCGAGTAACTTGGTTTACAAGTATTTTGCAAGAGCAGCTAAATTTTTTAATAAATTTTGACTTGATAAACGAGCGATGTCTTGCAATACGAGTAGTATGGATACACTTTGTCTGCTGAGTGTCATGTGATCACAACTGAGCCGATGGTTCTCTCTCTCGAGTTTGTGTGCCTCACTCATATAGTCAACATCCGTACGAGCGTATACTGTTTACTACAGCATTGTGACTGTGTGTGTGTGTGTGCGCTGTGAAGTGCGAGTCCCCGTCTTGCGCCCCAAAACACGAAGCCGAGTCTCAGTACTTTAACAGCACCAGCTTTATTCAGCTTAAAACAACAACAGCACGGTTATTTATTGTAGCGGGAACTTTATAATGTTCCTTGTATCATGGCAGGCACTTATAGCATGTCCCTGATCTTTTTGGATACGCTTTTACGGCGAACTGCTACAGCGCCGGGAGACTGTGATTGCTTTGGGACACTCTTTCGCGTGTCGTCCCGTTGGGTGGAATCCCACAAGAGTTTAGAAACTCACTCACACCAGCCATGATTCTTTTTAAAGGTAAAGTGCAGGTTAATTTGTTTTATGTATTTTTACTTTATATTTTGTATTAATCATTTTTATATGAATAGTTTTGGGTTGTGGAACAAATCATCTGAGTTTCCATTATTTCTTATGGGGAAATTCACTTTGATACACGAGTGCTTTGGACTGCAAGCACGTTTCCGGAATGAATTCTGCTCGCAAACCGAGGTTCCACCGTACTATAAATATACACCGGCTGTTAGAGATGCAAATCAAACATATGCTCTTATTGTATAATAATAATAGCAGCTCACTACTCAAAACGGTAAATTTGTGAGGCAGTCAGGATTGAAGCGTGGGAAGTCTTGATTACAAGTCAGCAGTTCTTACCACTGCACCCATAGAAGCTATTGCATTATCTTTGTACTTTTTGTGAAAGTGTTTATTTGATCTTTGGACTAAAGGGTTCACACATTATACAGTTTATGTCTACATTTTGTCATTTATTACAAAAACATGAAGCGTTTCTGTTTTAACGATGTGTTTACATAGATTGTTGTAGACACAGAACACACATGAAATGCATGTGTTCCAAATAACAATATATCTGTTACCCTCGAAAACACCACCACTTCACTCCAAGATAATCAAGGCTTCAGCTGGGAGAGCTTCGTGCCCCTTTCTGCGTTGGTGGGGAGATGATATAGCAGGCTGCTGACAGAGAGGTGCAAAGGGATTTAAGGTGGATTGGAATTACGAGTTTTTTTGTAGGCTTTGGTAATTCTAGTGTTAAAGTGTACCAACAGTAAGCAGGAAAGAATCACTCACTTAGACCTTTAGTATATAGAAGGTAATAGACATGAAAGTTCATTGGGCAGAGAATTTATAGGAATATACAGTGGCTTGCAAAAGTATTCGGTCCCCTTGAACTGTTCCACATTTTGTCACATTACAGCCACAAACATGAATCAATTTTATTGGAATTCCACGTGAAAGACCAATACAAAGTGGTGTACACGTGAGAAGTGGAACGAAAATCATACATGATTCCAAACAATTTTTACAAATAACTGAAAAGTGGGGTGTGCGTAATTATTCAGCCACCTGAGTCAATACTTTGTAGAATCACCTTTTGCTGCAATTACAACTGCCAGTCTTTTAGGGTATGTCTCTACCAGCTTTGCACATCTAGAGACTGAAATCCTTGCCCATTCTTCTTTGCAAAACAGCTCCAGCTCAGTCAGATTAGATGGACAGCGTTTGTGAACAGCAGTTTTCAGATCTTGCCACAGATTCTCGATTGGATTTAGATCTGGACTTTGACTGGGCCATTCTAACACATGGATATGTTTTGTTTTAAACCATTCCATTGTTGCCCTGGCTTTATGTTTAGGGTCGTTGTCCTGCTGGAAGGTGAACCTCCGCCCCAGTCTCAAGTCTTTTGCAGACTCCAAGAGGTTTTCTTCCAAGATTGCCCTGTATTTGGCTCCATCCATCTTCCCATCTACTCTGACCAGCTTCCCTGTCCCTGCTGAAGAGAAGCACCCCCAGAGCATGATGCTGCCACCACCATATTTGACAGTGGGGATGGTGTGTTCAGAGTGATGTGCAGTGTTAGTTTTCCGCCACACATAGCGTTTTGCATTTTGGCCAAAAACTTCCATTTTGGTCTTATCTGACCAGAGCACCTTCTTCCACATGTTTACTGTGTCCCCCACATGGCTTGTGGCAAACTGCAAACGGGACTTCTTATGGTTTTCTGTTAACAATGGCTTTCTTCTTGCCACTCTTCCATAAAGGCCAACTTTGTGCAGTGCACGACTAATAGTTGTCCTATGGACAGATTCCCCCACCTGAGCTGTAGATCTCTGCAGCTCGTCCAGAGTCACCATGGGCCTCTTGGCTGCATTTCTGATCAGCGCTCTCCTTGTTCGGCCTGTGAGTTTAGGTGGACAGCCTTGACTTGGTAGGTTTACAGTTGTGCCATACTCCTTACATTTCTGAATGATCGCTTGAACAGTGCTCCGTGGGATGTTCAAGGCTTTGGAAATCTTTTTGTAGCCTAAGCCTGCTTTAAATTTCTCAATAACTTTATCCCTGACCTGTCTGGTGTGTTCTTTGGACTTCATGGTGTTGTTGCTCCCAATATTCTCTTAGACAACCTCTGAGGCCATCACAGAGCAGCTGTATTGTACTGACATTAGATTACACACAGGTGCACTCTATTTAGTCATTAGCACTCATCAGGCAATGTCTATGGGCAACTGACTGCACTCAGACCAAAGGGGGCTGAATAATTACGCACACCCCACTTTGCAGTTATTTATTTGTAAAAAAATGTTTGGAATCATGTATGATTTTCGTTCCACTTCTCACATGTACACCACTTTGTATTGGTCTTTCACGTGGAATTCCAATAAAATTGATTCATGTTTGTGGCTGTAATGTGACAAAATGTGGAAAAGTTCAAGGGGGCCGAATACTTTTGCAAGCCACTGTATCTAAGGTAACAGAGAATTTAACTCATTAAGATTTCAAGTATATACTGTTATTTAAAAACTGCACACACTTTCTAGCATGATAGTTATTAAAATGTACTCTTCTAGAGTGTATATATAGTCATATGAAAAACTTTGGGAACCCCTCTCAGCCTGCATAATAATTTACTCTACTTTCAACAAAAAAAAAAAAAAAAAAAAATAATAACAGTTGTATGTCTTTCATTTCCTAGGAACATCTGAGTACTGGGTTGTTTTCTAAAAAAAAAATCATAGTGAAGCAGTATTTAGTTGTATGAAATGAAATCAAATGTGAAAAACTGGCTGTGCAAAAATGTGTGTCCCCTTGTAATTTTGCTGATGTGAATGCATGTAACTGCTCAATACTGAATAGTTGCAACACCAAATTGGTTGGATTAGCTCATTAAGCCTTGAACTTCATTGACAGGTGTGTCCAATCATGAGAAAAGGTATTTAAGGTGATCAATTGCAAGTTGTGCTTCCCTTTGACTCTCCTTAAAGAGTGAAAGCATGGGATCCTCAAAGCAACTCTCAAAAGATCTGAAAACAAAGATTGTTCAGTATCATGGTTTAGGGGAAGGCTACAAAAAGCTCTCTCAGAGGTTTAAACTGTCAGTTTCAACTGTAAGGAATGGAATCAGGAAATGGAAGGCCACAGGCACAGTTGCTGTTAAACCCAGGTCTAGCAGCCCAACAAAAACACAGGAGCTGCATATGTGCAGGATTGTGAGAATGGTTACAGACTACCAAGAGATCATCTACAAAGACCTGCAAGAACATCTTGCTGCAGATGGTGTATCTGTACGTTGTTCTACAATTCTGCGCCATTTGCACAAAGAACATCTGTATGATAAGGTGATGAGAAAGAAGCCCTTTCTGCATTCACGCCACAAGCAGAGTCGCTTGTTGTATGCAAATGCTCATTTAGACTAGCCAGATTCATTTTGGAACAAAGTGCTTTTGACTGATGAGACAAAAATTTAGTTATCTGGTCATAACAAAAAGCGCTTTGCATGGCGGAAGAAGAACACCGCATTCCAAGAAAAACACCTGCTACCTACTGTCAAATTTGGTGGAGGTCTCATCATGCTGTAGGGCTGTGTGGCTAGTTCAGGGACTGGGGCCATTGTTAAAGTCGAGGGTCAGATGAATTCAACCCATTATCAACAAATTCTTCATAATAATGTTCAAGCATCAGTCACAAAGTTGAAGTGACGCAGGGGTTGGATATTCCAACAAGACAATGACCCAAAACACTGTTCGAAATATACAAAGGCATTCATGCTGAGGGAGAAGTACAATGTTCTGGAATGACCGTCACAGTCCCCTGACTTGAAAATCTATAGGATGATTTGAAGCAGGCTGTCCATGCTTGGCAGCCATCAAATTTAACTGAACTGGAGAGAATTTGTATGGAAGAATGGTCAAAAATACCTCCATCCAGAATCCAGACACTCATCAAAGGCTATAGGAGGCATCTAGAGGCTGTTATATTTGCAAAAGGAGGCTCAACTAAGTATTGATATAATGTCTCTGTTGGGGTGCCTAAAGTTATGCACCTGTCTAATTTTGTTATGGTGCATATTGCATATTTTCTGTTAATACAATAAACAGAATGTCACTGATGAAATACAACTGTTTCCATAAGGCATGTCATATATTAAAAGGAAGTTGCTACTTTGAAAGCTCAGCCAATGATAAACAAAAATCCAAAGAATTAAGAGGGGTTCCCAAACTTTTTCATATGATTGTATACACATTCTCTCTATGTATTGGCATTAAGACTGTGTAGAGAATTATCGAAAACAGAATTATTGCAGTTCTACAATGAAGGTGCTGATTTTACAAAACATTTTGTCTATAGAAAATAGTGGACATAGACGGAAAAGTAGACAAACAGCTTTAGAATTACAATCTGATCTGTATTTTGGAATGACAGTTCCAGTGCAGACAGTATTCATGTAGCCTTTAAGTTTATTACATCGTAGAACAACCCAGCAAAGACAGTTTCAAAAGACTGGGTTGACTATCATGCTAAAAAATGTCATGTAAATGTTCAAAATCTCCAAAAGTGGAGTACACAACTACTTTATATTTATTTTGTCCAAAGTCATTCTTCCAGAAAACCTAAGTATTTTTCGGAACATTTTTGAAAACTTCAGCCTGGCTCTTTTGTATCTTACTTTAAAAGGGTATTGTGCATGCAAATATATAGCCATTTTTTTTTTTTTTTGGTTAAATTAAAAACACATACAGTTCTCACAACCATCAAAAAGCTTCAAGGTCAATGTCTTACACTTTTGGAATAGGAGGTTTAATACAGGTACAAGGATTGGAAATTTTCTGATGAAACTGCTATTGAAAATAAAGATGCTACTGTCTTTAAAAATACATTTTTAGTCTTAAATCTATTTACGTGGAGATTTTATTTTTAACAAGATCAATCTGTTTATCTTTGATATTTTCTCAGAGGAGAAAACAATACAATATCAATCTATTATGCTACTTCAGAATATCAGCCATGAGAATGGATACTGTAAGATGCCTGAAGCTTCATCACATCCATTTTAAATATAATAATAATAATAATAATAATAAAAAGGGAAATCAATTGGTCATCATTCTAACAATTTTGTTTATCACACTACAATTGCACTTCTTGTGCATATTACTGCAAGTGAAACTAATAAAGTGAGATGGTCATCACTTTTTAAAAGTGTCCTTTTATTTTGAAGGGTAGGTTTAACCTCATGTCAACAAGGATTTTCATCTGGGTACTGTAGGCTTTTCTCCCATAGCCCTTAACCCATTAATGCCTCGTGTTCCATTATTGGAATGACAGTCAGGTAATTTTATACGTTATGTATAATGTAAGAAGTGGATTTGCCTAGTGTTCCAATTTTAGAACGCCACATAACTCAACAATGAAATGTAATACATTTTTATTTTCTCTTCAAATTCTTGTTCCTTATATTTTTCTACGCAACATATGTGAATTTCATGTACAAACTCCTTAGGCATAAATGGGTTAAGGTGTACTGGTTAGATAGACTGCGGATTCCAAATGGACCAAATATGACTGCAAGAATCTGTGCATGCTTTACTACAGCAACATTTATTTATATATTTCCATACAAACAATGCAGCTCAAAGTACTTTACAAGATTAAATAAAAATGAACTCAATATATAAAGCATAAACAAAATTAGACAATAACATACAGTATATAACAAAGAAAAACAGTAAAGTTGGATGGCCAGGAGGACACCAAAAAAAAACAAAAAAAACACAAAAAAAACACACAAACACAAAGGTGTCTATCAGTTTTCAATTTTTATAATCATGATTTCAAATCTAATGTTTTCAGTACATAGTACCATTAATGTAAATATTAACATACAGTGGAAAAAGAGTTGGAGAATTCTCAAGGCCAGAAAACAGAGATAAACCATTTATCTGAATTTTCCAGTATATTGGGTTGGTTTGACTGAGAAACGAGGATCAGACCTACCAAGGATAGCTGAACTTCTAATCTGGCACTATTTTGGGAAGGTTATATGTAATTAGCTTAGAGGTCTGGTTGGGGTCTAGAATGTAACTTAACAAGCTTGTTAAGAGCTTTCTTAATTCAACTGCCTTTGCATCCTTGTTCTTTAGGGGTATTAAAACAAGGATTATGTAGGAACCATAGTTAAACATTTATATGACTGTCTGCTGGCATGCAATAAATACCTATCTGTCATCTTCAGACTTAGTGAACATGACACCATGCCTGTAAAGGTACATTTGGAGTGTCTGTCATCTCTTAAAGACTGCAATCTCGGACTAGCCTGATACTTAATTTAAAAAAAAAAAAAACAAAAACAAAAAAAAAAAACACACAAAACACAACAGATTACCTAATTAACAGATAATGATTAGCTAGCAATGGTAAAACTTTCAGGTAAACTGCAACAGTGGAGACAGAGATTACATTGGTGAAACTTATTTACACTAATAACTAACTAGAGAAATTAATGAAAACTCAGTTCAGTTACATTGTTATTCCTCTAATAACATGCCAGCAATGGGACAAATAGTGAAGGGGAATGTTTTCTGTTAAATAAAATTCTATCATCATTCTATATATTTTTTTTAAAATGTGCATATCAAAAATGTTAAGAGGATGGCTATTGACTAACGTTCAAAAATTTTAGCATTAATTTTATTAACTCGTACTTTGCAGTAAAACAACACAGTTATTTTAGCAAACATGATGAAAGTATTTACTGCTTAGCTGCCAACAATGATTTGAACTGAGGCTCTGAACTTCAAGTACAACATTAATTTTGGACACATTCAAATAAAAATTGTATCCATTAATAACACTTGCAAGAAACATGAACCTCAAAAATGCATCAAAAAAAGGGTGGGGTTTTTGAAAGAATTTATTTGAGCAAAGGCAGAAAGATTATTTTAAAAGCCTGATATCATACTAAATGAATTTGACCAACTGAGTGTTCCTTTGGATGGACTGGCTAATTTATACGGTAATGGTTCCAATTACTGAAAATGTAAATGCTGCTATTAGAAATGCTTAAAATCAGACAGAAAAATTATTACAAAAGCAAAATCTATGAAGTAAACAAATAGGAGGATTATTGTGACAAACATAAGCAAACAAAGAAGAAAATGACAAAACATTATTCAGTCTGATTATTGTGCTGAATTTTTTTTACTGAATAAAAACCATAGAGAGTAACAAGTGCCTTTCACAATTATGGTATTAAAAGTAGTACAAGAACATGCCTTTTCTGAAGTAATGTCCATGTTCATTGGAATCACTTGTCTGTATTTTTTGTCTTGCAGTAAAAAGTACACTTAAAACAATTTTTTCTCTCAAAATTAGTTTGCTGTGCAGGAATTACAGGTTTACAAACTCACTGGAAATAGTCAAAACTGAACATGAATATTTCTTTAAAAAAATCATACCTCTAGTCTAAACAAGGCTAGTGTTTTGAGATTGCCACTCTTAGCTCATTTTTAATGTCTACCTTTGACCTGTATTTTGTCTTGGTCGAGACAACTGCAGAAAAACTTACTTCACACTGGTAACATATGGGAAAAGTTAGAAAATATTTTCAGGGCTCTGTGGAACCAAGATTTTAGACTTGAACAGGAGCCTCACTGTTGAATCAGGTGTCACAAATGAATTGTGCCAAATATGCTGTGCTGAAATCAGCAGCTGATGTTGCAATGAAAGGATCTCTGATCATGTTTTACACAATTCTCCACTGACAAATACCTCTGAAAATGTTTTTGAAGGGCTGAGAAATGATCTTGCACACAATGAATTACCATGTTATGCAATTTATTGACACCAAAGAATGATTTCAATTTCTCAAATGAGTCTACATTACCCTTTTTCATTCGTTGCCTCAACATCTCCAGTTTTCTTGTAAAGGATGTAATTTATCTGGAAGGTGTGTGTTTCTGCCCTGAAACTTTCGGCTTAGATCACTGAGCTTCTGAAACATGTTACTGAAGTATGCAAGTTTCACTAGGAATGTTTCACTATTACACATGTGGGCAACTTTGCTCCTTTCTTCCTCCAAGAAGATTCTGATCTCAACCCGCAGTTACCTGTGGTATCACCTTTCCAAGTTACATCCATCGAGATTCACTGTAAAATAAAACAGTAATGTGTTTGGACCCCATTTCCTCGCTAAGTGTGTAAAATATTCAAATTTATACTTGTCTTGTTTTAATATAGTTTACTGTACATTTGTCACTATATCTCTCAGCTCAGGACTATACTGTTTGGCTGCAAGCATACAGTGTGTCCAATGCACTATGGAGAAACATGCCTGATGACCGCTTGCAATTTCTTTTCATTTCCTAACCATTACCTCTGTCCCATCTATGCAGATACCAACATAGTTCTACCGCTACAGATTGTTCACTTTCAAGTAATTGTCTAGTGATTTTGAATAATTTGTCTACAGTGGCTCTGTTAGCTACATGCTTGCAGAAAAACAAATCCTCCTACAAATTATCAGCATCAGAATATATGATGCACATTACCAATAAAGTCTTTGTTGCCGGCAGTTGATTTGTCCATCTGATTTTTGCCAATAAGCTACTCCTGCCTCTTTTGACATGTTTTAAATGTGCCTCGAGATAGTATTGTTTCAGAGAGGAATAACTGTTTGCTAGCTGTTTTTTCATTATCATAGTTTAAACCATATCAACAGCAGCAGCAGAAAAGCATGATTCTCCTGTTACTCTGTGGGGATTTTTACACTGGGCAATTCGGAAGGCTACTTTGTATTTGCAGGCCTAAGTGCAGTTTTAACAATTGGCTCTGCTGAGCACAACGGTATCCTAGTTTCCTTTTGAAGAAATCAAGGGGGCTTGTCCTTTTGCTTGGGATGTAAAGTCCCCAGGTGGCACCTCAACTTGTTTGGCTAATATTTTAAGAACACTGTATCGTGGTCTCTCTTCTGTACCAACTGCAGCACTGGTAAAGCCGTGGTAGGGATATACTTCATCTTATTTTATTATCTTTGTTTTGATAGCTGTAACATTTGAAGCAGATGGCGCTGGTTCATTATCTGCTTTACATTTTATTCTCAGGCTAGTCACAAACATCTCCATGCTGTTAGAAGACGGCCCTCAGTGTGGTATACATGATGGAGAAGAGTCAGATGGAGATGGGTTGGATGTTCTATTACCACCTAAGGTGTTTATTGATAAACATAGGGTGTGATGGAAGCATATGCCAGACGCTCTGATATAATGAGACTTACTACTGCATGCCGGTACATAGGTTCATACTTACCTTATATGGCGATGTAAAAATAAAGATCATCCTGACTAGTAAATTGAATAAACATCTAATGTCACACCTTCCTTATTATTATGACCATGGCAGCACACAAATGGCAAAAGTGCAAGGCCTCCAAAAATGAGCTGAAAGTATGCCGATATTCTCAACAGCCTGCCCTGTAAAGGCAACACTCCAAGGAAATCTGAACTTGGCATACAGCAGACCAAAAGGGGCTTTGGCTTCAAAAGTTCAAAATATTTTTGAAAGTCAGAAAAAAAAAACAAAACACAAAATGTTTCATAAGATAGAGAACCATAAAAGTTTGACTTACAGAGATAAGTACAACACAGAATCTTTATAAAAAATATTTACTTACAAGAATGTAGAAAAATAAGGAGGCAAACCAAAAAATACAATACCCAAGGAACCACTAAAATCCACCATGGTACATTTGAACCAATCACACTGGACTTCAGTTCTCAGCTTGCCTTTATAGGGCTGGGGGCAGTCCCTAAACTATGGCATCACTTGGGGATGTACCCACAATCAAAGGGGAACAGCAAGATGCACATAAACATTAAATAACCAAAAAGAATAAAAACAACAAATAACACATAACTAAAATAAATGAAAACATTATAAAAAACAGAAAACGATGAACAATAATAAAAGAGAACAAAGATGACAAAAAGAAGCGCTTTAAAAACATGAGCCGGGCCAGGAGTACTTGGTACAATTAGAGGTATGTTCAGCTTTGATGACGCCAACATTACAGTGACATGACAGTAACGCTGCACGCAACCCCCAGTAATTGAAAGTGGTATACAAAAATATTACCTGGAATATTTTCCTACCATTTTAAGTCAATATTAAAATCTACTTTTATATTCAATTCAAATTATGTATTGTGTGAGGAAATAATTTAGTTATTAGACATTTCAATACTTAAGAGAAAAAAATTAATACAAATGGAAAAATGCTCTAGGATAACATAACTAAAAAGACTATTAAGATGGAGAGCAAGTTTTTTGGACAATTTAAAATATACTGAAGTCAAGGCACTGAGCTAACTGTTACAAGAGATGGACACTCTCTGAAGAGTTGGTACTCTGTGTTCACTGCAAAATAATTGGCTGTGATCCTAGACTGCTTGGTGCCTGGGATGGACAAAGAGGTTGTCGTTTGAACAAGTAAATGAAATAACTGTCCTGGAGTTAAATGGAAATGTGGAAAATACTTCTAAACTTATCATGGGTTAAAATAATGACAATACTATTTATAACCACAATACACAACAGCTTAAAATTCTGCTGGTTAATTATTAGTCAACAAGTTTATACTTGAATATCAAATCCATGACTTCAGTGTTTATGCTTACTCAAGCTTAAATGCAAAGTTTTACTTCAAAAAGCAGCAAATTAAATTATGCAGTTTAAAAATATGCAGTTTAATTAAGCAGACAGATTTTGACCAGATGGATGTGCATGGCAGCACAAGAGCTATTTGAAACCAGTTTCAAAATGACAGTTGTCTTAATATAATTAAGTATAGGTAATGTTTACAGTGCACTTTACAACACTTTAAAGTAGTAACTGAAAGAAAACAGGTAGTCTTGTTTAAGTATTTTGGTAGTTCAATGAGGACCTCTTTATAGACAAATCTCAGCTTCTAAATTAAGTACTAGCATATATTCTTACTAGCACAAGAACCATAATGAGAGTTGTACTTACCACAGTTGGATTTCCACTGCTTATTAAATGACTGACTTCATGGAAAATACCCTTGCAGTCAATGGATTTATCTAATGAGCCACGCTTCACAATTACAGCAACTGCAAGCAATATCTGCTCTCTCACATATTTCTGAAGACTACAGGGAAATAAAAAAAAATGAGAAGGTGAGTGAAACGGAGATCAAAACAGTATTTGGACTGGAAATAGGCTTCAGTTTGAACTGAAGAATCATATTACATCTTCCCTCAATATAATTCCATGTATTACAGGTAAACTGTACAAATCCAACACAAAACTGGCACATAACCTTTGTATTTCCACTGAATTCTTCAAAAATGTAATATTAAATTACAATATAAAAATATTTTAAAACATTCTTTAATAAAAGTAGATAATACTTATTTGTTGTCACTGAATAGGTGCAAAAGGATTATCATTTGTGTCAGTAACAAATTTATTAGATAAGAAAATACAATATTATGGAAACCAATAATTGAGTAACAGAAAATCCTCCTAGCTCTGAATATACAAGGACACTAGCTGCTGCTGTTGTTTATTCACTCAAATACAGGGTGGGACACAGAAAAAGTAGCCCTGCACACAGTAAGGAACCCTGATCTGGTTTTAGAAGTAAACAATTAGGTGAGGCAAGCAGGACATCTCTGTAGTGTTTAATCTTGTTAGTTTTGTTATAGCATCTGTAGGTTTGCTGGATAGATGACATGTCATAATCACCGAAACAATGTATTTTGATTTGGAACTCCACTTTATACATGACAGATTCTTGGAACAGTATCTGAAATGCACAGTTCTATGAGCGATCCTTCAAAAAAATAAAAATAAAAAAATAAACACCCTTGCATCCATATTCCATAAATTGTTAGTGACATTGTGTAATCTATGGAAAGAAGACCTCGTAAGTTGATGAGGGAATCACCCCAACAGATAGTGGAGGTCTGTTTTCATGACAGGTGCATGGAACTTTGCCAGTGGAAACTATTTCTGGCACAGTCTTTAAAATGGTAAGAAACATTCTTTAATAATGTTCTCGAATAATAATAAAATGAAGTTTCTAGTGTAATAACATTTGTTATTCTTTAACTAGTAAGAATCCATATGACATGGACATTAAGATGGGAATGCTTTTTTTGTTAGCTACCCTGTACAAAACTATGGCCTTTAATAAAATGTTTTGATCCATACATTTTCTTATTTCTATTCACACATACAGTATACGAAGAAAAAAAGAAATACACACACAGCACAACAGTTAACTACTCATTGTTGATTTTTGGCTAGGGCTATTCTGTTTCAAGTTTGGTTCATCTCCCTAAGTTCAGGGAGTATATAATTTGAGTATTGAAATTTGATACCATTTTTGATACCTAATACAGTAGACAATACAGTTTAATAAAAATAAATTGCAATTCTTAACACATAAAAATCTTAAGATTGATAAAAACAAACAATAGAAATGTTAGTCATTACATGCAAATACTTCAAGTAGTAAAATCTTTTGTAAAAAGTAAAAGTTCTGTAAATAATAAAAAGTAACTAATTCCAGTAAATAGTTTTTTTTTTTGACCATTGGTGAAAACAAATACCGTTACTGAGGTAGTACAATAAAATGTTACAAATGTCAGTAAATGTTAATTGAGTAAGTACTGCAATCTTTTGTACATACAAATATTAAACAATAAAACAAATATTTAAGTAAAAAAGAACATTCATTTAGTCTTTTATACACAACAGTTCAGAAAAGCAACACAAACAGACCACTAACACAGAGTGCGCAGTGCATTTCTGTGTAATTAACTACTGCCTTTGTAACTTCCAAATTTTTTTTTTTGCTAGAAAGACTAACACATCAATGTTCTTCTTTGAGATGTGCTTTTGTTGGGCTGCAAGTGAGCCCTGACGTACTAAACACACTGTGCAGCTCGGCTGGAAGTATATGAGCACTGAAACAGTACAGTGGCTCAAATTACAGCAAATTTGACGATTTTTTTTAAAATCACATCTAATATTTAAAAAAATAAAAATAAAAAAGGTAACCCACAAAGGCAGCAGACTTCACTGCAAGGATTTAGAAATCCTGGTAGTGATGGAGACCAACAGTGCTAAAGAGTGCTCCTCTAAATGAAAGAGACTTGTAGTTAAAAATAATTGAATACCACTGTCTTGATACATTAAATGGCTACAGAAAAAAAGTTTTAACCTGTAGAAATAACAAACGTCACATCCCTACTTCAAACACAATAGTTTACGGGCTTATACTTATTAATTTAAGAAATTTGAAACCTCTTGATTTTTTTTTTTTTTTTTTTTTTTAAACTTGCTTGTAATTCTTGCAGAGAGGCTTGCATTAATCTTGAGGTTTTCATTTGCTACACAGTATTTCTAGATGGCACTCCAACTACCCTCTTTGTGAGTCAAGTGTGCAGGTAAAGGCTCTGCCACTATAGATATTGCCATCTTATTAACACTGAGTGGATGGAAGTGGGGAAATGGAGCTGCAATTCAAAAGTCATGACAAACTGGAAGAACATTTGAATGGTGGCTGCAGAACTGATACCATTTTAAAATGTTAAAATCGATACTTAGATATTTCGATACTTTTCACAGCCCTGCTCCAAATTGGCTTAAAGGGACGGAGTAATTGTTTATGTAAGCATGCACTGTGATTCGGATGCTATTCCTTCCCTTCCAAGGTTGGTTTTGCTTTCCACACACTGCTGCAAGAAAAGGCTCCAAAAGTAATAAGTACAGAAATGTGACAATCATAAGGTATTTGTTGCTTTGTTATTTAATATTTGTTATGATTTATATCATATATACTTTTTCACTGTACTGTAAATCACAAAAACAAGATGAAGATTCTTTATTTCCAATGTTTCATGTTTTTTTATAAACTTAATACAGAAACAGGGAAACAGAAGGTTTAAATGGAAAAAGATTAACTGAAATTAAATGTTTAGAAGCTGGCTGCAAATATAGAACACATAATTATCACCAAGTAATTGACACACACATTTAGCATGTGTGTTAACTGAAAAAATGGTCATTAAAGCTTCCAAGAACCAAAGAAAAATGTTCTGCAGGGGGTGGAGTAAAGAAAAAAAAAATCAAATACTCAGTGTGGGCCTTCAGAGGATAAGGCCTTAAATAGTGTTGGGTTACAAAGATAAAATATTGTGTATTCCACTCTTATTTATATCTTCTCTTCCTTTCATTTGTTTCTGTTTTTGGATTGCATTATTTTGCATGGCCACAGTTTAGGTGGGGCTAGAGCCCTGCAGTTCATGTTAGCCCAAACACTCAAATCATTCCTATATTTTCTTGGAAACACAAGGCAAAATGAATTTGGGAAATATTGCTTGGATATCATTCCCCAACTTTAAATATATTTTAACATTTTATTTTGTTTCTTTCTTTTATTAATGTATACATTCTGGACTTCAGTTGTGTATATTTTAGTGCTGATCCCTGAAAAAAGTGTGTTCTATAAAATGCAACTGATTTACCAATACTAGACTCCAAGCTGTGAATATTACACATACTATATATACATACATACATATTGTCAGACACGTGCACATGGGAGGCAGCTAAAAGGCCTGAATAAGGGTAACTCCATGATAGACCAGGGGGTGGTGGAGTGTACTGACCTTTTCTTTCTTTCCACTGCAGACTTATTACGGGAAATTCCGCCTGGGTCCAATGACCTCACTTCCATTTTCCAGCCCTGGTAACCTCACTTCCATTTTCTGACCCTGGTAACCTCGTCTTTGCTTCTTTAAGTCAGTTCTGATTTGGACTCATATCTGTACACAATGTACTCCCAATTTTACTCTTTCGCAGCCAGGAAATATATGGGTGGCTGTCCCAAACCTTTTTTCGACTCTATTGTCTCATCTTTGAGAACATATATACAATGTATTATGGAAGCGAAGGTCCGTAATACGGTTTTCATATTTATAGCTAAAGATCTATACAAAGACAGAAAATGAGTCATGCATCTTAAAACAGATTTTATTCCAAAGCTTTCAACAACCTTCCAGGAAGTTCTTTTTAAGCCTGCATGCCTGGGATCAAGTCTAAATGTCTGTTAATGGTGTTTTCATTAGAGAGCCACAATTCATCGTAACACTTGGGCACTCTTAGTATTGGCCCTGAATTTTACTTTCAGTGTCCCAGTTAAACATGTGTGTATAAATGTGTGTGTGGAACTTCTGTGTGTATAAATCAATGACTGTGGGTCTTTCCTTCTGACAGCACTGCAAGGTTTCTGTATACGTGTTGTAAGTCTATTAGACGTTTGTCCCACATATACTACTGGGCATGCACTGCATGGAATGCTGTAAACTGCATTTCTCGTCTCCGTGGTTGACTTTTTGCTTTTAGCACTGAAAAGGACAGTCAAAGTGTTTGCTGGTGTGTGTGCTATCTTGATCCCATATCTGGACAGGATATGTGTTGTACTTTCTGACAAACCACAATGATAAGGGAGGATGTAGTACGTGTAGTGGGGGACCGAGCTGGAGTCGAATGATTGCCGAGGTCTATGGCATCTCCTATACAGGTATTGTTTAATACATGTCATGGGGTTGCTGTTTGATGTGCATAGACGAAATTCTTTTGAACAGAGTCCTAATGCAGCTCTATTTATGTAAGGGTGGTTACTGGAAAAGTGTAGTTTTTTTTTAGCATAATCCTTGCGATAAACACTTGTAACTAAACCGGCGTGGTTACCTCTTTTAACAGAAATGTCATAAAAATGGATGCGTCCTTTTATTTCTTTTTCCATAGTGAACTGAATTGCGGGGAATATTGAGTCATATTGGTGTAGAATTCATTTAGCTGGTTACTTCTTAATATGATGAATGTGTCGATGTAGTGTATCTGAAGTTTAAGTGTGAACTGAGTTAGACATCTGTTTCAAATTGCTGCATAACCAGTTCAGCTAAAATTCCTGATAATGGAGATCCCATTGGCATGCCTTCTTTCTGTCTATAGTATTTTCAATTAAAATGGAAGTGGAAGTGATATAAGATGCATTATGTCCTTAGTGGTCAGCATCATACAAAGAATTGGGTGGTATATAGCCTACTATAGTTTTTTTCAATACCAGCACTGGGTATTTTGGCAAAGTGATAGGAGATGCATTATGTCTTTAATGGTCAGCTTCATACAATGAATTAGGTGATATAGACTACAGTTTTTTCAATACCTGTCCCATTATTTTATAGTGCTTTATGGCTCCAATGAACTATAACATTTTATTCCAATTTAACCATGTTCATTAGTTTTATGGGGTTTTTTTTTTTGGATTTTTCCATTTTTTTCTCTTTGTGCCTTAGTATTTTTTTTTTATATTTACAATATATTTTTATTTTTCATTAGTTTGATTAAATAAGTTACTCTTCAATGTTCCATTTTCTATTTGAGTTTTTAATTTGTGTGTCAAATGTTGTTAGTGAAGGTGTTGTAAGAAAAACAAAACAAAAAAGACACACACAAGAAAAAACACGTTTTGTGTATGTGTGCAAGTATATTTGATTTTATGATAGAACACATTCCCTTTTTTCTTACAATTTTCATTATTTCTCCTGTCATTTCAGTCTCCCTTTTTCCTTGTGTATCCTGCCCTTTGGGTGGTCCAGTTTGATCCTACACTTGATTATTATATCAACTGACCTCTGGAACCGACATTCTGGTTAGATACACTGCTAATTTCAAATTAGCTCAGTGGAAGAGTAAGTATTGCTCAAGCAATGAAATGGGTATCTCTGTCTGTGCCAAGTGCTGCCTCACTCCTTGTGACCCTGGATTAAGTTAATTAGGTTGATAAAGATATTCAGCTCAACTTAGAAAATAAATATTGCCTGTGCCTATAAATAAAGGCTGCTCCATAAAAAACTGAAAGCACAAATTTCAAAAGATAAGGCTGCAACTGCACTACTTACTTGGGTCTTTGTAAGACATAGGTTAAAAGGAATGTTCGCAGTGATTCAATGCTGCTTTTCTCTAAAAGAATCCACTCTCGAACTACAGCTTCCATTATTGCAGTTGCTGCCTGGAACAGTACATAGTCCACTTTGCTAGTTTCTGTATAATAAAGTAAAGTAATGGAAAACAAATTATAATGTGAAGTCTCAATGAATGTTAAGTGCAGGATTTTCTCAGCCAGGTGAACACATGTACAAATCTAGCTGTAAACCATAAGTAGCACAGAAACTATCATAAAGCACTACTCACACAATTTGCAGGTCTATTGGAAAAAAGTAATACTGTGTTAAGGCATTTGTATACTTTTCAATCAAATACAAGCCAAAGTGTAACATTACCCACTAGACAACACATATTTACCATTACACTTCCTCTTTATACAGTGTGGATGACAACCACTCAGCTGATGTATTAATATGATTTTTGCAATTTTGTGAAAGATTTTGATGAGGGCAAAAAGTAGCCTTGCACCCTCATTCGCTGGTCAAGCATACAGTCTTCAATTCAAAAAGTCAGTCCCATAAGGCTTTAAATTTTCTTTTTGTGCCCAGCTCAAATTAACAATATTGTACTAAAGAAAAGGAAAAAAGAGACAGGCCTGTTTTTTTTTTATGAAAGTTTTCCACTTTGTTTAAAGCAGTACATCGTTGGTCACTATTGGCTTATATTATATCAAACTCCAATCTGCATAAAAACCATTAAACAGTTTTCTCAGCTATCATTACAAACTACATGGAGTAAGTAAGTAACATATAAAAAATATTTTTGGGTTAAGTATTCCTTTAAATGTATGCCCTGGCTTATTTTTGCTGTCATTTTATTCTACTGCTTAGAACCTTGCTAAAATTTATTTACAAAAATTTTCTGACATTTTTTTCTCTGATTAAAATTGTAAACATAAGATATCAACTTACAGAATTATCACTATTGTTGTTGTATTACTGCAATTATTACTATTGAAAATAACACCCATATAATTATCTGCTTAAAGCAAAAATGATACCTGAAACAATCATAAGACACTAACATTGTAAATGTATATGCTGTACTGAGATGTGAAAAGCAATAATCTCATTAATTATTTCTATATATGTTAAATTATTAGAATTCAAATTACACATATTGCCAAACTACTCAAATAAGTTTATTTTTCTTTCTAAAAAAACTGCAAAAATTATTGCTGTTGTCATTTACTAATAGCTTTTGAAATATAGACAAGTTTCAATGAACAGGCAAAGGTCTGAACAAAAACAAAATTGATTCTATAAAGGTCCACACAATATGCTCATGATTTTGAACAATTTTAAAGCACAAGTTTAACTCTTCTTAGGAAACATTTAAACAGAGAAAAACTAAACACAGTTTTGTCACTGAACCACACCTTGGTTAATTGCAACTGTTGATAGCAGATCTGACAATTCTGGGAAAATTTTTACTCACTTTTTTGAAAGCATAAATAAAGTACACTAGGGCAAATAGCTATGAAATACAACAAGACAGAGCCAAAACACAACAATCTACAACAAAGGCTTAAGTTGGTTTATTAAGAGAGAGGAAAAAAAAAGTTAATTAAACAAAAGGTAAAGAGTACTTGGCAAAGGCATAGAAAAGACTTACCTAAAATGTGCTTGCATATGGCAAATGGAGATTTCGATTTTCTAAAGGAAAGGAATATGTGCTCTGCATGCTGGCGCTGCTCATTACTGACCATAGATGGTGGTGCCTTTAGAGAAGAAAAAATGAGACATTGTGATATAGAAAAAAAAATAAAATAAAAATGAAAGCAAAATGATTAGGCATCCTATATTTATTACTGCGTGTAAGCTAGCAGCAAGTTGCTTATAATATTATTTTTACAAACAAAGAGTGAATATTGCAATAAATATCAGCATTGTTTTAATTACACAAGCTTGGCACTTTAAAGAATGAACACATGGGGCAAGCAAAACATTAACTTTACAAGTTACAAAAAATGTGTTTACCACATCTTTACAATTCTATAATAGTTCCACACACATGAATGCCACTTTACCATTCATCTTGTGAGCTATCATGATTTAAAATACAAAACTTTAAACCTTAAATTATTTCCTATTGAAGCAGGAAAAAATATACAGGAAACAATATATGTATGGCATGACAAGAAAGCACAATATCTCTCAGATTCAACAGTATTATACACTTATTGAACACGTATCCTTGGCTATTCATAACCATGAACGAGACAGAGACCTGCCCAGCCATTTCACCACTGTCATTCTTCTTAGAAGCATATCTTTTGACTGGTAGGAAAGACCTGGATCTCAGAGGAAACCCATAAAAACATGATAAGAGCATGTAATCTACACACCAATGGCAATCCACAGGAAAGAATCAACCAAGGGTTGCAAATGATATGAGGAGGAACTGGTACAATGCTGCTTCATAAAGTACATTATACACTGAAGTAAATTTCTTATTGTAAAAAATATCTACACACACGCACACAATTCTAACTTTTTACGTATCAAAAGATTGAGCCTTGTATTCTACTCTTATGTAATATACAATACATATGCACAACCAAAATTAAGAACACAAATACATCTGTTATAAAAAAAGAGATTTATACTCCATCTATTTTAGAACTAGACAGTAGACAATTATACTGCATACCAGTAGTGCCCTCTTGTGTAATCCTAAGGACAAAGCAATCCAACTCATTAAGCAAAGCCATATGTTTACACCTATCTCAAAAAAAATGTATATAACAAAGTGCTCTCTGCAGATACTGAAGCATCAATTGCCATTTCTGTATAACTGTCAAGGAAAATCAAAAAAAGGTAAAAAAAAAAAGTAAAGGCAACAATGCCTGCTTATGTGCTGTGTGTGTTAATATTAAAATCTAAGGCAAACATACTGAATTTCCGCACATAAAATTAAATATATGAAGAAATATTTAGTAAAGTTTTTCTTAAGAGTAGAGGACACACAGGAGGGACTGGCCACCTTGTGGGTTACAGTTCAGAGCAAGCAGGGTAAAAGAAAGAAAAAGCCACAACAATACAACTCAATCCATTTCTGTTTTTCAGGGAAAAGAGAAAGGAAGCTAAAACTTAAGTTAAAAAAAAAAAAAAAAAGACTTACAAACATTACAGCTATGTACAATTTTGCTCAAAACTCAAAAGCGTCCTCTGCATTCAACTAAAATGATTTAGTAATGGATTGGCTTGAGTCAATTTGTCTGCATCATTATAGTACCTTAAAATTATGACCACGGTGTATTAGTGGTGAGAGAATGATTCATCTATGTAAACATTTTGAAAATGTATCATAATCAAAAGTAGACATGCAAATTTTGATCACATTTTTCACTCTAAAGTCACCTCCCTTTGATCAATTAATTGTTATTTTAAGTGATCTTGTAGAACATAAAAAATAATGCAAGGATAAATTTTTACAGAAAACACTTTAGGTGCCGTGTAAAAGTGAAAGCATGACACAAACTCTTAAAATTAATCAAGAGGATCATATGCTAGGTTACTGGGGAGTCAGTCATATGTGAGATCTGTCAACATTACAGGAGAGAAGAGTCATTCTAATAACATCAATACTCAATATGCTCAAGCAACCTTCTGATGTAATTAAGATATACTTTAAACTGATAGTTGACAACATCTTGCAGTGTACAAGCCAAACATGCTACCATAGCCCTGTTCACACTGATAAGTGAATTAGCAGCCACTGCGTTTTGTGCTTTATTATAAAAAAAAACCACACACACACAATCGCTTTGCCTGCAAGTTCCAATGTTGGCAAGACAGCTGTCAGTTTCATGGCAAGGCTCTCAACTGCTTGCTTGTTTGTTCAAAAAATTGTATATTAGGGTCAATTACATGTGTCAGTCTTCATCTATGTAGTACAAATCAATATGATAAAATTCTTGGCTGTTTACTTCAAGTCATCAGTTCTCCTTAATATTGCAAGTGATATGGGAAGATGCTGCAGTCCATCCTCACAAGTGGTATGCTTCTTTTCATTGAGGTAATACATTGATGATGTCTTGCTTTGCCCCTCCACGATCCGCCACCTTATCGTGGTGGAGGGGTTTGCATGTCCTAATGATCCTAGGAGCTCTGTTGTCTGGGGCGTTTTGCCCCTGGTAGGGTCACCCAAGGCAAACTGGTCCTAGGTGAGGGATGAGACAAAGAGCGGTTCAGCAGACCTTCTATGATGAATAAAAAATTTGGACGGCATTTTCCCTCGCCCGGACGTGAGTCACCAGGGCCCCCCTCTGGAGCCAAGCCTGGAGGTGGGGCTTGATGGCTAACGCCTGGTGGCCGGACCTGCACCCATGGGGCTTGGACGGGCACAACCCGAAGAGGCAATGTGGGTCCCCCTTCCCATGGACTCACCGCCTATGGGAGGAGCCAAGGAGGTCGGGTGTAGTGCGAGTTGTGTGGTGGCCGAAGGCGGGGACCTTGGTGGTCCGATCCTCGGCTACAGAAGCTGGCTATTGGGACGTGGAATGTCACCTCTCTGAAGGGGAAGAAGCCTGAGCTAGTGCGCCAGGTCGAGAGGTTCTGGCTAGATATAGTCGGGCTCACCTTGACACACAGCTTGGACTCTGGAACCAATCTCCGTGAGAGAGGCTAGACTCTCTACCACTCTGGAGTTGCCCCTGGTGAGAGGCTCCGAGCAGGTGTGGGCATACTTATTGCCCCCCAACTTGGAGCCTGTACATTGAGTTTTACCCCGGTGGACGAGAGGGTAGCCTCCCTCCGCATTCGGGGGGGTAGGGAGAAACGGGTCATAACTGTTATTTGTATGTATGTGCCGAACAGCAGTTTGGAGTACCCACCCTTTTTGGAGTCCCTGGAGGGAGTGCAAGAGGGCATGTCTTCTGGGGACTCCCTCGTACTGCTGGAAGACTTCAATGCTCACATGGGCAGTGACAGTGAGACCTGGAAGGGCGTGATTGTGAGGAATGCGCCGCACACTGCATCAAATTGGTCTGCAGGGCTGTCGTCCCAGAAGGAAGCCTCTTCTAAAGATAATGCACAAGAAAGCTCGGAAACAGTTTGCTGAAGACAAGCAGACTAAGGACATGGATTACTGGAACCATGTCCTGTGGTCTGATGAGACCAAGATAAACTTATTTGGTTCAGATGGTGTCAAGCGTGTGTGGCAGCAACCAGGTGAGGAGTACAAAAACAAGTGTGTCTTGCCTAAAGTCAAGCATAGTGTTGGGAGTGTCATGGTTTGGGGCTGCATGAGTGCTGCCGGCATTGGGGAGCTACAGTTCATTGAGGGAACTATGAATACCAACATGTACTGCCCTGCAGCCAAGTAATTCTAACATAATAACGACTCCAAACACACACCCTTGCTAAAGAAACTGAGGGTAAAGGTGCTGGACTGGCCAAGCATGTCTCCAGACCTAAACCCTATTGAGCATCTGAGGGGTATCCTCAAACAGAAGGTGAAGGAGCGCAAGGTCTCTAACATCTACCAGCTCCGTGATGTCATCATGGAGGAGGGGAAGAGGATTCCAGTGGCGACCTGTGAAGCTCTAGTGAACTCCATGCCCAAGAGAGTTAAGGCACTGCTGGAAAATAATGGTGGCCACACAAAATATTGACACTCTGGGCACAATCAGAACATTTTACACATAGGGGTGTACTCACTTTTGTTGCCAGCGGTTTAGACATTAATGTCCGTGGGTTATTTTGTGGGGACAGCAAATTTACACTGTTATATAAGCTGTACACTGACTACTTTACATTGTCTCCAAGTGTCATATCTTCAGTGCTGTCCCATGAAAATACATAATAAAATATTTACAAAAATGTGAGGGGAGTACTGAATTTTGTGAGATACTGTATATAAAAAGATTGAATACTGGCAGGAGTGGATTCAAAACTCTGTACAATTATATTATTAAGAACAAAAACAAAATGTAATAAACGTAAGAAAATCTAACAAATGAAAGTAGACTATTTAATCCATCAAAACCATTTGTTTGGCTAATAGCTAAGCTGTCCCAATATTTTATCTCTCTATTATAAAAGGAAATCCTGAGACAAGACTTTGGCCATGAGATTTTTTTAAAGTCACGCCCTCCTCTCAAGCATATTCAACCACGCACAAAGCCCTCTCATCTCTCATTCGTGTAAATGCTTTTCACAGACACAGTTCCTGCTCTCTTACCTAAATCCCATTGAAAATCTGTGAAAAGATTTGAAGATAGCAGCCCACCAACACTCACCATCCAATTTGAATAAACTTGAACAGTTAAACTGTAAAGAAGAATGGGCAAAAATTGCTCAATCAAGATTTACAAAGCTGAGAGAGAAGTATCCCAACAGACTCAAGGCTGTCATTAAAGCAAAAGGTGGTTCAACAGAATATTGACATTGGGGGATGACCCTTTATTAATCTCAGTATGTCTTGTTTTTGATGTTTTTTTTTATAATTTCTCTGAACTGTAGCTGTGATATCGTTCACCTGGATGTTATAGGATGCACTGAGCAAGTAAAGCTGGGAAGAAATATTTTGTGTGTGTGTTTTCATTTAAGT
>JANRMT010028174.1:84523113-84583858 GCA_026402145.1 Polypterus bichir lapradei
AGGGGGCAATTACTTTTTCACACAGGGCCATGTAGGTTTGGATTTGTTTTTCTCCCTAAATAATAAAAACCATCATTTAAAAACTGCATTTTGTGTTTACTTGTGTTATATTTGACTAATGGTTACATGTGTTTGATGATCAGAAACATTTTGTGTGACAAACATGCAAAAGAATAAGAAATCAGGAAGGGGGCAAATAGTTTTTCACACCACTGTATGTACTGATTTCATTGTTGTACACTGTGATCTCTTTATTATGAGTAAACTAAATAAACATAAATTGTGGGTGTTGGAGAAAATGGATAGAACATGCCTTAAAGATGGAACATGAGAAACACATCTTTACAGAGAAGATTGTGGACATCTATTCCTGGTCAAACTGTGTGACATAATGCAGTGGTGCTTTGAAGGAGAAGACTTTATCAGAAAATTGTTTCAACAACCTCCACGTTTTAGATACCCTAACCAACAAATCTGACAGGGAATTTCTTTTGTATTTAAACTTTGTTTACAATTGCAACTGAAATAGAGACAAATGCTATACATTTAAAATGGCTAATAGCAGCACAGAGATGGGCGTGAAGAATCTGGGACTTTTAGAGTGGAATGGATATTACTTGTGAAGAAATACAAGAAACACTGAAGAAAGGTTTGGGTACCCTATAATGAAAAAAAATAATAAATCAGTTGTCAAATATACACAAGTACAGTAGACCATAAAGGTTGTCAGTGTCAAAAGAAAATGTTGCTCATGGTGCAGAATGTTACACTCAAGTGGGGGTTCCACTACTGAACAGCAACATCTGGTGATGAAGCTCTTTATTTCTCCTTCTGGGATGTAGAGGCACGACTTCTGGAATGCCTGGAGAGGAAGTGACCTCAGTGCTCTTGGGAAGGCTCCGTCCTGGAGGAAAAATAGAAGAGATTGTTATCAACAGTGCCCTCTCTCGTTCAGAGGTGATATTACCTTTTCATAGCTCTGTAGTATCCCTAAAGTGCTTGTGTTTGACATAACATTAATAGTTACAATTTCAAATGAAAGGATGCACAGATACACAAATCAGAATACATTCGAGAAAGCATAAAATAGACACCAGCTGATTTGGAACAACTGTCTCTGGTTGGTAGTGCATGAAAATGAGGGATTTCTATTAGCGAGTGATTACA
Organism: Polypterus bichir lapradei; assembly: GCA_026402145.1. NCBI lineage: Eukaryota > Metazoa > Chordata > Cladistia > Polypteriformes > Polypteridae > Polypterus > Polypterus bichir. Next base: position 84,524,281 of record JANRMT010028174.1, read on the forward strand.
CCTTTTACAATTTTAGACCAATATTTTCCCTTTCAGATAGTGGGAGGGGGTGAGGAATTGCCTGTTAAGGGGACAAAATGGAGATATTTAAATTTAGAAAAAGAGTTAAACAAGTAATGTTTAAGAAGTTGAAAAATGGGTTATTAAGGAGCACTTTTCATTTATTACATTGTGATAGCTTGGAACTTCAGTTTGCTTCTTGGTTGATGTTTTGAACTAATTATTTAAGAGACCTATTTTATGCACCTTGTGACTTTAACTGGGATTATTCACATGAAATAAAATAATTAACACTTTAAAACTATTTATCAGTTAAAAAACAAAAATCAAACACACATGTTGCCATTAAGCAGAGCATACCAATGGCATGCTTTTGAAGAGTAGAGAAACAAACATTTTGGTATTATGCATTGTAAATAAGGTGTGGCTACATATTCCAGCACAGACATAGTAGTTGTCAAAGAGTCCCCATGAACTGAAAGAAGGCTGCGTAGTCTCTGAATGTTGGTAGAGGTGTGGATTAGGAGTATAACTGGAGTGATCAATCAACTGGAGGGTTTATGCCTATGGTGTCCTATAAGCTAGACCGTTACTGGGACAAGCTCCCTTTAATTCAGGCTGGTCAAAGTTGTATCTGGAAGGGCAGCTGAAAAACATATTGCCTGAAACTTTTAAATAATTAGCTGGGAATTTTATCTCTGATGACTGTCTGCCCTTACTTACCCTACCAATAATTCCATACTACTAGGAAGGAATGGGAATCCTTTAGCCCAGATCATACCCTGACAGTGTGTTCCCCTTCCTAGAAAAGTAAAGTCCCTAGGGCAAAATCCAACATCTCCACACCCAATTCTCAGTGCTTGCAAACTTTTAAAATGTAGAATTAAAGATTCCATGACAATGGAGCCTAAACAATCTTGAAAGATGGCTTGCCATTTGTTAAGTAAAGCCCATTATTTTCCTTTTTTGTTTAGCGTTTTTGTACTATAATTAATTCATAAGTCAGAAATAGTTTGTAGGTTAGCAGGACTGAAAGGGAGGTGTTTGGATTCATATATAAAACAGCAATGGTAGCAGGCAAACCTTTCCAGCAGACATAGGAAAACAAGGGGGCAGCACACATGTTACACATGTCTAGAATGGGGTCTTCTCTCTCTTAAAACAATTAAGAGGCACTAGTAGCCCCAGATATTCTTTCAGGGCTTTCAGAGTTCACAGGGGTCACTAAGTATAGGTAATGATTTGTGTAGAAGGGTTCCTGCTACACAATGACAATAAATGCTACAGTTATACTGTAGGACAAAGCCCAGTTCGTCCTTATAGATGTGCATGAATATCATATGTATGGAAAAGATTGGAAATGGCAGGAAGTAGTAGCTTTTGAGGTGCTTCAGTATATTTACGGTGAACCTTGAGTTTGTTTAATTAAATATCAGAATGCAACTATAAAAATGGATCCCTGCAAGGCAACCCTGTAGTTAGAATTTTGGAAAAGAAGACAATGGTCCTTACCAGGAACATTGGATAATTCTGATTTTAAAGGAATCTAAAGGAGAGAAGAGAAGTGACATACTCTATATACTTTTGTCTGTTTTTATTTTTCATTTGTTATTTCATTTTCAAAGTAAGTGCTATTTAGATGTGTGTTTGAGTTACAAAGGCTAAAAATAACAAGAACAAATGTTTTATGTAGTACTTTTTGTTCCCAGATTACTGAAAGTTAAGTTGTATGGTATTTCATGTGCTCTGTGACTGGACTTGTAATAGAGATTTATGGGTAACTCTCAACAGGCACTCGAGAACTTTTTTGTTTTGTCTGTTAGATTAATTTCATGTTCCAGTATTAGGAGGCTTGGATTTCATTTGGTTACTGTCTTTTTTTTGTACTTTACTATTTAGTCTATGAGGCCCTATCCCAAGGGAAGTAGCATTTGTATGGATTGGATTTTTAATGTTTATTGTAATGTATGGAGAATCATTGTGGTCACACACCTACTGTGCCTAAGAATAATCACATGACTATTTTTGGAAGGATCCAAGTCTTTTCTGTATAGCCGTGAAGTCCCATTTTAGTATATGCCCCTTGTGGTGTACAGTAGGAACAAGGCATCCTGGTTCAGTTCCCTCTCCGCATCGCTTTGTGACTCTAAGAATGTTACTTTGAACAGAGATATATATAAAAACAAAAGACTTGATCTCTGAAGGGAAATTCACTTGCTCCAGCAGCAATATAGTGTTAACAGTTGTATTGTATTGTATTTTTATGTTTTATTTTTTTTTTTGTCCACTTTTAAATATTTCCTCCACTCCCTTGTCTGCTTTTTTATTATGAAGAGGTGGTTGCAAGCTTCCCTGATTTATAGTTGACATCGAAGAACAGGTGGTGGTCACCCTGGAGATCAGCACACATCTCACTGGGAGTGAGGGCACTAGAATGAGCTTTGGCACCCCCAAGTCATGGTGCCCCTAGACTGATGCCTACTCAGCCTATGCGTACCCAGCCTGCCCTGCCTACTCCTACTTTTGAGGCATACTGAAGGTATTAAAAACATAATACACAGCAGGAGAAATCAAAGTGCAAAATATTACAAAAGTGTTAGACCAAGAACTGTAAGATTATTCATCCACCTGTCTTCCTAATCCACTTTATCTTAAACAGGGTGGTGGCACAGATGGAGCCTATTCCAGCAAGGAACAGCAAAAGGCAGTAACAATCCCTAGACAGGGCACCAGCCCATCAAAGGATAAACACATACACACACACCTCTTGGGCCAATTTAGTTTCACTAATCAACCTGACCTGCATGGACCTGACCTGACCTAGATGAACTGTGGGAGGAAACTGGGAAACAACATCATTAGAAAAGGACAGTTTGAGACTGCCTTCAAGGTCCATGTGTTGCCCCCATTAATCTGGGTGGCTGTCTTTGATCTCTCATTTGGATACTCACAGTACTCTATGGGCATTGTAGTTTCAATTGCCATCTCTTTTGAACAACACAATGGGAGGAAGCAATATGCAGCCTGATCATTACAAAAAAAGCACCAGTAGTACTTCTTATCACATTGCATTGGAAAGAGCTAGTAGCCAAAATTACTTCCAGACAGCATGTCATGGTGATGACAGATAGCATTTGATTATAATTAACCTCCCTGTTTTCCTGTTGTACTATAATGTACTGTACATAAACAATTGTATTGCACCCCGATTTTGTAAATCACATTGTATAAAAGTATCAGCTGAATATAAAAGTTTAATAACAAAAAATAATTTTGCTGTCTGATTGATGTCATGGCAGAAACATTAACTTAGTGCACTTTATTACCAGGATTCCAAAACACAATGCTTTAGTTATTCAGCCTACTTTTATCTGTTAAGTGTTATTCAAAATAGTGGAGAGTCCCACCTCATTGAAATGCAAAACCTCTACCTTTCTCACTTGGATTAGAGATATCATCAAGCTTTTTAAGAGATACATCTTCACATAAACCTGTGGACAGAAATCAGTTTTAGCTGGAGTTCCCCATCTTGTTCCACCCACACCCACCTATGCCCTGGAGACAAAACAATCTATTTGCATAAGCTTAAAAGGAAATCTTGAGTAACAAGAAAAGAAAACAGAAAAACTCATATTTTACATTCACATATAGATAAAGAGCCAAAATCAAGGTTTTATTAATGATAGTATGCAGTGGTGGTCCATTTTCTAGAGATTTTAGACATCTTCATCATGGAACAGCCCATCAGGGTCCTGACAGTAGCAGAGCCATTTGATAAATACAAAATAAATATTAAATAAATATAAAGATAAATATGGAGTTATCAGAAGACTTTACACAGAAGAGGAATATGAAGGTGTGTTAAAAATATGGTGATGGATAGAAAGAAAAACCCATAACACTAACATAGCCCTTGGAGCTGTGTGGTAGCAGGGCTGTGCCACGCAGCTTTAATTTTATTTGTATTTTTATAAATAACTGAAGACAAGGAGAATCCTATGTAATAAGCTGTAGAAAATGTGAAAATGAGAAGTGAAGTAAAGCAGAATGGAAGAGACGATTTTCTTTGACAATTAACAATGGGAATGTGTAACTCTTTTAATTAAGGTGGGTCTTTATACAGCACCATTCTCACAGAACATATTACACTGTACTATAAGGTGCTTTAGATAGCCAACAAAAACAGGAAATGCAAGAGCTTTGAAATACAAGTTATAAAGAATAGGCTTCAAGTGTATCTGAATACAATATCAATTCAGTGTTCAGAATGTGGAAAAAGACCATTATACATACACACAGGCAAGCAGAGAACATGCATACCCAAACAAAGACAGTTACTAAGTTTGATTACAAACCCAACAGTGTGGAGCCACGATGCAGAAATATAATTTTTTTTTTTTTTTGTAGAACTGAAATAGGATAGCAGGGTGTCCTGGTTGGGTCGAAGTCCATTAAGGCCCCCTGGATATAACTCATAATAACCTAATTACTTTGGAAAACTCAAAGAATTATCATCAATTGAAAATTGTTTTGTTTGTTATATTAGGTATTACAACAGTTGCACATTATGCAAAAATTTCAGACTTTCTTTTAATTGCTATTAGGGGCCTTGCCCCCTGCTCGCTTCGCTCGCCCACCCCGTCTCCCCCCGGGTGCGCTACACTCCAGCCACTTCTCGTCTCTGCCGCTCACATTGTGGGGGGGGGCTGAACGCATGCTAAGGAGATGATCAGCTGCCGGCTTTCTGCTCCTGCTGCCGAGCTGCGTGTTCGCTCATTTAAAAACCTGTAGATCAGCTGTCCTTTTGTCTCATTGCCTTGTCTCGCATGACATTAAAGTGTCTCTTGCGGGATGTCAAAGTGTCCTCTGAGAAGATCACGTATCGACCCAAGATTTTTTTATTATGATAGGAAGATCTGATTTATTAACTTTTTTGTTCTTTAACATTAACTTTGTTCTTTATCATTATGGTCGTTAGTTTACCAGAAATACTTCTTTTATAGTCTATAGTGACAAGAGGTTTTTTGAATTTAGAAAAAACCCCAGATGAATATCTGTCTTTTCTGAGGTGATACCCCTGGATTATTTCTATTAGTATTTCTGGATTTTTTCTTTTGTTTTCACCAAATTTTAGTCTGTAAATTTTTGCCTTTGACTATAGTTTTGGATTTTCACCTGTGGTTTGAATATTTGCAATATATATGTTTTTTCCCCTCATTTTTCATCAGTATTCAGTACAGTCTTAAAATCTGCAGTTATCTTCAGTTATTGCCCTCTGAAGTATCTGAAGTATCATGGGCTTCAAATGTTCACGAGGCCCCTTTCTAAAAGGGAGATCAACTATGAGTACTATGGCAGAAGAGTGGCAGAGCTGGTAAAGATAAACAGACAGAAAACTTTGGTACATCAAATTTAAAGAGTTTATTTAATAATATGGACTGACATCAAATTAAGAGGGTGGCACGATGGCAGTGTGGTTAGCACTGCTTCTTTATAGCTGTACAATGGAATCTCAGCCCAAGTATGGCTTATGTAGGTTTAACACAGATGTGCATGTTAAATTGATTGTCAACTCTAAATTGACCTGATATGAGTTAGTGTCAATATGTAATAGACCGGCACCTTATTCTGTATTATTTACAACCTTATCCCAAAGTAGAAGGTGTTTGCTCCAGATCTGACTCTGAACTGGATTCTCCAAGTTAGATAATGGATGGGTAAATGGAACACATAAAGAAACTGGTTTAAATGAAAGGTCACCACCACTGCAGGGTTTCTTACTCCTTCTACAAATGCTTGCTATGTGAAGTCCCGGCATAATCATTTTTTTATTTGACTTCTATAAAAGAGGTGGAGCAACTCTAATAGAAATTGTTCCAGAAGTGGAAGATAATAATATATATTGCCTAACAGAAATTGTTCCAGAAGTGATAGATAATATTTATTGCAAGTTAACTTAATACATGGGAAAAATTAAATGTCAAATGGCCAAGCACTACTGATCTATATCATACAGAGTAACTAAGAAATGACATTGTATAGCTTCATATTGATTTAGTTGTGCATGTCTGTTGCCTAAAGAGTAACCCGTGCATCAATTTATGCCATTGATTGCACAATTAACCTGACGTTTTCAGTCATGTAATAATAATAGATTACTTCTGTCTGCAGATTGAAGTCTATAGTGAGATAACGTGGACTTCTAAACCTACACTGTGTTTAGTTCAGCTGCCTCACCCATCCACAGTCCTTGCCTCCAATGCCATGCCTAGTCATCTGTGTGGAGTTTACATATTCTCTGTCTTCATGGGGTTTGTCTTTGATTTTCTCCTTCATTCTATAGGCATTTAGGTTAATCGGTAATTCTAAACTAACCCAGAATGAGCATGAATGTGGTTGTGAGCACTAGCAACTGTTGAAATCGGGTGCGGATGGGGCCTACCTTAAGCTTGAACTATTTTGACATTGTAATGTTACATCATTTATAATCAAAGAGATAAAAGTTTTGTTACAAGAAAAAAACACTTTGTTGTTGAAAGCCAAGTATAGAAAAGTCAAGTCTAAATGATAATTCTCCCATATATAGTAATCTAATTAAGAAAACTGCAAGTGGCTTTCCAAATAGTTGTAGCTATAATATGGAGAATGCTTGATAGTTAAAGCTTGGTTTCAATCACAGCAGTCAGTACAGAATGCATTAAAAAATAACAAAAATAAATGAAAAGGCTGAAGAAATGGATTTATTGAAAATGGAAATGGAGTCAAAAATTGTACATGTCATAAGAAGACCATTCTAGCAATTGTAGTCAGGACTGACAAGCAGCAAGAGCTACACAGTGCTGAGTGGAGTGTGGTACTAACTATACTACAGCCATCAGTAATGATTAATACAGCAAGGAAATCATCAGGCTTAACACATTGATTGGTGGAAAATTATTTGCAACATTTTTGGAATTTCAGAAAAAATGAAAACTGCTACTATAAGTAAACTTACAGTGAGAATTCAGTGAAACAGTTGTACTAATAAGAACCAAAGAAGTAGAGACCACCGTGTTCATCAAGCTCGTTTGGTTAGAAAATAAATAATGTCCTAGTATCTCATCTAGACACTTAAAAGATGTCCACTTTACATGTTATATATGGTTTGGTACTCTGTTCCTGATTCCCATTACTCTTGTTCCTGGCTTTAGTCTTGAATGAATTTGCCCTTAACTTTCAGTGGTGTTGGTGAGGACACAATTCACTATCTTCTTGAAAGAATTTTGTTGGGAGAAGTTTAATCACCACAGCCTGTCAGAGTACAAGCTTGTAATCTGATGCCACCAGAGAAATCATTTCTTTTAAACTGCCCCATTAAGTGTGAGTTCACAGTCTATCAAAGACATGAAAAAATGACAGGCTTTCATTTAGTTCATTAAAATGTAAAGTAAATACATTTTATATAAATAAATTCTAGCCACAAAATGAAAATTGAGACACAAATCCCAATTCCTGTTTATATAACATGTTTATTGTACATATGCGCTATTCAAAAGCAAGCTTTCAAAAGCAAAAATGACCACATTAATAAATAACAGTGTTGTGTTCGAGTTCCTGAGAAGTGGTTACCATGCTTACAGGTCATAAGTTACGTGAAAAATTATGACAAAAAAAAAGACAAGCGGTTACACAATTCAGATGAACACAGGTGTAAACAGGTAAATACATGTAGCTGGAAGCACTGATATCTATTTTATACTGGTATTGATACAGGTAATATATTAACAAGAGTCTAAAATTGAATATATGAAAGTAAAAATAAAGATTATGCAAAAAAATAATCTTTATATGTCGTTAGGCTTTTATAGCAGGTAAAAGCTAATACAAAGTTGAAGCTTCCCCCCCCCAGTAAGGAGGAAAAATGCCAATAACACATAGCTAACATGGAAATCATGATATTAGTCACAGATTGTCAATCAGCACATTCGCAGCTCACAACAATCACCTCGTAGATACACTCGTAAATACACTAAAGCACAGCTGGATTTGCCTAGAGTGAACTCCAGGATATAATCAAATCATTGGTTTAATAACACTATTAATAAAGCAGAGTCCTGTACGATCATAAACTATCTGAGAAAGGTGTGCAGGTGGTACATGTTGCAAATCCCAAAAGGCAAAATACTTCCGGTAAAAGAAAGGTGCACACTCACTCACTGCAGGTTTCAGCGTCAGAAACTGTAAAGCAGTGTGAAATGGGCAAGCTAAAAAACGTCTGTGGGATGGCAGCATTGGAGAGTAGGAATACTGTTACAAAAGGAAACCGAAGGACATACGTCACCAGAGTAGAGAAACTTCTTCCTAATGGCGTTGTGATTTTTATCTTAAACAGTGCAGATGTTACTGACTGGAGAAACAACATGTCAAATCACCTTTTTGTTCTCAAAGCTCTCTATTCTGTAGTATGTATACAGCAGCTATTCTTGAATACAAAGGCAAACAGCATAGATACGTAATACAAATTAAATACTTCTATTGTACTGTACTTCGAGGTCCACAGTCACCCTCTTGGACAAAATGACACGGTCTGCTCACAAACTATTGGGAAAAAGGTGGCTTTTCCTAAGAAAATGGAAGAAAAAATGGCGTAGCTATAGCATAATAAAACAAGGACATTGTTACAGGTGGACCTAAAATGTGGCAAATATGGTACACACACAACAGTTAATTAAAATAAAAATCCCAAGGAAAAATGAAAAAGTCAGCTACTTTAAAATATAAAATTTGTTACCAACACAGAATGTCATTACTGACTTAATGAGAAAGAGATTACCTGAAATGTGTGAGCATACAGTGTATTAAAACTATATTCCGCCATACAAGTGATCAGTGGTTTTCTCTGAATTCATTTTAAATATGTACAATGAATAATGAGTATACAGAAAGACCTAAATTGTTCCAGAGGTAAATGATAGTCGTTTAAGAAAATTTGAGCGGCTACAAGCAGTTCAATACATCTTGAGCCCACAATGCACTGAGAGCACCAAGACACATCAAACCAGAACTGTGGATTTATGGAAACTGGACCCGAGGAGCCACATTACATACTTTTCTATTCTGATGGAGAAGTAAGGCATTTTCTTCTTGTTCGCTAAGGAAACATTATGTCTATGTTAAACTATGTCAAGGTGATTGGCCAATTTCTTAGAAATATAGTAAGCACACAGAATGTCCTTTACAGGGAGTTGTCCTTTTTGACAGTAGTTTTCAGGTTATTCCCTTTATGTTACTGATGCGAATACCACTATGGTTGTTTTCAAAAGCTCCTTATGATGGCATTGCATTTAGTGTGGTTTGCAGGGGTGTCCTTTATGTGCTGGCATTAAGCCTGATGTAATGGATGGGGGATGGCTTTGTGATCATTATTTCTAGCCTAACAACAGCAACTATTCTTCTGGTGTTGGAAAAGCCAGCTTGACATGTAACATGCTCTGGTACTGAAAAGAGTTCAGCATCTAAAAAAAATACAACAGTGCTTGGGATAAACTATTTTAACTTTAAACAACAAAAAAATACAAAAATGGGTATAGCAATACAAATTGTATACAGCATTTCCTGCATTCCAATGGAAGGCACAAAAATAGGCTACTGGCGTGGAAGATGACAGTATGGCAGCAAACTAGCAATGTATAATCATTTGACCTGTTTCCATTTGCTTAATAGGTCTAAAGTCAAATCAGTAACACCTAATTTTACATGTGAAGCACTATCATTGACTCTTGAGCTATCTACAGTAGTACTGATGAATACATTTTAGACAAGGAGTGATGTTTTCTCTTCATTTGACAGAGGTGTGGGAGCAGATCACTTGGTTTTAACAAATAGCATTCTAAAATGTGATGCACACAAATAAACAATAAAGAGATGCCATTTTATCATTGGGCTTTAATATACTGCACGACCTCCATTATCTACTAACGCACAACACCATATTAAATATTAATATTAAAGGCTTCAAAAAAACAAGACTGTGCCTAAACATTCTGAAAAAAACATTTTGAATAGCTTCTTTTTTAAATAGACAGTGGTAGTATCTAACCAGAGCACACCTTAATACATCAGGCTAGACAAGCAATGTAAAGTCAAGTGAAAGTGTGAAATGATGTATACAGAGAGAAAAAAAAACTGTCACATCATTATTGGGGTTTGTGTTTTTACTTTTCTTTGCAATGCAGCTGGGACAGACTTGAACTTGTCCCCCTCAGACCCTGAATTGGATTAAGTGAGCTTGAGAATTTCATATCATATTGCTTCACCAAAATGTAGACAGGTATGGCAAGGTAGGTTTAACTAGCACCAGAAACTAGCAAACAAATAAACACATTTGCAACGCTTGTTGCCAGTGTGACTAGCAACAAATACTTTGAGTATTTGGAAATAATTTACACCAAGTTATGATGTACAAATAATATGGTTAAAATATTAGAATGGAAAATTGTTTAACTGAATCTTTTATCCATTCATTGAACATTAAGAAATTCAATAAGGCTGTACATTATAACAAAGTTTTTTCTATGATGATAAACAGCCACTCTGTAGAGTATCCTGCACGCCATAAAATGCAAAAATAGCTCTCAGTATCTATTGTTAGCACGTGCAAATATATAAGAGTTACTATTCTGTTTGATAAGTTCTATATATTTAAGCCAAAAACTAACTAAAATATCTCCATATTAAGTAATTAGGCACCTGGAATGCTTTGCAAAGCTATTAGGTCGATACTTTTTCTAAAGCTGTATACAGAAAATACAAATACTGGCCTCCTTAACCGTAATTACTATTAAACTACTTAAAATGTTAAATACTTTATTATTTTTAGTAGGTTAAAGATATTTCTGAAAATGTTAAATCATACCCAGACTCATAGAATTTGGTAATGTTGTTTCCCAACACACTGGCAATGGGTGTACAGGAATTAATGATTTATCACTACTGTTATTTTTTTCCCCATACACAGGACCTGCCTGTAAGAAAAAATAATTATTGTGCACATTTAGTTTTTTCTTCAAATACTGATCATGCAAACAATTCCTCACACCATTCTATAAAAAACACTCTATCAACCACACACTTTCAGTCAATTCAGATCCTTTTACGAAAACAAGTAGGGGGGGGAAGCAGCATTTGGACTTGCACTATATAAAATCCAAAAGATACAAATTAGAAAATATTGCTTTTGTTACTTTTTTTTTAGTTTTATACAAAACATATTAATAGAACAAGGATATTCCGAGTAGAAAACTATAAAACATAATTTCTGTATTGCACATTGTCCTTGTTTTCACCTTCGCTTCTCATCTTAGCACTTTTGCAGATTCTCTCCATTAGAGATTCACATTCAGATACTGGTTTTCCAGCTATTTGAAAAGTGCTTGCGGTTACAGCACCGCCTTGGCGAACACAATAAAAAAAAAATTTGAAAAAAAAGCAGCAGCAGCAGCATGGTTTGCCAAAAACCACTTGAGCTTTGCTTGTGCAAGTGGTTACTCTCTTGACATTTATTCGACAATCAAGGGTTTATTTATTTGTATTTTTTTAAACAGTCTGTATGGTTTGATTTCCGTCATGGGGTGGGGCATAATGTTGTAGTACCTACATCATTTTGCACCATTATAAATGGTGGCCTATCAGTGGGGTCAAAGAATAAGGTATGTGGTATCATAAGACTTTTAAGTGGGCGTCTGCTGGTGTCACTTTCCGTAACACACCATGCCTAACAGCCATATTTGCTTTAACTTGTTTGGAATGACAGCGATACTCACAAATACCTTGGATCCATTTATATGGCAGTAACAGTTTTTTTGTTCTATTCACATCCATGTCCATGGATATCTCCACATAGCAACCTTTATAGATATACGTTTCAATATTATTGCTTTTTAGAATTTAAAAAAAATGTTTCCTTGGAGATGAAATGCCATGGAAGTTACAGATGTAAATTTTGAGTTTACAAAATAAACAATAGCTTATAATTATTTGGAAAGAATCAGTGGGATCTGCATACTCTTCCAAAACAAATGCAAGCTGATTCTCAAAACAAAACTGGCTTCCTTTTTCTTTACACATATACTGGTTCACATGTTTTTGATGGATCATCTAAATCTTGGATGGTTAGATTTTCCTGCTCCTGATTACTTTGCAAACTGTCAAGGGGTTTTGGGTAACGGAATGGGCAGCCATTGTCATCAAAAAAACGGCGAAAAGTGAACTCATAGAAGGCATGCTCTGGGTGTTTGTTGTGTGAGGAGCTCAGGGTGTCCCAAGTCTTAGTGCTATCACCACTATCACTCCATGGAGTATCCTCCTCCACTGGGTCAAAATTAGAAGTGTCCATTGGGTGGCTGATTTTGGGCAGGTAAGGTGCTGGTTGGGTACGAAGGTTGCTAGAAAAATCCAACTTCTCAAAGAAAGCATGAGCCTTAATCTCACTGGCACCATTGTCTCCAAGCCGCTCTTCAGCAGCGCAACACAGACGACTGATGATATCAACAGCTTCCTGGCTCAGTTTTACCTGGGGTGGAATCTGGAGTGTATTTTCCCAGTTAATCACCTAAAAATAAACAAACAGATAAATATTATGTTCATTCCTAACACAAAAACTCAAATATTAAAAACCTAGACATTCCAAAAGTGTAAGGGGTTAGATAAGTTAGGCTTCTCATGCCTACACATACTTCATTTTTTTGCATACCAAGAATCACCTTAACCTTTTGAAATTTCCATAATAAAACTAACACCACAACTTTTAAAATGCATTCCAAATCATTTTTAACTAAAATCTCTTCACTTTATTCTCCCTCTGTTTGTCCTGGCAAGTGTTGCAGTGGCAATAATGCCAGATGATATTACAGAAGCATGCTGACAAAAGTGCAGAGTAATAAGTATGTGCAGGTCATAGTGCCAAGGGTTAGTGTTATTTACTGGAAGGATAATAAAAATGAAATGTAGCATAACAAAATATATAACACAAGGATAAATGCTACGCACACAGCACAAATGATGAGGGACCACAAAACTACTTAAATAGAAGGTAACTACTGCAATTTATTGCATCACATTGTGTTCACTCAAAGACAAGCATATGTTCGTACAAACACAACTTCTTATGAGTCAAATTATCTGTTCCACCAACTACCTGCCAAAAGTTTACAATGACCAAATGGCACAATGGCATTCTTCGCAGGAATCAATTTTTAAAACTTGGGATGTCTGGGAAGCCTATAGGTGAATCCTTTGAAAATTGACATTAAAGTTAGTTAGTCTCATGACAACTCCTCATGAAATTTTGCTTAAAAACTAAGGCTGTCAAATAAGCCAAAATACTCATAACAACAGTAAGTATATATTTGAAAATATGCAGATGTACTGTAAATATTCTAGGTGTTGCAAATACATTTTTTTTGTTTGTGCTTGTTAATATTTTTTATTATTATTTTAATACGTTTTGCTCACTGTGTGTCTGCAGAGCATGATGTTTATATAACACATGCACATTTGCATACCTCAACTACAGACTTTAAAACAAATGTGACTCTTCAAAGCACAGTCCTTCTCTAAAATGGGATTCTTTAGGCCACAAAGTGCCTTTATCAAAGAGAAAGCAAAATGGTGTACAGTTTAGACTGCTTCCATGTAATACACATGAAAAACCAGGATTGAATTGCTGGGGATTGCTCAAACGTCCAGCCATTAACCATTTTTTAATTAGTAGCTATAAAAAAATGCAGACAGTACAAAACAAATTGGAGCCAACCTGATACTTTGCAGTGCAGCATACCAGTTGAGTGTTGTGGGCAGGAGACAATGGGCAAAGAATAAGATACAGGAATAAACTAAACTCAGTTTATCCTTTTGCCCTTTAATGTTACAGCAAAAATGCAATGTCAGCGACCTTAATATGTATTTATCATTACACCTTACTGTTATAGGCTTTATGTATCATGTCAGCAGCTTCAAAAACTATTATAGCTAAATATGTCAGTTAGGTTCCAGTGTCCTTATTGATAAATACATTTAGCTTCCAGTTTCTGTAAGAGATACAAAAAGTTACAGCACAAAGTATCAGCTGGTCAATGATCTCAGGTTTAAGAACATGAAACCAGTACATGGCACTAATTACAATGTAAACCATTTTTTAGTCCTGCTCTCTATTACTGACTTTTTTTTTAAGGTGACACTTCATTGGTAGTGCATTACATTCTTTTCTTTTTTGGTGATTTTCTTAAATTATTATTGTCTTTGATGAGTGCAATATTTTTGTGATTGAAGCCAAGCACCAGAAGCTATAGCATTAGGCTCTGATGGATTCTGCATATTCATTAATTAATGAATAGATGGTTTGAAAACATTATATGTTAACAACAAAAAAAATAAATAAATACATTTCTGACCAAGAGTCACTTTTTGAAGTCCACAATGTAATGAGGCAGACAACTCTGCCTTTACACTCTGATGCCAATACAGAATTGTGTTTTATAGCAATTTTGAATCAACTCTGAATGATTTTGTCATCTGTATGTAATGCATCATTTAAAAGATGCCCAGTCAAGGTCCCCACATGTTTTTTTTTTTTTTTAAATGTCTGGTCATGAGTAACATACAGTATATACAGTATCTGTTCTTCTTCATCAATGAGAGAATTTGTTAATTGTATATCCCTGAATAGTTTAAGCATTCTACTTAATAAATACATTTTCAAGTGTGTTCTATAATGCATAATAATTATATTAAGTTGTGTTCACAGGGTAATGCAACTGAACATTGTTGCTCACAAAGAAATTTTTTTACTCACACCAACTTGGTCCTTACAGGGACACTGAACATTTGCAATCCTTTGCAACAAATCTAAAAGTGGAACTCATCAATATTAACTGTTTCAGGCAGCAATTAAAATGGCCATATCATGATTTGGATGTAGGAGTGGACATTATGGCCAAAAATCTATGTCAGGTTATAATTAGAAATTCTGAAGGTTTGGTAGATACTGACATAATGTAATTGTATACACTTTTCAAACTAAAATCTCTCTATTTTTTTTTAACAAATAACATGTGCATTAATGATTAACTGTGCACACACAAGCTCCTTTTTTATCTGTTGAAATGCTTGTTAATGCTAAGCTACTCAAATGGATTCATTCAGGTGTCAAATGGCTATAGTTCAACAATTATTTAATGGAAAGTTTTAGGTTTTATTTATGTCCAATACAAAAATGAACTGAACTGATAGGTATTTTTTTCTAATCTCTCTTTCTGCTTCAAATCAATGTCTTTAAATACGCACTACATACATTGTGATACTTGCATAATCCAATGCAGAATGGCAAGGTCAGGAGCCAACATCTATTCACCCAACAGGTTTAACTACATGGCACTCTGGGTAATATCCTTAAAGACTTAGGCTTACTTATTACACATAGTTCAGGTACAAGTCCATACATGGTGATATTAACTTTAAGATGTAAAAATGCTGACATAAACATATTTTCCATTTCCTTTTGCATATGCAATGCTCTTACAGGGGAAGGATCTCTTATTATACATAAACTGCATTCAAATCAACACACACATAATATTAGATTTTCTGTATCCTTTTCCATGCACACATTTGCATATCATGTGATACAACATATTTTACATTTAAAAGTATTCACATTAAATTGAATTAAATTCCTATTTTTCTCCATAGCAACTGCTCAAGATGTAAAGAACAGTCCACTGGGCTTTTTTTGGTGAGCCACAGTGCTATCTTCATGTGCTATGGCTAATTTAGAAAAAAAAAAAAAAAAAATCAGTGTGGACACCGCTCCCAATTGCAGTGCCCAGTGAAAAAAATTGGAGTTAACCTGCCCAGATATGACAGAACACCAACCAGCCATCTCATTTCAATACAGAATACAGTATATAATATTAAAAATTAAGTAAAAAATTAACTCAACTAAAAATGGCATCTATTGGTGATGCTGTATTTGAAGCAAT
The DNA here is from genome assembly GCA_026402145.1 of Polypterus bichir lapradei. Lineage (NCBI taxonomy): Eukaryota > Metazoa > Chordata > Cladistia > Polypteriformes > Polypteridae > Polypterus > Polypterus bichir. The sequence continues at coordinate 84,540,297 of JANRMT010028174.1, forward strand.
GCTATACCAGTCACCCACTGTCCCCCTTTTTCTTCAACATTCTTTTTTCCAGACAGTTGAGAGTAACTGTAATTACATTTACAAAGGCCATCTAAGTGCTCTAAATTTAACACCAATTACTTTTCTGTGATTCAGGAGCTGGTTACAAGCATTTACAGCAGTCATCCAAAACTTGAAATCAATACTACTTGTCTAGAAAAGCGGACACAGAGCCCAAAATTTGTTTGTATGAAAGCTGTGGTTTATTTTTCACACAAACATCTACTAGGATATCTAAAATGTGCAAAAAATTGGACAATAACAAATTATATTATTAAATCAAACATAAATATACTCATCGACACATTCAGAATGCCCATACTCCACACAAATGAGTGGAATTATTGGCTTCTCATAGCCTTTTAACTGGAAAAATATCAAAATTTTCCAAAGCTATTAAGACAGACGTATCTCCATGCTGGTATTTTTAGTGGAGTTCCTCAAATGAATGTATAACTCAGTCTTATCAACTTTGAATTCAGTTATGAGACATTTCAATCCTGCAAAGAACACCTGACCATTTCTTTCCACTACCTGCTTTCCTCAACAGAAGATTCTTAATACTGATTCTTCAACCCTTACAGTCCTTTAGCTCTTCAGATCATACTGGCTAAGAAAGACTAATAAGGACTAATTGCTCATATTTTCCTCTCATTCCTTTAATAATAATAATAATACTACATGCAGGAAATTCTGAGATCTAGGAATTGGTACATGCAACATTTTCTTTTCACTTGCCTTTAAGTAAGACATTCATATTTTAGCAATATAATAATTAATTTTACAACATTATTATATTTTAATTCATAGCAAAAGGTGGGTCACGAATTATGAAACGAGAGGGTATTTCTATAATTGAATTTGTATTTGTATAATCTGGTAAGCTGCAAGTTTTTGTATATTATTCCTTCAGCGGTAAACCATGCATCTTGGCTTATTTCAATAACTTTTGGTTTATTATTGTTATGTGGTTTGGCATGCAAGTCATCGGGGAATTAAAGTTGAAAAAACATACTCTTTTAGATCCAACACTTTATATATAGCAAGGAATTCCAAGAAAATAAACAACTTCTTTTAAATCCACCCAAAATAAACCTGGCATTGTGCAGGAGATCTTGTGAACAGTAAGCAGTTTGTTTTTTTGTAACACATACCCATTCTTAAAAATCATGATGTTTATAATAACCCAGGTCTGTCTGTTCATACTACTGCAGATAGCATGCACTATAAACTAACAAAAATTATATGTGATAATAATCTAAAAATCCAGTGGTTGAGCTTGAACAGTTGGCTAAGACTGATGAGAAAGCTAAATGGGTAAACAATAGTAAAGAGGCATTAAAATAGCTGTTATGCCGATTTAACTCTAGAAGCCATAGTACAATAATGGAGTGCCAGTGTTATGCAAATTGTCAGTGGCCATTTTGAGAAAGTGTCTGGACAAAGTCTATCATGCTGGGCTACTACTGCTAGCAAGACAACAAGTTCAATCTCAGTCACAAAAATACGTAACAGGCTAAAGTAAGGCAAGCGACACAAAATGACAAAAGGCTGCTCTATCAGTGTCATTCACTGTAGTGTTCTAATTTGTAAATAATGGCTTAAAGATCTTCAACACCTGGAAAAGTGAAATGAAACCATAATGATGATGATGAGGAATATATTGGAAAACAAGATAAAAATACAGTACTGAATTATTTCTTGCTAACATTTCAATACAATTTAGAAAATCCAGCTCTGAAATTTCTGGTGTAAAGTCTTTCGACATCCACTGTCATTTGTCTCTGTGACTACTTCATCCATCTATCCATTTTCCTAACCCATTTACCCAGGGAAGAGTCATCCAGCTGCTGGAGCCTATCCCAGCAAGCACTGGGTGCAAGGCAAGACCAGCACTTGAATAGGGCACCAGCCTATTGCTAAAATGTCATTCTTTGTTAATTGTCATTATTAAGATACAATTAAAAAAGCAAACACAAAAGAAAAAGACAAATTATAGAAGAAATTACAAAACTATGGCAAAAACATGAATATTTGTAAATTTCTTATAAATGTAAATATTACATTACTGTGAAAAATGGACTAGCAAATAAACAATAAAACCTGTTAAAGGTCCATCAGGATTGAGACTGGAAACCATTGCTATACAGTGTCCTGACAAGAGGCACTGCAACATACCAAATAAAAATGTTTCAAGTATATTAAACAGTTGTGTTGTTCATACCGTGGTGTGAATGGCAAGAGAAATGGGATGGAAATTATCCTGAAGGAACAGTATATCAAGAGTGTTTTGGAGGTAAAAAGAGTGTTGGACATAGTGATGATTATGAAGCTGGAAACTAAAGGTGTGATGATGAATGTTGTTACTGCATACGCCCTGTAAGTTGGGTGTGCGATGGATAAGAAAGAAGATTTCTGGAGTGAGTTGGATGAAGTGGTGGAGAGTGTACCCAAGGCAGAGAGAGTGGTGACTGGTGCAGATTTCAATGGACATGTTGGCGAAGGGAATGGAGGAGTTGAGGTGGTGATGGGTAGGAGTCAAGGAGAGGAATGCATAAGATCAGATGGTAGTGGATTTTGCAAAAAGGACAGACATGGCTGTGGTAAATGTGTATTTTAAGAAGAGGGAGGAAGACAGGGTGACATACAAGAGAAGAGGGAGATGCAGAAAGGTAGATTATATCTTGTGTAGGAGGGTCAGTCTGAAGGAGATTGGAGACTGCAAAATAGGTGGTACAGGAACGCATAGGATGATGGTCTGTAAGATGATGCTGCTATCAAGAAGAAGAGAAGAGTGAAGGCAGAGCCAAGAATCAAATTGTGGAAGCTGAAAAGGAAGACTGCAAGGTTGAGTTCAGGGAGGAGGTAAGACAGACACTGGGTGGCAATGAAGAGTTACCAGATAGCTCGGCAGCTCCAGCAGAATTGGTAATGGAGACAAGTGGAAAGGTGCTTTGTGTGACATCTGGACAGAGGAAGGATGAAAGGGAAACCTGGTAGTGGAATATGGAAGTACAGGTACACAGATGAAGAGGATGGCAAAGAATAAGTGGGAAAGTCAGAGAGATGCAGAAAGTAGACAAGAGTACAAGGAGATAAGGCATAAGGTGAAGATAGAGAGAGGCGTATGATGAGTTGTATGCAAGGGTGGACACTAAAGAGGGAGGAAGGACCTGTACCAATTGGTTAGACAGAGGGGCCGAGTCAGGAAAGATTTGCAGCAGGTTAGGGTCATAATGGATAAAGATGGAAACATACTCACAAGCCAGGAGAGTGTGTTCAGCAGATGGAAAGAGTACTTTGAGAGGCTGATGAATAAAGAGAATGAGAGAGAGAAGGCTGGATGATGTGGAGATAGTGAATCAGAAGATGTAGCAGATTAGCAAGGAAGAAGTAAGGACAGCTATGAAAAGGATGAAGAATGTAAAAGCTGTTGGTCCAGATGACATACCTGTGGAAGCATGGAAGCATTTAGAAGAAATGGCAGTGGAGTTTTTAACCAGATTGTTTAATGGACTCTTGGAAAGTGAGAGGATGCCTGAGGACTGGAGAAGAAGTGTACTGGTACCAATTTTTAAGAATAAGGGGGATGAGCAGGACTGCAGTAACTACAGGGGGATAACATTGATGAGCAACAGCATGAAGTTATGGGAAAGAGTAGTGGAAGCTAGGTTAAGAAGGGAGGTGATGATTAGTGAGAAGTAGTATGGTTTCATGCCAAGAAAGAGCACCACAGATGCAATGTTTGATTTGAGGGTGTTGACTGAGAAGTATAGAGAAGGCCAGAAGGAGTTGTATTGCATCTTTTGTGGAAAACATATGACAGGGTGCCTTGAGAGGAGTTGTAGTATTGTATGAGGAAGTCGGGAGTGGCAGAGAAGTATGTAAGAGTTGTACAGGATATTTAAGAGGGAAGTGTGACAGTGGTGAGGTCTGTAGTGGGAGTAATGGAAGCATTCAACATGGAGGTGGGATTACATCAGAAATCGGCTTTGAACCCTTTCTTATTTGCAATGTTGATGGACAGGTTGACAGACGAGATTAGAGAGGAGTCCCCGTGGACTATGATGTTTGCTGATGACATTGTCATCTGTAGCAAGAGTAGGGAGCAGGTTGAGGAGACCCTGGAGGTGTGAATATATGCTCTAGAGAGGAAAGGAATGAAGGTCAGTAGGACCAAGACAAAATACATGTGTGTAAAAGAGAGGGATGTCAGTGGAATAGTGAGGATGAAGGGAACAGACTTGAGGAAGGTGGATGAATTTAAATATTTGTTAAAAAGAGGTAAAAAAAAAAAAAGAGTATAGGCAGGGTGGTATGGGTGGAGAAGAGTGTCAGAAGTAATTTGTGACAGACGGTTAACAGCAAGAGTGAAAGGGAAGGTCTATAGGACAGTAATGAGACCAGCTATGTTATATGGGTTGGAGACAGTGGCACTGACCAGAATGCAGGAGACAGAGCTGGAGGTGGCAGAGTTAAAAAAAAGATGCTAAGATTTGCATTGGGTGTGACGAGGATGGACAGGATTAGGAACGAGTACATTAGGGGGTCAGGTAAGGTTGGACAGTTTGGAGACAAAGTCATGGAGGCAAGTTGGTTTGGACATGTGCAGAAGAGAGATGCTGCCAGGTAAGAGGAAAACAGGAAGGCCAAAGAGAATGTTTATGGATGTGGTGAGAGAGGACATGCAGGTGATGGGTGTAACAGAGCAAGATGCAGAAGATAAGAAGGTATGGAAAAAGATGATCCACTGTGGCAACCCCTAATGGGAGCAGCCGAAAGAAGAAGAAGATCATTTATTAATGCAACATATTTCCAATATCCTTAATGAAACAATGGATAAAGATTGAGATCTCCAGAAAGTAATAAAAAAAACCCTTAGTCTTCACATATTTTGTTATAGAAAACCTGAATCACCCCAATTGGCACAAAGTGCTTGCAGGCATGTCAGAAGTTTCATATACCCCTTCTGTGGCTCACCACAGTCTCTAACATGGGGATGATACTGTGAGGAACAAGATTACTTTAGTTGATAGTCATTGACTTGCATCGGCAACAAGGCTGACAATGACTTTTACAAAAAGGAATGAATGAAAAAAATGAAGAAAATTAAAAACAAAATTAAAAAAAAAAAATGAAAAAAAATAACACTATAGTCCTTATGTTTAGCTGAGAAATCAGATTTTTAAAAATTGTGCATAAAGTTAACAAGCATAGCATGTCATCTTCCTAATACCATATTTACAGCCAAGAGGGATGTTAAGCTGAAGCAGTCTGTCACCAAGGATATGGAAACATCATGGAGAAACCCCAAGGACTGGTTTAGCCTCAACCAATATGTAGTAGTTTTAACACACTCCATATTACATTCTCGAACAAGTATTTGCTTCATATCAAACTTTGCAAAAAATATTTACACTTGGACCCCAGTTTTATTTCCAGCTATGGTGCCCTTTGTGTGGATTCTACATATTTTTTCTGTGTTTTTAACAATAGAATAAAACTGAATGATGAATTGGTGCAGCTGCAACAGTTTTATGAATGCAGCACTCCAGACAAAAATTCATGTCAAGGAGCCAGTGGCTGCTAAAAGAAAAAAATTAGGAGCCAACAGATTTGATTTAGGCACCAAATAATATGTGTAAAATATTAATCTTTCAATGCCTTCCCTTTCTAACCTCCATGTATGTGTGCCTAATTCTTCTCCTTCTCCTGTGCAATGCCTCCTTCCCGTATGCTTTTATGCCTCTCTTGATTATTTGGGTAACTTTCAAACTACTTACAGTCATTAAGAACTGTGTATTTTACTCAGGTTCTGAGTCTGTGTCACTGACCATCAGAATGTAAGTGTCAGAGGACCATCTAGTGTAATTTGGTCTTCTTTTACTCATGTTTGAATCGAACAAGCTGCTCAAATGATGGGCCTTCTGTGCTGATCCTGACTAAATCCCCCAGGATTGAGACACTGAGTGAGTTTAGCATATTTTATTCTGCTGCGAAACTGGATTTATACATTAATTTTAACAAATGTATTTATGTCTTTTAAATGTCTTTGTACAGAGTTATTGGGTGTCAACTAATGAACTCTCTTATATATAAACATCTACATGTGGAAGTGTGTGTGTCTGTCTGTCCAGCCCGGAAGTGTAAGACTACAGCATAAAGCTCAAAGTAAGCGACTCTGCCGCCAAAGTGAAACCGCCAAGAAAAGAGAGAAACTCTCTTAGTCGCTAATACACAAGCGAGGCGAGCACATGGGCAAATTGAAACAGCCGAGGAGAAACTTGCTTAACTGCTGATAAACAATGGAGGCGAGCATGTTGGGAAAACGAAAACCACTGAGGAAAGAGACCCTCGCTTAAAACGAAACCTCTGAGGAGAGAGAAACTTGCTTAGATGCTGATAGACAACAGAGGTGAGCACGTCAGCAAAATGAAACCACCGAGGAAAGAGAACCTCGTTTACCCACTAATGCACAACCGAAGCGATTGATTAATTGAAGTGCTAGAATCCATGGTTTCTAGGAGCTGTTATTACCGTTATTAATATTTTACTAAATCTGTTTTCCCATGTTTGTTTGTTGATAAGCTCCTGTTATCGGTAACAGAACATGTAGTGTGCACCAGAACAACTGAGGTAACAGCTGATAAGAGGAATTTTTCTATACCATTTTAACAAAGTTAAACATATAATATACCTGCAACAATAAAACACAGACTTCATGACATTACTGTGCATAAGGAAACACTGGGCAGGCAGCGGTGCGTGCATGTTTACTGACTGAGAGGCCAGAATTTTGCATGGAGCATACATTAAATTAAAAGAAAAATGGTGCACAAAGATGTGCAAAAATGTGACAAATGTATCTTAGTGTGCTGGCACAAAATCAGAAGGGGCACTGAATTCCACAGTGCACAGGTATCTTCAGCCTTGTTGGACTGAATGGCCTGTTCTCATGCAAATTTTTCTAATATTAATTGTACCTTCCCATCCTTATCAATGGTCAAGAGCACCAGTGACTGAAAGAATGAGAAAGTTCCTGTGCAGTGCTGTTATGCTTACTCTCCATGGCAAGGAGGAGAGATCAACAATACAACATGAACTCTGAGTAGATCTGTAGCTTCTTCATATCAAGATGAGCCAGCTGAGTAGTTTGGAAATATAGTTAGGATGTCTCCTGGGTTGACATTCACAGGAGATGTACAACGAATGGAACAATGGGAGAAGACCAAGGGACAGAACCAGGACAACTCTCTCAGCTGTTCTGGAAGTGTTTGGGTATCCCCCCAGGCGGACTGGAAAAAGTTGCTAAGAACAGGCTTGGTCAACCCAGCTTAGCATGTTGCTACTGTGACTCTCATCAGGAACAGTAAAATGAAAATGATGAAGATATTACAGTTAATCCAAAGCAATTCATTCAAGTAAATGCAATTCATTACTGTAAATCATAGTTGTATTGAGTTTTGCATAAGAGCACATCAAAGTTAATATCAAAACCTCAGCTAACAAACACAGGATAACAGATCAATGGTTTTTTTGCATGAAACTAGACCTAAGAAAATTAATTATATAATTATGTTGACGTACTGTATTTTCAAAAACAAAATCACCCTGTCCCTTTTTGTCGAAAGTAGGAGCTAATAATGTTGGTCCTGCAGGCCAGAAGTGCTTTTATTTTTTGGTTTCAACTAATTTCTTAAGTAGATGACAATTCTTGCTGTTAAAGAAACTTGTTATTTAATTTTTTAGATTGGTTGTGCTCTCGTTCTGTTACACTAAATCTTTCTAAAAGTGTAACTCTTCTTTTACTGAGATCATCCAAATGTGTTATTAAAGCTGAGCATATTAGTATCTTGTCGGTCATTCATTTCTTCACTTTCATATATCTTTCCAAGTATCTTATTAAATGGATATTTCATGATGAACACACTTCGGAATAAATGGGACCAAATCAGTTTGTAAGTTGTTGATGTTCTTTGACATTTGCACCTCATTGTGAATAAGAATTAAGTAAACTAACTGAGTGAAAATTATATGTTGCAATATCTACAATAATTGGCTTGTAATTTTGAAACTGGCTGGAATAAAAATCTTCTGCAACTATGGTGCTCACATTTTGTGACTTTGGAACTACTGGTCTAAAGAGATGTTTCTTATAACGCTGCTTTTCATTTTGTTTATTCTGAATGGAAAATGACAGCTCGCTTAAAATGGATTTGTATTTGTGTTATTTATTTTCTTTTTTTCACATTTGTTTCCTTAACTCTTTTTATTGTGTTTGAAGCATCTATGTACATGCATTGTAAATCTTCCTTGCATTATCAGTCATTTTTTATTTTGGCATTTTGGATGTTTTGCAGTCTTCACTGAGGTGCAAAATACTGCATATTTTGTTCCTCAGCTGTAAAATAAATAAATAAACGTTATATTAAGTGGAAGGTCATCTACAATATATATTGAAATTGGCTGATCTAGTGAAACAAGGTGAACAGACATAAATTAACAAGAGCTGGGAACTTTACCAACCTTCAGCTGTGTTTCAGTGGGAGTTGGGGCTAAAAATGGAGGCTGCCCCACCAGCATTTCAAAGAGGATGACGCCCACACTCCACCAGTCACAGAGCTGGGTGTAGCCTAAAAAGAAAATTACAATGAGCCACAATTGTATGTTACAATTAGACAGGATTAATACACATAAGCTCCTTTCACTGTAAAATATGGTCTGCTGTTCAAGATATCTTTATATTCAGATCAGAAACAAAAGCTTCATCAAGCCATTAACATTTCAAGTAAAATCAGGCTTTTGGAAAATTACAGTAAAGATACTAATAATAGCTAAATATATTAATCTATCAGGTACAACCTACCACAGCCAATATGACAGGAGAGGAAGACATCTCACATTTAAGACTCACTCTGACAGAAGGAAAAGCTAAAGGGCATCCAATGGTCCCAGACTTTTGGCAGTAACTTTTGTGTAGATGAGAGTTTATAGCCCTTTTTTTGCTCGCTTTGGGAAGTCATTGTTTTAAAAAGTAATTCTGCAGTAAATATATCCTAAATGCATTTCATTTGCACTTGAAACTACTATGAAGGTAGTTTTACTATACAACTGTGCTTCTATACTTACTGCCTGCTACAAATATTTTAAAAATGCACCTACTCTATTAATGAGAGAACAAATTGTGTCCAAGCATACATAGCAAGCAAAAGTTTTGTGATTCTTCTGAGTAACACAGTTGTTTCTTTACTCATAGTTCAAGCAACCTATCCTGCTTAACACTCTGACCCACAACCCCACTGCAGAAACAGATACAATGCACAAGTCTGCTTTCCCAGCTGCACGCTCTTGTGGAATGTAGGGAATGCTACTAGGACTTGATTAAAGGTTTACAGCTTTTTCACTATAACCTGGTTTTGGGTGTAACCAAAATAAATCAGTTTAATTTTTCATTTCCTCTACTCCCTTGTCTCTTTGAAGGTCACTAGAACCATTTAACTGTGGATCTCGCAACTTTTTCTATACAAAAGTTGCAGCTATCTTTGGATAGGATCTCAGTCCACTGTGAGACACAGTAATGCACATAGACACTTACTCACTCACCCATTCATACTTCACTTGACATGGGCTTCTTTGAAATGTGCAGAAAAAAAAAAAAGTAAATTCCACAAAAGTGGCAACTGTAGAACTGTGCACAGTTTTAAGTGCTTCGGTCCAGCGGCTCTAACCACTGCACCACCCTGCACCTTTTACACAAATGTCTACTGCTGCCTGTCTTATTCACCCCTTCAAAGGTGCTTGCACAGTGGGGATCATTTAACACATACTGCTGTTTGTTTGCGCAATAATGTCAATTTTATTATTTATTAAATTACCGTGTTTACGCGTGTACCACGAACACATTTTTTTCCCGAAAATTAGCATTAGAAAATCAGGTGCGCGTCATACACGAGGAAATGTTTCTTATAGTTTACTTCATGTTTGAAAATGTTTACTTCTTCTGCTTGGGCTCGCTCGCTCGCTCTTGCTCTCTCTCCCTCTCTCTTGCTCTCTCTCTCTCTCGCTCGCTTGCTCGCGCTCTCTCTCTCTCCCTCTCTCTCCCTCTCTCTTGCTCGCTCTCTCTCTCGCTCGCTTGCTCGCGCTCTCTCTCTCTCTTGTTTTTGAATCAGTTTGGCGTCGTCATTCAGCATGGGTAGTAGCAAGCGTTTACGCTCTTTCACGGCGGGAGAGAAACTAAAAGTGATTTTGGAAACAGATAAGAGAGGAAATCAGGCAGAAGGTCGCAAGAACGGTGTTCCAGAGTCATGTGTTCAAGATTGGCGACGAAAGAAAGAAAAACTTTCGTCATGCAACAAAAACAGAACAGCATTACGCGGAAAACGTGCCCTAAACGCTTCCTACACAATCACAACGCGCGTCGTACACAGGGCAAAACGATTTTCGTGATTTTCTTTGTAAAAATGAGGGTGCGCATCTTACACGAGGGTGGGTGGTACACGAGTAAAAACTCGTCATGTATAAATTACATTTTTGTAATTTATAAATACCTTATTAGGGGGAAGGGTTTTTCCACCACGAAAAGAATAAAGAAGAATGTTAGAGAAGCAATGTTTCAGATGTAGAGCTTTCATTTATCCAACTGAAATAATTGTGAGTCCATCGATCCATTTTTGAATCAAGTTCAAGGTTACAGGGGCTGCAGTTCATCCAGGTAGCACTGAGTACATGGCACATCTCAACCCAAACAGCCACCAGTCTATCGCAGGGCACACTTACTCAAACGCCTATACTCCCCTCAGGTCAATGATTATCTTTGAATGTGGGAGGAAAACCAGACATGGGAAGAACCTTCAAACAGCACACAGACAATGACCAGGCCAGGATTTGAACTCAGGGCCTTGGTTCTTTGCAGCAGTGCTGAGAACTACAACACTGTGCCACCCACTTACAATTAATGGTTAGTAGTTGGCATGTATTTATTATGAATTAGTACAATATATAGAAAAAAAAGCTGTGCAGTGGAAAAAAGCAATTTTTAATCTTTTAAAAGAGGAGACAGGCACTTATGCTTACCTTTCCGCAGAAGCACTTCAGGTGCAATATAGTTGGGGGTTCCCACCAAGGAATGTGCTAAACATCGCTGATGCATTCTAGTAGATCTTTGTTCTAAAGTCATTAAGCGGTCTCCACAGCGGCAGTTGGACACATCATCCCAGAAGTCACCGGGCTCCATACTATCTTGTCTGATATGGCTTCCTAAAAGGGGAAAAAGTGCAAAGATTTATTTAGCTATATAATATAATTAGAAAACAACAATCTCTTAAATGTATTTGCATGTCATCTAGTCCTAAATCCAGCAGGAACTGTCATATGGCAGGGGTGGGCATGACATAGCTGTAGAAAATATCGTTATTACATGCACACTTCATACAGGTAATACTTAATACCTAACACAATAATTGTTATTGTTATTGCCTCTAAAGGTCAGTCAATTTCAAATTAAAATGGATGGATTGCTAACAGAGTGAATCAGAGAGTAAAAATGGGAGTTTGAAATACAAAACGTGCTGTCAACTGTATGCTTTTCACTAGGTCTTTTTGTTGTTGCTTTAGGTATTAGAAAAATAAAGTAATATTTACCTTTTTGATAGTACTTTGAATTGTGTGTCCAGCGAAATCCGGTGCATAGCCCAAAGTCGGTTAGCTTGATATGCCCATCTAAGTCTATGAGAATGTTGTCAGGTTTGATGTCGCGGTGGATAAAGCCCATCTTGTGCACACTCTCAATGGCCAAGGTAAGTTCGGCAATGTAGAACCGAGCAAGGTTCTCTGGGAAAACTCCCATGCGAATAAGTAGGCTCATCATGTCACCGCCAGGGATGTAATCCATTACAAAGTAGAGGCAGTCCTTGTCCTGGAATGAGTAATACAGCTTGACAACCCATTCATTGTCAGCCTCTGCCAAGATGTCCCGCTCTGCCTTGACATGGGCAACCTGATTACGGTTCAAGACGTCCTTTTTTCGTAAAGTTTTCATGGCGTACAAAGCATTGGTGTCTACCTTCCTAGTGAGGCAAACTTCTCCAAAAGCTCCAATTCCCAATGTTTTAATTTTCACAAACATGGACTTGTCCATTTTTGCTCTTTTCAGACGGTTGTAATTGGATTCCTTTTGGTAAAGCATTTTCCTCATCTGTTCCTGTTCAGCCTCCGAAAGCCCTGCCTAAAAAGTGAAACACAAGGGCACTTTATTTACTTATCATTCCCTCAGCTGCTAAAATAACTGAATTAAATATCATTCAAGAATGTAATTTCCTAACAGAATGAAGAAACATTGTCTTACCATTATTTTGCATTAACTGTCTTGTACACTGAAAGGCAAGACAACTTCTCTTAGTTGTAAAGGAGTGACACATTTGTGGATACTTCCTTGTAGATTGAGAAAGCTGAATCAGGAGTATGTGGGAATGAGCTGTGCAATACAATCCAAGAACAGGGACATTTGAGGTATAAAGAATTACTCTTTGGGTGCCTGATGTTTTTTTTTATCTGAACACCCGGAGTTGCAAAAGGACACCAAAATTGTTGCTCTAAGTTTTCACATTTAGGGGCATGGCTTTAATTTCCCACCCAGCCATCATATGTGTGGCTCTGTACACACTCTTGCTTTTTGTGTGGGGTTTCTTTGGACACTCCAGTTTTCTCTTCCATCCCAAAGGTGTCCATGCTAGGATGAACTGGGCATTCTATAATTGGGCCAGTTTGTGCGAGTATGAGCCTGTATGTGCAAGTGCTGTGGCTGACTTAAATCTTCAGCATATTTGGTTTCATATGAACAAAAAAAGATCTTTGATCTGACCAAAAATTTTGTTTACAAGAAGAAATAATGTTGTAACAGGTGTAATTAATCTCGTGTGTTTCCAAAGAGAGGCTACATAGTTCGTAGTTGCAACAAATGTTTTCAATGGTACTTACTGACTTAAAATTTTGTTACTGATGACCCTTGGTTATCTGTCTCTTTTGTGCCTGCAGTAAGACTGCATAATAGAAATACTTCACAAAAAATGTATGAAATGTGTGTATGTTTTATAAACATTAGATTAGACTGAACTTCCTTGCTTCAGGATTCTTCACCGGCTCCGTCTTTCACCTCACCTTTCACATACTGCCCACAGATTGCTATTATCTCTGTGTGCCATCTGCCTATTCTTATCAACCAGTCCTGTGATGTAAAGGGACTTGGTCATTTTGTATTGCATCTAATGCTAACCCCCTTGTACTTTCTAAAATGTTATTATATGTTTTTTTGATCATATTCTTTCTCATTTTATTACTATGTAATGAAGAATACTCGACATGCTGAGCGATGTGATAGCACAGTAGTTACTGCTACCACTTTACATCTCTACTGCCTATAAGATTAAATCCCAGTCTACTTCTTAGTGAGTGACTGATTTCTTTTGATGATTTTAATATACAAAAGCTTTAAAATAAACATTCCTACATGGAAAAAAATAAATGTATGTACTAAAAGCCACAACTATAATGCAGCTTGTTGCTAAATTGCTAATAGACCTAAATCAATCATTCCTTTGTTTTTATGACTTCAAGCAGAAACAATAAATGTAATAACTTTTGCACTGCACTTATTTTCATTCTATTTTTGTAGTTCAGCCAAACAGAACTTTGGTAAACTTTGGATTTTTACCAGTAAATGTTTGCATTGGTAAAGTAAAGCATCACTTCTGAAAGCTAAAACGAGAAATGATTACGTGTGGCATCTTTCTTTCCATCTCACTCATCCATGTCACATTCTCACACTTGCTTCTGCTCTTTTTTTCTGTGTTTTTGTCTTACAAGAGTAATCACAAGAGTACTAAAATACAAGCAGACATTAAGTTGACATGATATGGATAAAAATATCCAACCTACTTTTATTTAAAACCCCATAACAAAGCAGTTTATAATGTTTACCTTGAAAAATGCAACAAACTAGAAGTTACAAATTTTATGCACTATAGACTGAGGTGTGTGGGGATCTGTGATCACGGAGTATTTATTATAGCGGAAATTATTAGAAATTTTGTCTACCAGATGTGTGGACCACTAGCAGTCCAGCAGCCTTCACAGAGTCTGCGGCATACGTTACAGCACAGCTGATGTCATGCTTCTCACAGGATTTTTATTTAATGTGGTGTCCTCCAGTTTTATCTATATATATATAAAATTCTTTTCGCGTTTGAAACGGAAATTACATATGACCACAGAACATATTACAATGCACTTGCGCACTCGCGTTTGAAACGGAAATTACGTATGACCACAACACTCGGGTTGCACAGAGAAAGTAAGACAGAAGCAGATCGAGAGAGAAGGCTCGCTGATCAACGTATATGACAATCACAATTGACGGCCTCACAAACACCCGAACAACGTGCTTACATATGACCACAGGAGTCAAGTTACACAGACAAAGTGAGACAGAAGCAGATAGAGAGAGAAGGCTCACAGGCTTGCTGATCAACGTCTACGACAATCACAATTGAGGGCCTCACAAACACCCGAACAACGTGCTGAACAGAATCGAATTCGACGGATACAGTATTCACAGGCTACCACGTCACATAGGCGTCAGGGTCTGTATATGGAGGGATTTAATTATAACATTGAAAAAGATTATTGCCTACATCCAAAAGTTACATTAGTAGAAATGGACATTATGTGTGAGTACTGCCAAGCACAGAGGGTTAAATTTGAATCACGTGGGATGTGTTGTTCAGAAGGCATTAATGCCGTTGCTTAAAGAGAGCCATAAATTTTTCCCCTCTACTCAGTGAGCGAAGCCACTGCGTAATCTGCTAGTATCCTATAAAAGACAGACTTTTCATTTTTTATACTCCTTTTTTTATCTGTTACGTCATTTTCTTAACTGTCTGGTAGGAGAGTATTGTTCTGCATTACCAGGCTTATTTTAGGTCCCAAATCAAACTGAACTGATTAATAAATAATCACATTTCTCTTTTTTGCTTAATACCATGCATTGCATGTATGCAATGTGTCATCAGTGGTAAATGTAAACCTATCCCCAGAATATTTTGTCCACTAAATCAGACAATGTGCAGTGTGTGTTAAGTACACATGCAAATTCTTGTGGCATCTACTAGAATTCCGAACAGCTGATTAGAAAGGAGAAGAAGGGAATGGGTAATAACAACTGTTGTTTTCTACCCCTTAAGCTCACAGGGTATTACATGGTAAGGAAAACCCCTACCCTCTTCCTTGACAGTTTATCTCAAGTATGTGAATGATGTTTTAATTTCTAAAAATGTATTCAGAGACATGTTTAATTGTTCATGTGGTGTGCTGACATCTCAGAAGGAAGAATGACAAAAGGATGTCTTGCATTACACTGTGGAGGAAAGAGAGGACAGAGCTTCCAAAATGTGAAAGAGTGACCAGCATAAATTACATCATAAACAGAAAAGGAAACAGAGGGTGGAAAAATAGTTGTTTTAGTGGATGTGTATAAGAAAGTTCAGACAGTTTCTTTAAATACTGTAGACAAATGCAAACAGCACACGTAAAACTGTTAATCATTTTAACAATTATTTAAGAGGTATATAATTTCACTAGAGTGAATGGATCCTAAAATTTGCTTAGTTGTCTTCTGTTAAATACTGAAAATATACTTAATTAAGATATAAAATATCTACATTTTCATCAGATAAACCACCACTGTGAATGAGTAATCAGCTTTGCTTAATCATACAGTATGACAAACCACCGGGTAAAACCCCAAGCTATTTGAGTTAAACTAAAAAGGTTAAGTTGAGAGATACAAAGTTGATTAATGTTGCATCTTTCACACCTGAGTACATTTGGCTCAGTTTCAGCAATGAAAACCATTTACAAAATTTCATGCATTCATTTACAGAAATGTTCTGTTTTGTAATAAACATTATCAACACTACTTCTACACACCTTTGACATTTCTTGCTCAAGCTGCATTCTTCGGTTGAGTTTTTGCTGATAGGTTTTCATAACATTCTCAATGTGCTGCTCCATGTAGAATTTGAAGGCAAATGGAGAATAACTCTTGATTCGCGATTCCCTCTTCTCTTCATCCTTCATGTTCTTACGGACTGGCACAGGGGATGTCTGAATCTGTTTCTTATCTTTGGCAGCCTTCTCCACTTTGGCAGCTTTGCTACTGCACTTGTCACCCTTTTCTGCCCGATTTGCCTCTTCAGTGGTGTTGCACACCTGTCCAGGAAGAGTGCGAGTGTTGTGTTCTACACCACTAATCGCACAGTTATTCTCAATTTGTTCTAGATTGCTTGATGCCAGAAGATTCTTTGGATATGGAGGAGGAGGACACCTAGGTTCTGGTGTGATGTACTCTACAGGCTCCATAGTGTAGGTTTCAGTTGTGCCACCAGCATAAGAATGTTGCTCAATAAGTTCAGAATTCTCCACCACTTGATTCTGGTTTGCCAGCCACCCAGGATGACACGGCCCTACAGCAGTTTGGGGCTCTGGCCTCATCACTCGAATGCTCTTCACAGGCTGCAAGATAGGTGCTGATGTCACTGCAGTGATGGTGTTGGGTGGAGCATGAGAAGAATCTGTTTTTCCACTAGGGAGATTCTGCCTTACAGTTACATGAACTTTCTGCTGTTGATTGTTGAACGAGTTTGTTCTGCTAGGAACCCGAACCTCTCCTCTGAAGGGTCCTGGTTGCTGCTGTTGCTGTTGTCTTGATGGAATGTCAGATCCAGGACTGGGCAGTGGCTCATGTCTGGCAGAAGTTGCTGCTGACCAATGCTGGACTTGATGGTTATTAGTGATGTCATAAAGGTCCATGTTTAAGCTGGTCCTGGATGGAGTCAGAAGGTTCTGAGGGATATCTGAAAAATCACTGCCAATCCCTGGGCCACGAGCTATCATATGCACCTGGTGAGAGGTAGGACTGGATTGTCTTGGGTGAGAACTGGATGAAAGATATAGATTAGATGATGGTTGCTGGTAGGAATACCCTGTGCTGTTCTGACCCAGTGTGCCTTTATTTGAATAACTGTTATCTTGCTGGACCTTATTTTGAAAAGATGGGCTTCTCTGCACACCATACCCTGATGACTCAGCTGAGACAATCATATGTTGTCTTACAAAATGTGCATTGCTTGGACCCGGTGCTCCTGGATGCTGCAGAGGTGGCCCAGTGTGATTGGGAATGGCATAGTTTATCATGGCCTGTTCCATGTTGGATGGATATGGCTTCTGCTGAAGTTTTAGATCACAAGTTGCATACATGGAATTTACTGGAGAGCTCTGAGCACCCAGAGATGCATAAGGACCAATACTGGGAGGTCTCTGCATTGGGTTCCCCATGGCTGGAGCTTGTGAAGAAGGCAGAATGTAGTTCATTACTGGGACATTCATGTAAGATAGTTGGATTTCCCCCATTAAATTTCCACTTTCTGCTCCATAGCCACCCCCTTCAAACGCAGAACCTCCCATCTGGTGATATGCTGTAATTTTATCACTTGATGTCTCCATAGGTGGCCTGCGATCCACAGCATTTCTTAGACCACTTTTTCCTAAAAGGAAGAGAGAATGTCATAAAAAATGAATGGCTTGAATGTCAAAGTTGATGTTTCAGATAAAATGTTAATTTAATATTTGTACTATCAAAGATGAACAACAAACGCAAAGACAGAGGCAATCCCTGAATGCAACAATTGTCCATCACACTGTACAACTGCACACGAAAACAGCAGATTTACACAATCAGATCAACCTGACAGCATGACTCTGGACATTGTGGAAGCGAAGTGAAGCCCCTAAGTAAATCCAGGCAAATATGGGTAGAAAAAAATAATTTTAAACAGGAAATGTCCCACTCGAAAAAATGAATTGGGATCCAACACTACGAGGCAGAAATGATATCTGTTGTATCACTGTGTCAAGGTTTCAGCAGCATAGCACTCATGCAGGGGAACAGTAGCACCATCAGGGCAAAGGAAGAGTGCAGAACTACTCATTTATTTTAAGTACAGTGTTGGTGGGCACAGCAGGTTTGAAAGTAAAGAAGCAAAAGGAGTGCTTCAATTTTAAGAAAACATTCACCCAGGGGAGCAAGTTGGAAAAAAATGACAGTTTAGTAACTGCAAACAAAGGCACAAATCAAGCAGTCAAGGAGCTTAAAGGTACAGCAGTTGTTAAAAACCTGCAGTAGTTCCCTGAAAATTTCATTTAATTAAAATAATTTAAATAATTAACATTTTAATAAAAAGGGGTTAAGCAGTTCACAGTGCCCAGGGGCTCGGCCCCAGAGTTAGAAGTATCCAACTGTTTTCAGGTCCTTGTGAAGCTGCACAATAACTCAGAAGCAGTAGCAGAAACAGGTCACCTCAAAGCATTTCCTCAGAAGGAAAAAGGAAGTGATAGCGGGTGACTTAGTGATTAGGGAGACTGAAATGCAGATTTCCAACACAGGGTGTGTTGCCTTCCAGGCACACCAGCAGGAAACCTCCATGTAAGGTTCAGCTCCTGGTCAGGGCAGAGGTGGATCCAGTAGTCATTGATCTGGAGTGGAACATTGAGACAAATGACATACATAAGAGCAGGCTGTTAGTTTAGCAATCCAAATTACAAGAATTAGGTGTCAAGCTAAAGAGAAGAACTGACAAATTGTTCTTTTCTGAAGTTCTGCCTGTTCCACGCAGCAGTCCTGGTACAACTGAGGAGATTACAAGGTTTAGCACATGGATGATATCTTGGTGTGGGATAGAAGTGCATAGGGTCATTGGACATTAGGGTTTCATCTGGAACAAAAAGGTCCTGCTCCACCACAACAGGTTACATTTGAGGGGTACCAATGTGTTGGGGAGGCCACAAAGGCTGAGAAACAGTGCTCTACAATAGATTCTATAATCCCGTGAGACAATGAAACTGTTATCTTCAAAACAAACCACATGCAGCAGTTGCTACATATGATGATATGTTTCTGTTATTGATGCTCTTATTTAAACTTCATAAGCATTGATTAAATTATCTGAAGCAGCACATTGTCTTGATATATACGAGGTGTGGCAGAAAAGTAATGAGACTGATTTTTTATTTACCAAAGTTTTCATTTTTTTCAAACATCAATGTTATCCCCTTCAAAGTAGTTCCCTTGGGCAGCTACACACTGATGGAGACGTTGTTCCCACTGTTGGTAGCAGCGCTGGAAGTCTTCAACCGGTATGGTCTTCAGCATGTCCGTTACACTCTTTTGGATGTTTTCTAAAGTCCCGAAATGACGTCCTTTGAGGACATTTTTCAGTTTAGGAAAAAGTCACACGGACTGAGGTCAGGTGAATAAGGGGGCTGGGGAACCACAGGAATGCGTTTTTTCGATTGTCCTTCTGCTCAATTGTGAGGTTTTTCGGCACCATTTTGGCACAGACCTTTCGCATGTGCAAATGTTCAGTCAAAATTTGATGAACGGTAAATCTGTTCAAATTTAATTGTTCACTCAACATTCTTAATGTTAAACGACGGTCTGATCTCACAAGAGTGTTCACACGTTCGATGTTTTCATTGGTTTTCGAAGTTGAAGACCTCCCTGAAAAATCTGAACTCGGGATAAAGAATGTTCCCCATAGGCCTGTTTTAACTTTTCAAACGTCACACTTGCCGATTCTCCAAGCTTAACACAAAATTTAATGGCACAACGTTGCTCTAAATTCCGCTGTTCCATTTTGCGTGACGCACAACCAAAAACACAACTTCGCTAATAGCAGTCACAAAAATCACGTAGTTAACGGAAGGAGTTGAAACTCGCACTGAGCTATGGGAGGGTACTGATACACGTGCTCTATCAAGGACAACAGCGCAGCGTTGCCAGATCACTTGCAGTGTTGCCAGGCTCATTACTTTTCTGCCACACCTCGTATACTGCTCAAAAAAATTATAGGAACAGTTTTTAACTCAGAATATAGCATCAAGTCAATGAGACTTCTGGGCTATTGATCTGGTCAGTTAAATAGCAGAGGTGGTTGGTAATCAGTGAATTCGTGAAATTAGCAACAGGTGCACTAGAGGGGCAACAATGAGATGAGCCCCAAAACAGGAATGGTTTAACGGGATGACCCAGAAAGAAATTAGGATAAAAGTAAATGGGGATTTTAAGATGAAGATTTTTAGGCAGGGTGGACATCCTTTGACAGAGTAAATGCATTATTGCACATAATCCAATTACAGAGGATAAAACAGCAGACCAGGAGCACTACAGAAGCCTTCAGATATACATAAAACAGGAAATCAGGGGGGTTGGCGCACAACACTTGCGTAAAAGACATGGGAAGGGTGGCTCTATTGTTCATTCAGACAATGTTCATTTTAAAACAGTAGTGACGCCAGAGCTCAGGTCATTTTCAGTAAGATGAAAGATCAAGTGGAAAGGAAACACACAGATTTGAGATTCAAAGAGTCTGCACAAAAATAACTTAGAAATAAAATAACAAATCCATTGTAATGTTTAAAAAAATGTTTTTTGGGTGGTATTGACGCTTTTTAGTTGTCTCGCTACCCTGGATGAAAACATTTAAAAGGCTACAATCTGCTTCAACTATAGTGATTTATCTCAAAAGACCACAACCTGAGCAAAAAATGAATCTTGTGAACATAAATATGAAAATAATGTTAGGTATGAAGGCACTGACAACATTTGTTAAATGTAGTAAAAATGTAGGTATTAATAAGAATACAATATAGGATTATCAAGGCTGGAACAGGACTACAGATATTGGTATAGATGGCATAAACCAGCTGAATTCACTTCACTTCATGTGGATGAAATATATCAGAGTTGTTAACAAGTTGTTAACATTTACTGTACTCACTTTTGATATGCTACAAAATTACCTTATTTTAAAATGTTTTTTTTTAACATTCTCTTTTAACTTGAAAAATAGCCTCATTAGCATGAAAATTATTTGTGGTGTCAAAGCATAATTGGGTTAAGCAGTTGTGAAAATGGATGGGCATACAGTATATGTGCTGTGTGTGTGTTAACTGTGGCATCCTGGTCTGCAACCCTAACTTAGAACAAAATAGCACAGGATCCCAAATTTACAGTATAAAACTGCAACCTTTATACTGAAGTAAAAATGAGAAGAATAATTACAGGGAGATATAAACAAACAAAATGTATAAATGAATAACACAGCTGTTCCACAGATCAAAATAAATGCTGGTTTACTTATTAACTAAGCATTTGGCGTGAACTCCTCATAACAAAATCCATAATAAATTCTCTTCTGCCCTGCTATTGTCTCACTTACTTTTTGGCTGCTGTACCACATTTCAATGTAAAAATTTGCCTCAAGAAAGAAAGAAAGATGCACCCATTGATATGCTGTCCTTGAGCTATTTCTATGGCAGTCTTGGCACTGTTGGTCTTTGTAAATAAAGCAGTGAGACTCTCTGAATTATTACTCTTGGACCTACAGCATACCACCTTATTCTTATTTTCATCATTTCTCTTTACCTTTCCCTTGTTCATATTTTGGGCTGTGTTTTTTTTTCTGTGTGCCTTGCATCTTTTATTGCTAAACTTGCAATACCAGTGAATTTCCAAGTGCATATTTATGTTCCAAGCTAAATTAAATGTTATTCTTTCTTGCTTACCACAATATCTCAAGGTCCCTCTGTTAACACTGCTCTATTGTATTTAACTATACTGATTGTTTTAAGTATGCTTACTGAGAATTTGTACCAATCAATATTATCCACTAAAAGAACATAAAAACTAACTTCTTGGCAACAGCAGGCCCTGCAAACTGAAGAACTAGTCTAGAACTAGGGGACTAGTCATGAACTACTAAATCGCTAAAAAAAAAAACTGTATCTTACACTTTGGCAATGTCTATAACATGCTTATGACTACAATTAAGTTCTGCTAGATGCATCAGTAAATAAAAAATAAACACACACTGGCATGGAATACATGCTACACATTTCTTGTTGTGCTCTACAACTGAACAGAACAGGTTGCTTTGAAAGATGTAACTATTCCAATTTGAAATGGTAACGAATAACAATGTTTCTGATAGCCATAGTGTTCTATAATTTTTTTGTGTGTTTATTTACTTGTTACTTCAGTTAAAATGCAGGCAGAACAAATGTTAAATGTATTGTTTTATTCCATTTTTAAAGAATGTGCCTTCAGGTTTCACCCAGTCATAATACAGAAAAAGTACAGCCCTATCAATCATCCAGATGAGTGCCAGGATAAAAATGATTTATCAAAAGTGTCTGCAAATATAAGATGAGTGCACAGACAACCATTACATTGTATTCCAGTTCTCTTCAATAAAGGTTAAAAGTAATAAACAATAGAAAAAAAAGCCATCACAATCTGTGCGTCACTGTTTTGAAAGAACATTTATTAATTAGGTCTCACCTGGTGAAGTCTGCTTGATAACTCTCACGATTTGCTCATTCCGTGGATCTAAGTAGCCCATCTTACTGATGTAGTCTAAGGCTGCTTCAATATTCCTGCTGCCAGTTTGCTTCAGTGCTCTAACAGCCATTTCCTTTAAATTAAAAGCACAGATGAGCATTCACTACTGTTACAATATGACTGTGCATTCTCTTATCCGAAGGTCAACAGTTTACAATACAAAAAAAAACACATAAATACAACTGTGTTCAAAAAAGGATTATATCTGATTAAATGCTTAAGATTAAATGGTTTACCCAGTTGGCTAAATCTATGTTTCTTGTTCACTTATTAAAATTCCCTCCATTAAATACACCATATGGTAGTTCCTCGACATTTCAACTTAGAAGTACCAAGCCTTCTTGTATCTATACTTACCATTTTGGAATGATAAATATTTCAGATAGATATTGAGTTTGAACTTGAAAATAGCTGTATATCCTCGCTGAGTTTAAAATAAAACTTTGCATCATTTCAGTGCAATGCAGGAGTTATGGTAAATATATTTCTACGTCAACAGGTTTAACTTGACTGATGAATATACTATGAAGATGCTATTTACTACCATAGCGATGATCTAAATTCAAAGTCAAAGTCTGTTATTTTTGACTGTTTAATACACATGCTAAGAAGTCACTGTCCAACCCGCTATATCCTAACACAGGGTCACAGGGGTCTGCTGGAGCCAAACTCAGCCAACACAGGGTGCAAGGCTGGAACAAATCCCGGGCAGGGCACACACACACACCAAGCACACACTAGGGACAATTTAGGATCGCCAATGCACCTAACCACTCTCACTTCGGAGTACTGCACCCTCCACCCATCCTTCTGCTGATACCAGCATAGGAGAGTTTTTCCCCCAACCCACAATTACAGCAGCCCAGGTAAGCAGAGAGCTGAGGAGACTTCGTGCCAGCAAAGCAGCGGGTCCAGATGGAGTATCGCCACAACTGTTGAAGGCCTGTGCGCTGGAACTAGGGAGTCCTCTACAGCGCATCTTCAACCTGAGCCTGGAACAGGAGAGAGTCCCGAGGTTTTGGAAAACATCTTGCATCACCCGAGTCCCAAAGGAATCATGTCCTAGTGAGCTGAATGACTTCCGGCCTGTCGCTCTGACATCACATGTGATGAAGACCATGGAGCGGCTGCTGCTTCAACACCTGAGGCCACAGCTCCGCCACGCCCTCGACCCTCTGTAGTTCGCATAACGGGAGAAGGTGGGAGCGGAGGATGCCATTATCTATATGCTACACCGATCCCTCTCCCACTTGGACAGAGGCAGTGGTGCTGTAAGAATTATGTTTCTGGACTTCTGTAGCGCCTTCAACACCATCCAAACTCTGCCCCTTAGGGACAAGCTGACTGAGATGGGAGTAGATTCATACCTGGTGGCATGGATCGTGGACTGTCTGACAGACAGACCTCAGTATGTGTATTTCGAGAACTGCAGGTCTGACATTGTGGTTAGTAACACAGGAGCACTGCAGGGGACTGTACTTTCTCCGGTCCTGTTCAGCCTATATACATCAGACTTCCAATACAACTCGGAGTCCTGCCATGTGCAAAAGTTCGCTGACGAAACTGCTATTGTGGGCTGAATCAGGAGTGGGCAGGAGGAGGAGTATAGGAACCTAATCAAGGACTTTGTTAAATGGTGTGACTCAAACCACCTACAACTGAAACACCAGCAAAACCAAGGAGCTGGTGGTGGATTTTAGGAGACCCAGGCCCCTGATGGATCCCGTGATCATCAGAGGTGACTGTGTGCAGAGATTACAGACCTATAAATACCTGGGAGTGCAGCTGGATGATAAATTGGACTGGACTGATGCTCTGATGCTCTGTGCAACAGAGGACAGAGCCGACTATACTTCCTTAGAAGGCTGGCGTCTTTCAACATCTGTAATAAGATGCTGCAGATGTTCTATCAGACGGTTGTGGCGAGTGCCCTCTTCTACGCGGTGGTGTGCTGGGGAGGCAGCATAAAGAAGAGGGACGCCTCACGCCTGGACAAACTGGTGAGGAAGGCAGGCTCTATTGTAGGCATGGAGCTGGACAGTTTGACATCCGTGGCAGAGCGATGGGGCGCTGAGCAGGCTCCTGTCAATCATGCAGAATCCACTGCATCCACTGAACAGTGTCATCTCCAGACAGAGGAGCAGCTTCAGCGACAGACTGCTGTCACTGTCCTGCTCCACTGACAGACTGAGGAGATCGTTCCTCCCCCACACTATGCAACTCTTCAATTCCATCCCTTGTGGGGGGGTAAACGTTAACATTATATAATGTTATTGTCTGTTATACCTGCATTTTTATCGCTCTTTAATTTAGTATTGTTTTTTAGTAGTATGCTGCTGCTGGAGTATCTGAATTTCCCATTGGGATTAATAAAGTATCTATCTATTTATCTATCTAACCTGCATGTCTTTGGACTGTGAGAGGAAACCAGAGCACCCAGAGGAAACCCACGCAGACACTGGGAGAACATGCAAACTCCATGCAGGGAGGACCCGGGAAGCGAACCCAGGTCTCCTTTCTACCTTCTGGTTACCCCAGAGCTTGACTCAGGTTTGGAATTCTATGTAGATACAGGTAAGCCAGGGTGAGATTTGGAGTTATGTGCAATGATCCGCTTTACAGTGTTAAGCCCGAATAATTCCTGGGACAATATTATGCTACCATCTAGTAGATGAAGCAACATCAGGCTGCAAAAAATCATGAATATTCCTATGCATTCTGCCACTATATGATAACTCTATGATATCTCATCAATATTCATGAGAGGGGTGGAGCTTTCAACCAAAAACACAATGACCAATGAAAAGCTGTAAAGCCAGTTTTAAAACAAACTGAAACTGAACCATAACTGAAACTGACAGATAGTGATAATGACGTGACTTAGTTATCAGATGTTGACAAGGACTATGAAACCAATTCCTATTCAGTAGATTCCTACCTGCAAAGTTTTACAGACATTCATGTCTGGTGTCAGCTTCATACTATTGCTCACAATCCTGTACCTCCTTGTTGTCCATTTACATGTAACGCCATTCTAAAGATGTCTGTTGATCATGATTATCAGGACTACATACAATTATACAATTTGTTGGAAATTGTCTAGTGGAGAAAATTGTTGATAAAGCGAACCGCTATGCTCAGCAGTGTTAGAAAAGTCACAGTAACCCACTTGCTTGTTGCAGTCACTGGCAGCCTGTTGCTGCAGACAACATATGGGTGTTTTTCAGCCTCCTAATACTGAAGGGCAAACCAGTCCAGAGATGGCACTGGTCCACAAACTGGTTGTTGCAGAAACTCATTTTCAGCAAATTTAAAAATTTCTGCTTTTCATTAATAACAATGACTATGATAAAGACAACCACCCAGTACTGAAACAGTATTGATAAACTCTTCATGGGTTACAATAGAAGGTTCTCATGGGTACAGTATACCGCATCCAAATGGGCACAATTCAGTATTAAGTTGTACAGATCTAGAACATGATACTTTACACTGGTAGAGGGACCCAGTGGAATGGAAAGTACAATCAATATGGTATTACTACATAATCTCTGGTGACACTGCCAGATCCTTTGCTTAACCAAGTTTACTGTATAATGATGGACATTTTCTGTACCTCAACTGAGATTTTACTTAAGTGGAAAAGCGATGCATAGACACTGTAAAACCAAATTACCGTGGTATGCCTGCTGACTCTGGTCATGTAAATGCATCAAGGTTGAGTTTGCTACAAGACAAAATGGATATGATAAAGTGGAAGAACAAGAAAAATGTCTGCCTCCTAAGCACTATTCAAAATGCAGAAATTGTCAATGTTTATGTCTGGGGAAATGCCTTGTATTGTGGCAGGCTACAATAATACAATGAGTGGTGTTGATCGTGAGGGTCAGGCACTAAAATCTATCCTCATGGGCAAACAACAGTAAGAAAATATAAAAAAATCTTTTGACATTTGCTCAAACAGTGCCTATGTGCATTGGTGACCATTTCAAACCACATCACATGAAGGACATGTACTAATCTTCATCAGTACAGCAGTGGACACTGTACATACCTTTCCTACTTTGATTATGTTGACATTTTGGTATTTACATGACTCTGTTACACATAATAAAGTTTTTTGTCTCTCTATTATATAAAAAAAATCCTGGGATGAGAAAAGACAAGACGTGACTTTTTCAGAGAGATACTTTCAAGTCCCGCAAGATGAGACTTTATGCCAAGAGATTCAACCACGCCCAGGGCCGGAAATAAAAGACAAAGAGTAGATGACAAAGTAGAACGTCATAAAGAGGTTCCAAAATGTTGGCGTGATTCACATACAGAGTAGTTTGGTATAATGAAAGTACTAAAATCCGAAAATCTCAAAAAATGATAGTAAAGATCGCACTAGCGCAAACAAATGGAAATTATTACTTTGTGAAATAACGGAACAGCGAAAAGAGATTGAATATATTGTTTGGATTTAAACTTTATGTCGGAGACTTATAGATCGTCTAATTTGTGTTGCCATCAGGGAAGAGTAGTGTTTCTTCCCAATGTACAGGCGTATTCTCGATAATTAAAAGATTTGTTGTTTGGTGAAAGTGAAATCCACATACGCGAGTGGCAGACATGTGAAGTGCCTGTTGTTGGCGAGCGGGGGCAAAGCCCCCTAGTAGTTCAAAAAAAAAATTAAATGCTTTGGCTTGTTTTTAAGGGGGTAAAAACAACAATAAGGAGGTGAATAAAGAAAAAAAAAATAAAACTGCTGAAAATTAGCCATGAATTTAGTAGGGTCTCAGTTATTAAGGTGTAGGATTTTTAGATCTTTAAAAATCTGAGTGGAATGTGTGCTTGTTCTTAAATTGCCACTAGCCTAGATGTTGTATAGGCAGCAGTGTGATACAGCAGTTAGCACTGCTGCCTGACAACTCCAGGAAAATATGTTTGAATGTTGAACCGTGGACAATCAGTCATCTTTATAATGGTTTTTTTTATCTGTAGGTACTCCAGAGGTGTTAAGATTGTACTGATCCACAATGGGAAACAATGGGTACTGTGTATCCAAGCCTTGAAGCAACATAAAACACAAAACATTACTCTACCATATGAAGCGGTCATCGCCTAATTTGTACTAAAGTCTCAGTCCTAGCTAGAAATGGTATATTCCACCACAGGGACTTTTCTCACATTTAAGACTAAATAACTGGCACTTTGTTCTTCTTGATTCCCAGATTAAGAGGCACTTCTCAGCACTGCACTCTTTTCAGCTTCTCTGTGGACTGCCTTTTTTTTTTTTACAATAAATTCAGTTACATTTCAATGAAACTTTAAATTTGACCTACACAGGATTCATATGGACTTCTGAAAACGTTTAACAAAACATTTTTTTTTCTTCTTTAAATGTGATCATTTTTAAGACTTTCTATTCACACAAAAAAAAAAAATCAGCAAATTCCCTTGTCCCTTTCATGAATCAATCCACTCACTATCTTTCTCCATCCCACCTCCCTCTGTTTGCATCAGAATAAAAACAATGCAAAAAAAGCAAAGCAGAAGTTATTTTTTTCATTCAGATGACTTCTTTATCTCCTCCTAGTATTCAGAATTTGTTTAAATGCACGTGTCCTCAAACAAACTAAATTAGCAGCTGTTATTTGACATGCAAACCAAAGGAACTGCTACACCCTTGTGCCATTGAATTCAAGTTTCCTGTTTGAAATTACATGCTACACTTGGATGCTAACCAGGCCCTCCGTAGAAAATTTTTATTTGCTCACATACATCACTAAGGAGTCAATGCATTTCCCATTTTACTGTAGAGGCACAACCTTATAAAACCACTGTGCTTAATGAATGAAAAAGTGGCTTGCTGGGAAAATAATGACCTGATAGGTCCAAGGCAGGTCCAAGGCATCTTAGACAGTTAAGATGACGTTTTTTCTGTTTTCAATGACTAGTACTATTGTTTAGATTTTCTCAGACTCTACAGTCACTTTGAATTTTGTTCATACTGCAAAAGGAAGATGACGTCTGGTTGCAGGAATTCCCTGCTTTTTAAGGTTTCTAAGACAGCAAAGGTTATTGGAATGCTCACCGTATAGTTATTACAGGATATAAGCTAGTTATATGTTGGAAAGTAAGCATGACTGACAGTCTTGCTTCTGCCTGTTATTCAGTTCAGTTTCATAATGATGAGATGCATGAGTCTAGCAGACTTGCTACTCGAACTGAAGAGCTACAAGGGTTCATATTCAAACGAAATGGTAGCCAAAATCTGTGCTGTTTTTGGGAATGAGAGGTGGACTTTTGTCTACAGCAGTTTTCCATTTAGACAAAGCTGGTGACAGGTGCTCACATTCAAGTGGTATCCTGCAGCCTCTGAGCCAACTGAAGTCTTTAATACCATTCAGCATAGTTCAAGGGGGCTGCAGCATGAGCAAAAGAAAGGAAAAGAAGAAAAAAGAAATCAGACAGGCAAAGCCAGACTTTCATAGCACAAGCACTGTACCCCAACTTGATTAATTGCTAACAATAAATGATTTAAATGAAGTTAACAATTTATCTGTAAAATGTAATATACACAGTTTAACGCATTTCATCATGAAAATGATATGAAGTATAAATCTTAGTATTCTAAATGTTCAGAGAGCTGTGATATCACAAAGTTAATGTATTCTGTATGGAGATCACTACCTGTGGCTCCCCTCAGTGCAAGAGGAACTCCGTTTAAGAACCACATAGCAATTAATGACTGGGTCGGGCAACACTTAGAATACAAATAATTTAATGTGCTACATTAGTTACGATGGGGTTTGAGAAACTCTAGTAAATGAAACAGCCATTCTAAGATGAAGTTTATGACTTCAAAAAAAGTGTGAGATTAATGTGAAAATTTTGAGATTAAAGTCAAAATTTCATATTTAATCACAAAATAAAGTACAAAATGAAAGTAGAAATTTCAAAATAAACTACAAGATTAAAGTTGAAGTATAAATTTTGACTTTAATCACAAAATACTTTTTTTTCTTTGTGTCCCTATTTTTGGTTTTCTCTGTGGTCCTAATACTCTTCCGTGGACTAAGCTACTATAGTTTGAGGATTTTATTTTTATACTTTTACATTTCAGATATCCATCCATCCATCCATCCATTATCCAAGCCGCTATATCCTAACGACAGGGTCACGGGGGTCTGCTGGAGCCAATCCCAGCCAACACAGGGCGCAAGGCAGGAAACAAACCCCGGGCAGGGCGCCAGCACACAGCAGCATTTCAGATATGTTTACTTTTAATTCATTACTTTTGTCTACTTTGTTTTTAGATGAAAAATAAATGGAATATTACACTGAGACTGGTTTCCAATTAGTATTGCGATTGTTATATTGTAAACCTGTGAAGCTTTTTTCTTTAAAACTATTTGGAAGCTTTTATACTTGTCAGTGTTTGTTGGTGTACCTGTTACTATTCAAACACAGAATCTTCTAAATTTGCTTTGCTGCTTTTAATATTTTTTTATTTTTTATGAATTATTAATAGCTTATGAGGAGTTCAAAGTTAAACTGTCTTCTGAAGGTACATCATTAAACTCTAGTTGTAAGAGGTGCTCTGTTTAACTCAAAGCTCTAAAGAAGGTACACCTCAACTGGACTTACAGATGGTCTCATGCTGTTCTGCACTGCCTGTGTTCTTGGAAAGTTCTTCCCAAATTTTGTTTGCTTTTAAGAACTATTTAGTTATTCTTTTTCTTGCTATTGTTAAAAATGTTTTCCCATAATTCAAAAATCTTGGTTTTAAAGATTTTTAGCTTTACAAGCTTCGCATACTTCGTGCTGCGTTCATATGTATCAAACAGATGGTAATTACGAATTTCTGAGTTGAAATTCCACACGAATGCCCAACAAACTCGAAACTACGAGGTGGAAAATTTGTAGAAAACAAAGCTACCCTAATGGTGGCATAACACTGACCTTTCAATTTAGTAAACTGTATAAATTAAAACTAAAATGTATACTAAATTGCATTTGGAGTGAAATGATACACATTTAACACATTTAATTTACTCTTTATCTGCATAAAAAACATACAGTTTATCTTTCTCTTTTTTTAAAGACAAAGTAACAAAGCAACAGCGACCTCATGATTCTGTGAATAATCTGACCAAAAATTCTCATGAATTCACTGAAGCAGAAAGGTGAAACATCAAAATTCAGAGCAATAATAATACTCTGCGAATTCCCTATTTGTGTGGTATTAGAACTTAAACATAAACTCCTACTTTGTGTACAGAGTGATCACCCACCAGTGGAAGATCACGCAATTGACCGAGTTTCTTTCTCCTTTTCCACAAAGGCTGGTAAAGTAACCAAGCAGAATAACTTTTCTTTATTGGCTGACAACAATGCAATTCTAAAGATGAAACATCAAAACACTTGATAATAATTTTGCAAACACATATACTAGAAATCTTGATATTTGATAATTTTTAAACCAAGTCTTTTAAAGCAAGAGGAAGAGTTATTGCTGTAAAATGAAAAGAATAGGAAATGAAAAAACTGAAATTTTAAGACAGCACAAAAATGTCTATCAATTACGCATAAGATGTTCATTCTTTAAAGGCTTGAGTTGATATAAACTATAGTAAAAATCAAGTCAAAGAATTAATCAATTTGTTTCATTAGATGCAATCTACACTAAAAAAATAAGACACTAAAAAGTACAGCGAGTAGTGTTCACAACTCAAGTTATTTTTATATGTGGAATGTGTACAGAGTATTTCACTTGGGTTTGAAGGTGTTATGAATTGCTATGCAAAACTGATACATAATAGCAAGCTGGGTAGATATCATGTAGTGAGTGCACTTTGTCTAAGAATAGTTTTATTTTCCTTTCATAAATCAACTAATGAGGCTTTAAATTCCACACCAAATATAAATAATTACTCTTAGGCTTTGCTGTCAAGAGTGGCACACTATGAGGGGCTCTCCAAGACCCCAATGCAGGATCTTGACTGGTGCAGTTTTGTCAAGGGCTATTCTAGTACCATCAGATGCAACGGTGGATCTAACCATGGACAGGCTACCAGATCATCACTGGGAACATTTACACACATCCACATTAAAATTGAGACCGACTTTCAATTGTCAATCAGCTTAACCAGCATGTGTCTGGGATGTGTGAAGATATGGGAAGAAAACCAGGGTACCCACTGAAACACCAATGTAGACATGGGGATAATATATAAGGTTTGCTCAGGTCTGCACAGAATTCCTATGCTGGAATTCAAACGTGCGACTCTGGAGCTGTGAGGCAGAGACATGACTAAAAATTAGTGCTGCCCATAATAAAACTATTGATACACAACATTGTAACATCAAAGTGATTCACCTGAAAAATCGTAGGTGTACTGTGTAATGGCAAAAACTATGACCCTTTGTTAGGATATAGTGGGTTGGATAATGACTGACTAAAATGAAAATAAATTCACATGTATATTTGTGTTAGTAATCAATGTAGTTTTTGGTGTTAAAAAACTTGTAATTCCTCAAAAGTCATCAAGAGCACACAAGGGCATTTATGTGAAAAAAAGATCTCTGTCAAAATGAGAACAAGGCTTAAAGTATAAATAACTAGTTTCTTTACAAAATATTGCAAACTCTAAAATACAAACCTTACCATTATTTTTGTATATATATATATAGATACATTAAAAAAAATATATATTTTTCTTGAGCTTCTATAAAGTTTTAATTAAAACTTTAAATAAGGTACATCTCTCTACCTACCCACCTACAAAAACAAATCCAGTTTGTCATATTATGATGTAACATCACCCTGAATTTGAGCCCTACAGTGAAGATCTTTATTCTCACTATTTCCAGTCCTTCAAAATACATTTATATGCATTTGGAAACTGTCCAACACCACTAAAACCTTCACACAATCATTAAAATTTAGCTGAAAGAGGTCTTCAAGACATTACAGCTAAAGTGTTAAAACACACAGTAAGACATGCACTGCCTGTGTTTAAGAGGTCTCGGTTACTATTTCCAAATATTTATGTCATGGGGGTCTCCTGGAAAGGTTAAATCCTTAAGATGTCACAACCTGATATTCTTCGAAAAATGCTAGCTATATGTTCATATAATACAAAGTTTTATCTACTGCATGTGAAAAGAATGTCCACTCAATCACTTAACTAAGAACATCACTAGGCTTTTAAAACGTGGAGGGTGAAAAGGTCACAGGCTGCCTAAATGGCCACTGGTCATTGTATCTAAAACACTAAACAGTAAATACAGTATGCAAGATCGAGGCTACCAAAGGCACAAACAGCAGCAAGCCAATAAACAGCAAGGCAAATTTCGTCTCAATACCTCAGATTTTACTTATTTGCTTTTCTGTATTTATTAATATGCCAGCTTTGAAATCCCAAAAAGGAACAAATACTGTAAGAAATAAATGAATAAATGCTGCTACATGCCTGGTCACATCCTGCATTGACCAGCTCTTGAAGCATCTGTCTGTTAACTTCGATGTTGGAAGGACCAGTATCATTTGCAAATGGCATCAATGAGTTCCGAATCTCTCGCAGAGCCTTCTGATATGGTACAAATTTTGGCGGAGTGCGTATCTGCTGTTGCCTGGAGGAATCCTTGGATGGGGCCACTTTTGAGTCAGTTGTACTTTCATTATTCAGCGAAGCAGGGATCACTGGGCTTGAAGGTTTAGGAGGCTGTTTCAGGACTTCTCGGATCTCTTGCAACCTTTGACGGCTGTTGCCAGCATAAGACGTGGCAGGAAATGTCTTTGGCCTCATGTTAAATCCAGAGCTTTGCCTTGTTTCAGTTTTACACAGTTTCTTCCGTTTTAATATAATAGGGCCACCTCTCTTGGAGAACAGTTAAGTGAATCGCATAACTAACTACAACAGTGCCAGAACACTTTCAAGGCTTCTCAAAAATTGTTCTGTTGTGTAAGGTGGCAAACTCGCAGATGTCCACTCCATGTTGTAGTTTACCCTGAAAAAGAGATAGCGGGAGAGAGAGAGAGAAAAGAGACAAATTTAATTTTTATAGAACACTTATTCCGCATATTCTAATGAAGTGAGTCACATTTTTCTGGAATACAACCATATTAGGTGAGGACACAAGGTAGGATACTAGTCATCTACACACGAATTAGACAAAGCATGAGTAAGTGAGCTGGTAACATTCTAAATGTGATATCTCAGTATGACCATTCTCTGTTAAACCATGAAAGAAACAAGAAAATCATGCACAATTGCACTTAGGGGCCAGCCACTTTTGTCAATAAACACTAGAATAGTAACACTCTTATAAACTATTATGCTGAAGAGGACAGCATTCTTAAAAGAGGTATTTTACTGAAGCTTAGTCCAAAGCACTGTACCTCGAGTGCAGTTAAGTCTGTGTGCAATTAAAATTTTTCCTATAGATACTTCCTAGTTAATAAAGCTCTGGTTATCTCACTTAATTTGTGATGAAATTCTTCATTCAAAAGATATTAGAACATAAATGTAAGTGCTGAATTCTTCTGAATATTTCAACTGTTATTTCCATCAGAAAACGATCAACTGTTCAGTCAAATTTCTCTCACATAGTTAACGCACAGTTTAGTGTACCTCTTCTCATACTACTTTATATGAGAATATTGAGGTTTTGCTTTTTTAAATGGATACATACAACAGTACAGTTTTTGGCTTCCTCTACTCAATTTCCACTAAGGCTTAGGCATTTAATGCATTTTTGTAACCTTCTAATTGTGTGTTTTCATTTAAAGATTAATGATATTATTTATATGTATTGTTAAGCATAACGTCATGCTATAGACTTAATATATAATTTGCAAGTCAATATACTGTATAAGTGGCATGTATAAAATGTAAACAACATAAGGTACATGTAAACATTAGTTAAAATTTATTTGAGTAAACCATTATGAAATGCTGAAATATTTTCTTGAAATGGTAATTCCGCTCTTGTCAACTCAGATATTTAACTGATCAATTTTTAATTTTGTGAAACATTCCATAGTATTTTGTTTAGTATACCATGTCTGATGTAAATATAGAAACATGTACTGAAAAACAGTGGAAATGAAAAAAATATATTCACACTTGCAACAAACAATCTTTACCTAAATTGCACAATGGTTCTTCCATACTTATAAAAACAATATGGACTAGCCTGTGTGTTTCATGGTCCTCATATAGGGTAATAAAGCTGGCATACAATGACAATGTAATATTTTATTAAAAAGTTACTTAGCAGCAAATTAAAAAATGATTTAGGAGTCTTTGTGCGAATAAGCAGTGTGAGGGGAGGCCTTTCAAAATCTTAATCAAGTGTCCGAGCTGCTTAGCACCGAAGCACACGTCATATGACTGTGAGGTTTGGGTCTAAACACCGACAGGAGAGTAAAGACACTTCTGAAGGTTTTTAGCAAACAGTAAAATAGCTGCTACTTGTATTAATGGCAGTTTACTGCAAGCAAGTCACTTTACTCATGGTGAATGCTACTCTAGAACATGGTATAGTTATAGAACAGAACCCAACTCTTTTTTCCAGGAATTCAGATGTATAGATATTGAATGCTACAAGGTCAAGGGAAATTCTTGACCCTGTAACCTTGTGATTTCCAGTCGAAAGGATGAAGTTGAGGAGAGGCCTAAACAAGGCATTTAAAATACATATAAATCATTAAAAGGATTTCTGTCATTGATTCAGTTTTGATATTAGCAAGCAGATCATTCCAGTGTTTTGGGGCAGTAACTGGGAGTCTGTGTCTCCCTTATTTACAAAGTTTACATATATGTTCTTTGATGAGATTTTGTTTGGTAAGGTAAAGGGGAAATTTCATCATAATGTAGGTACACTCACTCTGGAGAGTGGTTATGAGTTGCATGTTCATTTAATTTCAAGCAAGTAACAATTTCACTGTACAGTACTCTGTACATGTGACAATAATGATTCTATGACTCATGAATGGTCTAAGCAAGATCAGCTGTTATTTATTTATTTCTAGGTAGTCACAAGATAGACAAGGTGAATTCTCAGTAGGAGGACAGTGAATCCACAGATCTTCTGTTGCTAAGGGCTCTTTAACTTGTAGTGCTTAGCATAAAAATAGTTTTTTGGTTTTACATCTCAATTGGTTGAGGTTCTCCATCGATACTGGATTCACAAGCCCCCCACTCCCCCCATTTCTGTGGTGGCTACAAAGCAGTGAAGGCACAAACATTATGCTGGCCAAAGGTTCTGTTTCCTAAATGATATTCTTATACCTCAGCTTTCCTGTTTTATATTCCATATTTGAGGCAAAGCTCTTCCCAAAAGTGTTAAAACCAACACATCATATAACAAAAGGAGAGGTCCTTTTCACAACAGGATATACAAAGGAAGCAGTAATTCCTAAAGTACTCAATCACATAGAAATATCTGAGTGGTACAATGGTGAATACTACTGCCTCACAGCTCCATACACTGGGAATGAAATTCCAGCATGGTATTTGTGTAATATCTGCCTTTCTACCCGTATGTATTAATTAGGGATTACAGTTCTCCTTTCACATTCCAAAAATATGCCTGAGGTTAAATGTGGTTTCCAATCTTACCCTATATTAGTGTGGGCTAGTGCATGAGGGGGTTCTGTGATACTAACTCTACATGGGCTCTAGTGTATTTCTACAGTGCTGGTTAGATAAGCTAAAGCCCACTGTGACTCCCATCTGCATAAAGCAGATTTCATGATAGATGGCTTGATGAAAACAGAAAAAAATTGCTCTCTTTAACAAGTCCAGATTTAACAGTCACTATCTAGTTCACCCAGGTAAATCAGTTTCTCCCCAAAGTCTTTTCCTTCAAATTTTACCATTTCAAATGTTTTTTTGGAATGAGGCCCATTCTGCTTAGGTTATTCACCACCAAGCCCATCTCTTATTGAGGTACCCAGCTGACTTCATCCTCATCATCTCCATCACAATACACCTCTTCACTCAGTCGTTTTGCAATTTTTTCAGAACAAAAGAGTCTCTACTCACTAGTCCCTATCCCTATGACTGAATATCCACCCATTTACTTGACTGGTCCTTTCCAGATGGGCTAAATCTTTACTGACCACCCCTCACTATGGCTCTTCATCCATCTTTCTTAAATTTTACTTTCAGTGCTAAAGAGGCTACTTTAAAAGTCAGAATGAATGACAGCTCATGAAACACCTTCCATCTCCACCTAATTACCGTTAAGGAGTTCACTTCTTCACCAACATTCAACATATTGAGTAAATCATTACTTCATCAATGCCCATACTTACACACCTACTTAGTATATATTTTTTTCCTGTACTATTGTCTTTATTTTTCTTCTCAGGAAATACAAGTACAAACACACTAACTGAAATATGTTGCTTATTGAAAGCCCCTCCAGAAAAAATTAAGTTTTTTCATACTTCCACAATCACAGCTCCACCCTACAAAAAGCTTGCTATCTTACAGAGACAAATATCAGTATAGACATACTAAACACAGATCTAGAGACAATGGAATTAAAAAAGAGAGAGAAAAACAGTAATGTCCCTCTCTGTTCTACATTTTATTTTCATTTTTTCTCAATGTTTGTATGAGGTTTTTACTTAACAGTTTCTTAAAGCCATTTAAAAAAAGCAAGATAAAATTAATGGGAAAGAGAATACAACAAAAATTCAATTCAGCAAGCATATTCAAGCATTTCAATAAGAGGTAGAGAATATTTCACACAGAGATTAGCATCTACAGCAAGTCCAGACACAAATCAAGCAGGATAAAATCGTCTTTACCTTCCAAATTGTGGTGGGGCCTGTGAGGACACAGCAAGTTGGAAAAAAAATAATATGCTAGGTGAAGCAGCATTTAAATGTAAATCAGAATACTTAAAATAATTTCATAGATTTTGGCACTTTAATAAATAAGAATGTAAAGCTCCATTTGAACGGGGGCGGGGGGGCGGCCGACACACACATGTCATCAGTCATCTGTGCTTGCCTGATTACTCTTTTTACTTTTAACGTGGTCTTTAGCTATTTTTAAAAAGTAACACCTTTTTTATTTACCATCAGCTGCATTCTAGCAAAAGTGTAGTGGGACCAGCTCTGGCTCTTTTTAATTCTATCTAGTCCATTTTTTACAATGATATGGAGTGCAAGTTTGCAGAAGCACCTGTGCAGCATGCCCAGTAGCAGTTCTAGGCATCATAACATAACAAAGTCAAACTTGATTAATGTAATTCAGGGTTAGTTGGGTCCTATCTAGGCAGCATTGGGTACAGGGTAGGAACTAACCCTGGACAGGGTGCCAATCCTTGGCTCTGTCCAATCACATACTCATGCAGCCAATTTAAACCCAACGATGCAAACCATTGTCTTCTTTACTCTGAATTGAGTCCTCATAGCCAGTACAGTGTTACAGTGTTTTTTTATAAAGCACTACATTCAACTCTCAAATTAACTAGTGCAATGGAAGAATAATTCAATTTTATTTAAAAAGCAAAAGTTTTCAGAAGGCATTGCAAAAAGGTTTTCATTTATACATATTTAGAATTACATCCTACATTCAGGAAACCATTCATTGTTCTGCAGGTTACATAATTTTTTTTCCTGTCACTTAGTGGATGACTAATTGATAAGGTTTTATTTGTTTAACATACAGAAAGAAACCACTAATAGGCTCTAAATCTGTATGTAATAAATGAATGGAGATCAAAGATTAAATACTTTTAAACAATTTAGTGTTTATTTTTCACAAAACAGAACTTATATAAACATGCAAATACACTTTGGTGTTAAGAAGTGGCGTTTACAGAAAGGACTTGTATTTATAATAAAGCCTTAGAGAGTATACAAGTTATTAGGGAGCTTTGCCCTAAAAAATGGAAAAATTGAAAACATCTCTATAATTAACACAAAATGAGTAACTCACTATATAAAAAAAAAAAAAAAGAAAATAAGAGACTGACTCACGATACATTTATATATGTTGTGTAGTTAAAGCATTAGCAAAACTGCCAAAATAATAACAATTAAAAATTCTATAAAACTGAGAATGCATACATGTTCAATAAAAAGAAGCATGTACAAGATGTTCACAGTCATGCCTCTAGCCAAGAACAGCCAATCCACATGCACAGATGTTGTGGGGAAACCTTAAGCTGCAAGTTCATGTCTCACTTTTCATTGCATCACTACGATCTGCTCTGGAGGAGATGCACTC
Source organism: Polypterus bichir lapradei (assembly GCA_026402145.1). Classification (NCBI taxonomy): domain Eukaryota; kingdom Metazoa; phylum Chordata; class Cladistia; order Polypteriformes; family Polypteridae; genus Polypterus; species Polypterus bichir. Next base: position 84,579,090 of record JANRMT010028174.1, read on the forward strand.
ACTGCTCAAGTGACATTCATGAAAGTAATGCCATACGCTAATGGTTTCCAAGTTCAGTTCTGGGGAACTCTAAGGACTGCATGTTTTTATTCTAACAAATTTTAAAATCTGTGCATCATTTTTACTTTTAATTGATCATTTATTAAGGTGTCCTTTGTATTATCTGTTTCAAGAAATTCAGAAACGTTTTTTCCATTTTCTTTCTTCACACTTTTCTGAGTTTCACCCTTCACCCTTTCCCTTAATACTGGTGTCACTGAATGTTAAAGGGGAGCAACTACTTCATCGCAAATGCATCTGTCTACTCATTATGACAATTTGTTTCTTAATAAGCAGTGTGCCGGCCGGGACGCCCAGGAGGACGTGAGGAGGGCTTGTGCCTCCTCCAGACCGTGAGGGGGCGTCCGTCCTGGTTCTGTTGGGGACCACGGGTCGAGGGCATGGAAGCCCTACCCTGTAGGGGCCCGTGGTCACCGGCAGGCGGCGCCCCGATGCCGGTTTATCCCGTGTGGTCCTCGGCCGGGGCTGGAGCCCGGTCGGGACGCCTTGGAGGACCGGAGGAGGGCGTGTGCCTCCTCCAGACCGAGTGGGGGCGTCCGTCCTGGTTATGCAGGGGGCCTCGGGTACAGGGCTTGGAAGCCCAGCCCTGTAGGGACCCGTGGCCACCGCCAGGCAGCGCCCCAGTGCCTAATTATCCTGGGAGCCCGGCACTTCCGCCACACCAGGAAGTGCCGGGGGAAAGACAACAGGGGATACACGGACGGCTTCCGGGTGCGCAGCCGGCACTTCCGCCACACAGGGGTGTGGCCAGCGTTAAGTGCCGGGAAGCAGCTGGAGCCCATCCGGGTTCCCATAAAAGGGGCCGTCTCCCTCCAGTCAGCAGGTGGAAGTCGGGAGGTAGCGGACTGAGCTGGAGAGAGAGGACGGGAGGCGGCCAGGAAGGCATAAGGACTGTGAGCCCTGGACATTGGGGAAATTGGTGCTGGAGGCACTGGGGTTGTGAGTGCACGTGACAAGACTTTGTAAATAGTATATAGTTAATAAACAGTGTGTTGGGTGCGAAAATGTTGTCCGTCTGTCTGTGCCGGGGCCAGCGTTCACAGCAGGTAAGTGAAAATGGCATGACATAATTGCTCCTCTTTATCATTCAATGTTGCTTACACTGGTAGCTGCACTGTACATTGTCATTCATCAGCATTGGAATAGAACTAAGGGAGCAAACTCTACAGAAAAGGGTAAATTACAAAGAAAATGGGATAACAATCCTGAGCATTTACAGTTAAGTTAAAGAATACAAATATTTATGAATTTCTTAGAAATATCTGTACACCAGATAGCTAAACAATAAGATAAATTAAAAGTAAGAATGACACACCAATTGAGAAACTAGTTGCAATAACAAACCTGCAACAAAGTGGGTCTCCCAGAACCTAGCTAAACAAGTAATGGTATGACCACATCACAAATATAAGTTTAATTTGCTTTTGGACTGTTAGGGAAAAAAAGAAAGAAACACATAAACAAATTATTATATTAATACAACTGAACTGTTCTACCACAGGCTAGCAGCTGGCGCTTACTGCCTGGGTGGTCTAAGCATCTTGTATGAAATATAAACACCTGCTGGATAGGGTGTTCCAAAACTTGTAGTTAGGCTTTTCTCTCAACTATTCATATATTTCACAAACAATCAATAACTTTCCTATCAGCATGTCTGGTTTATTTAAACCTTTAAACTCAGCCTAATTTTTGTCTGTTTTCTGCTACTTTGATTTAACTGGCTATAACGTCATCATCCTTCACTCAATATGAATGTTCTACCCCCTCAAAATAAAGGTAAGGCATTATTCTTTCAGAATTTTTACACCTGGAGAAATAGTTATTTTTACATATACAGTATGTTGGTGCAGAATTAAGTTGCAAGATTCAGTAACATTTTTACCAAATAAAATGCACTTTGAATGCTATTCTTATTTGCATAGGTTCTGATATAAGCTTCCAAACACTATAAAAGTTATTGGTGAACGTGTCAGGAACTCCCAGAAAAAAATAGTTATGAAATATTTAATTTCAAGTAATTTTTCTAGTTTTATTGTTTTGAAATAGTAAAAACAATAGAATTCTTTTTCTCAGCTTTTACTGTTTTGACATAAGTATTCACAGCATACATATTCAGTATTGAAAACCCCTGGCCTATGCATCATTTTGAGGGGCAGATCTTACTCCATCAGAACATATATAGTTGGTAAAGAAATTATACAGTGTATTTAAATTGTAACATTATTTGATTCAAAAACATCTAAAATCTGAAATAGAGAAAGTGGAATGTGGTGTTATTTGAAAGTTCAAACACCCCTGTCATTTAGTAGAGAACAGTCTGTCTGTCAAATTGTACACAATTGAATCAGGACATTCAAAAAAGTCATGGGTGATTGAGTTGTTGCTGTGATACAGCAATTTGGTCATCTCAACACACACCGCAACATGGTGTTGGGATTTGCAATATGGCATATTAACAGCAAAACATTGTACCTTAATTATACCAATTTATTATTGCTTTAAAAGTAATAAGTTGTCAGAGATGGCTGGGATTGCGACCCGGCCAGGATGCCCAGGAGGACCGGAGGAGGGCTTGCACCTTCCCAGACCATGTGGGGGCGACCGCCCTGGTACCTTTGGGGGCCATGGGTACAGAGCTTTGAAGCTCCACCCTGTAGGGGCCCATGGTCACCACCAGGGTGCGCCCCTATGTCTTTGGAGCCCTGGACCTGCTGGGGGGAAGAAGACTGGGGACACTCGGAGTGCTTCCAGGTACGCAGCTGGCACTTCCTACACAATGGGGCGTGTTGGTGGGAGATTGCTGGGAAGCACCTGGAGCACATCTGGGTGGCTGTAGAAGGGGCTGCCTCCCTTCATACGATGGCTAGAGTCGGGTGGAATAGGACAAGGTCTGGAGGAGAGAGAAGGAGGCGGTCTGAAGAAGAGGCATAGTATGGTGTTGGCCTGGACTTTGGGGGTGAAGTGGGTTGTGTGCACTTTATTATTGTGTATAAATAGTTGTAAATAAACGTGTGGTGATGAATTTACCATGTCTTCCTGTCTGTGTCCGGGGCTCGTTCCACAAAGTTTATAAAAAATGTTGCGTTATTGTTCAGTCCTGCCTGCTAGTTGAAAACAATGAGGCTGAGTGTAAAGGGTTAAGATGATCCCATATGTTTTCAATTCCACCAACCCATTAGATTTTCAGTTATCATCCATTGTGAGGAGCTCACTAACATCCATTACACAAAGCCCCCTAACAAAATGCAGCTACAGACTACAGACCACTGATTAACTGAAGTAGTTTGTAAAATTAAATAGATCGTTTTGGAGGGCAATTTATCACAAGCCTATATATCCATTTCACCCATCTCATGATAAATTAGTTACAGTGTGAATAGGGCCCAAGCACTAACTGTAACAAAACGTTCTACTCAGAAGCAAAGCCGCAGAGCACAACAAAACTACATCTGTAAGATTTTATCATAAAACAAACTTCCAAATATACAGCAGATTCTAAGAAAACTAGTCATCAAAAATGTAATTTGCTGTTTAACAATATCGCTGTTATTTTTACAAAGATAACCAGCGAAAGACAGAAAGAATCTAAGTGGGCCTGTCCAAAATGAAACATTCAGTGCTTTGTTCAGTCTTGAGAAGTGTGGAGGCCAGGAAATAACATATTTGGCAGTGTAGTCCATAGCTTTTCTTGGATACCTCCCCCACCCCTACCTTAATGGGCATGGTTTCACAACTGCTTCCTGTGCCCATTTCAAGTTCTCTTTGACATGAAATTACAGTGTCTGGTGGAAAAGTGTCATACTATATGAACAGAGAGCGGCACGGTGGTGCAGTGGGTAGTGCTGCTGCCTCGCAGTAAGGAGACCTGGGTTCGCTTCCCAGGTCCTCCCTGCATGGAGTTTGCATGTTCTCCCCGTGTCTGCGTGGGTTTCCTCCCACAGTCCAAAGACATGCTGGTTAGGTGCATTGCCGATTCTAAATTGTCCCTAATGTGTGCTTGGTGTGTATGTGTGTGCCCTGCGGTGGGCTGGCGCCCTGCCCGGGGTTTGTTTCCTGCCTTGCACCCTATGTTGGCTGGGATTGGCTTTGGCAGACCCCCATGACCCTTTAGTTAGGATATAGCAGGTTGGATGATGGATGGATGTATCAACAGAAATTGTGAAATTAGACAGCTATATCGTGGTTGGAGCATTCCTCCGCAAAATTCTGACTATGACAAATATAAATGAGGAAAAAAATCTTTAAGGTTTAATTTTAGGCTCTAGCATACTGCATTCAGTTTAATCAAATATTAAAACAGATCTAAAAACCCAAGTAATTTCTTATAAGCACACTGTCAGTTGTAAACTGCAGTGACACATGCCTCTCAAACAATAATTTAATGAGTGTGGAAATCTAAATGATAGACCTTAAGATGTTCTCTCTAGTAAAGCAGAGCTCGCAATTCCAAATATTTTGACAAATCCTGATAACTGTACTATTGCCTCAGGGAGTACAAAAAAGAAAGAAAAAGCCCACATTTGGTCTTAACATTAAATGATCTGTCCTTTCCTCTGCAAAATACAGATTTGTTTTAAATGTTGCCAAATGATTTTGTTGATGTTGAATACCCAAACATAATCCCACCATCTCATGTTAAGGAATACCTACAGGAGACCTCTCAGATAGATAGATAGATAGATAGATAGATAGATAGATAGATAGATAGA
>JANRMT010028174.1:84583868-84616719 GCA_026402145.1 Polypterus bichir lapradei
ATAGATAGATAGATAGATAGATAGATAGATAGATAGATAGATAGATACTTTATTAATCCCCAAGGGGAAATTCACATACTCCAGCAGCAGCATACTGATAAAAATAATATTAATTAAAGAGCAATAAAAGCGCAGTTCAAGTTAAAAAGTGCAAGGTGGAGAGTGCGAGGCAGATGTAACAGTCTATAATCTTGTGTAGTGTTAATGTTTACCCACCCGGGTGGAATTAAAGAGTCGTATAGTGTGGGGGAGGAACGATCTCCTCAGTCTGTCAGTGGAGCAGGGCAGTGACAGCAGTCTGTTGCTGAAGCTGCTCCTCTGTCTGGAGAGGATCCTGTTCAGTGGATGCAGTGGATTTTCCATTATTGACAGGAGCCCGTCCCTCTGCCACGGATGTCAAACTGTCTAGCTCCATGCCTATAATAGAGCCTGCCTTCCTCACCAGTTTGTCCAGGCGTGAGGCATCCCTCTTCTTTATACTGCCTCCCCTTTAGTAGTGATAGTATTATTAGTACTGTTATGTGTGTAGCATACAAAACCCTTACTTGTATGTCTGATCAACATGTAACACATCACCACTTTCAGGCACCATGATAAACAAGAAGCATTAAAATATAGAACTTTACATTCATAGGAAAAACAGAGTGTTTTAAAATAAAAAAATATCACAGATAACAACATTTCAGTGTAGGATTTGCCCCCTGGTTTAGAACCACAGTCTGAATCAAGTCAACAATCACTGCTATGAAATTTAGCACGATTTTTAAAAGTAATAAAATAGCAAAGACGAATCTTAGCTTGCCTTGGGACCTCACATCACAATGTCAGTGATTTAAACCTTACCACCAACTCCTTCAGTGACCCTGAGCAAGTCAGTTACCTACCAGTACCCAAATTGTACAAACAAATTAATTCCTGGTTATAAGTGCTGCAAATTTGTAAGTAGCTTTGGATAAAACCGCAAGTTAAATAAATTGTTTCTAAAATTCACTGCAATAGTTAAATGGTTTGTGATAAATAAATGATGTTTTAAATAAAGCAAGTCTAATAGTTTTGGATTTACAAGGCTGAATTTCTACTGTTATGCTTCTTGACCCTTTCAGGCCACTCATTAACCCTTCTTGTTCTCCCTTTGTCACAGCGATCTCTATTGTCCCTGGCTCTCCCTCTGCAATAATCTCCCAGTGTAAAGTCACCATCCACTTCAGCATCGCACATGCAGTGAAATGTACCCTGCCACTAGCTGATCTGTTCCCAAGCCCCAAGCAGACCTTTATGAATCCTTGTCTGCTTATCTCAAAGTTGCCCCATAGCACTACTTTTTCAAGCTCCTGTTTTTTCTTCTCTTCTCACACTTTAAACAGTCAGGTGTCAAGATCGATGCCATGGTATTTAAGCATTTGTCTCACCATATCGCCAGCAGTTCATCCACAGCGTATTTGTTACCAGTATTAGATATGGACTTCAAGTGAGATTGCTCCCAAGCATTATGTTCCTCCAATAACTGACATCAAGAAACTGAAACTTCCCCTTTATGTTCTAACTCAAGGCCTCAATAAGTAAATGAGGACATTCCATGTCACCTCACCCACCTCCATCCAGAAAAGTACCTTATTAGTTTTATTGTGACCCAAAGTGGCTAAAATATGCTGTGGTACCCTTCAATCTGGATTAAATGCATTTAGTAAAAGAATCGTCAGAGTAACAAATAACCAAATCCTACACAGAAGGAATTATAAGTGATGCAAAGAAGCTGTGCTGCTCTATGTGCCAAATAAGTCAAGTCTCAGTTATTAGTGTTCATTTTATATTAGGCTTTTAATAGCAATCACTGATGCAAAATGATTGTCTAAAATAGTCAAACAATAAAAACCCCAAATGTATAGCCATAGCAAGAACTGAAATGAGTAAATGGAGACAGAACAAAATATATTTTAAACAATAATACTGCAAAAGACGTATGACAGTTTTTCTTATGATTAAACTACAGCTTAAATAAATTAGACTAAAAGTAACAAATCCAACAAGAAAACATAACCATTTTATGACACTTGTTAGATATACTTACAAAGTTAATATACTTGGAATTTCAATCAAACATCCCATGTAATACACACATATTTCTTTTGTATAAAACTTTCTCTATTTTTTCTTTTTTTCACCAATACTTGGTCTCCATGTTATTTTTACAATGCAGTCTCCCAAGAAAAATCGCCGAGCAGGGCAACTTGATGCAACAGACTCTTTAGGAATTCACACCTTGATCCAAGAAGCAATTCCTCAGATGGACACTGCTCTAAAAATGAGATGGCAATGCTGTAACAGCTATGTGTAAATGACACGCTACTGAGCAATAAAATGCAGGGAATCTGGGACGAGCATTCCATATCCTCAATTCTGATTTTATTTGAGGCCCCACAGTTAAAATTCCTCAGCCTTTATACCTCATGAAAAAGTTCAGCTACAGCATGAAAAGAGAGACGCATATCTGGCATAGCAGCATCAGCACATACTTCCCTGCTGAATAATCAGCCTCAGAGGCTCTTAGCAAATACAAAAGGTTCTTTAAAGTGTCTACATGGCCACAAGTTGTTTACCAAAATTAATAAAAATTACACTCTTGGTGGCTGCCTGTGTGTCCAACTGTTCTGACAAGTTGGGTGTGTCAACTGCTTGCCTAACTAAACATTTTTACAAATTAACATGACCACTAAAATGCCTATTGGTGCAAGTTTAAAAATTCTAGGCAGACTAACTGGGAGAAAAATGATATTCAAGAAATGTAATTATATAAGCTTCCACAAGAAAAAGTGTTTCCTTAGTGCAGAGTTGTTTTTTTACTGAGGCTAATGTCTTACTGTATGTAGTTTACATCACAGTTACAACTACCAGGAACAAATCTTCATTCACAATATTTTATTTGCACCATATACTAATAATGCTTTGTAAATTTTAAAAACAGACACTGCACTGAATGCATTCTTCTCATGATTAACAAAACAAAAACCAAATTTATGTTCTCCAGTAGTAATGCACATTAAGGTTCTGCAAAAAAATGACACCTACAAGAAGTAAGTCAGGAGTTACCAATGACTCAAATCAAGGACCGGCCTGTCATTTTTCCATAGTTGCTCCATCCTGGTCAGCATTGTAAGGAGCCAGTATTTACTCTGTCAAGAATGAACTTAAGGAAGGAATGATATTTACCAAGTTTTGTTATATCAAATTAAGAACAAAGGAAAACCAGTAACCCCTCCATCTACTCATGGGTCATGGAGCAATCCCAAGAGCAGAAAACATTAACCCTGGATAGGTCCAATACAAGACATGCTTATTAATACCATTTAGAGTTGTCAATCTGCCTAACCTGCACAGCAGTGGCATGGAAGGAAATCTTGAGTACCGCAAGAAAATCCCACTGTGACAAAGGGAGAATGTGACCTGGATTACAATGTAGTCTCCCAAAACTATGAGGTAGCCACTCTAAATACTGTGTCATGTTGCCACTTATCAAAGAAATAATGTATTTAAGTAGAATAACAATCCATCTTATGGAAAAAAAATCTGTGGGATAAAAACACTAATCAGGCAACAAAAATATAAACTTAAACAAGTAAATTATTTACTTCAGTTATCAAGCAAGAAAATAAAAGTGGTGACTCACGCCACATACTCACAGCCAGCTGTGTTTAGTACATTCTCTCGTGCCACTGTCAGCTTAGGTGCTATTAGCCAATAAAACACGTCTTTTAGGTTCTCCAGATTTAGGGAAGAATGAAAAATGAGAAGAGTGGAAAAGAGGATTCTCCTTTTTCTGTCCTTCTATTCATGATATACGGTTATTTCACTTTATGACTTAGGAGTAGTAAGAGCCAAACAATAATAATAAGGTAAAAGGCAAAAATAAAAAATATGGAGCTGTGCAAAGCTGAGCCACAGCTACAAAGAAAGTATGAAACTATAATATTGATTGTTTTGCATTAAAATTAGAGTTAAAACAAAAAATCAAAGTCTTGTGGAAGGCTTTTAAGAAATATATTCACTCTAGTAGACTGACAGTACACAGTGTAACACTAAAAAAAATTCTTCATTATTTTGGAACTTCTGCATCCATCATTTCTACATTTATATTTGCTACATCCAACAGCAATCATGTACTCCTCAAAACAACAAAGATATGCACACTCTGCTTCTCAGCTTCATTTCTGATATAATACAGGAACACTGTCCTAACTGAAAAGTATGAAGAAGACTATCCAACATACTTTGAAGAATGGCCTGACAGCGTTCTATACTCAGTAACTTCAGCACTGATCCTGATCTTCTAAGTTAAAGCAGGATATTGTCACTTATAAATCAATATATATGGGTGCTAACTTATCGCATCAAAAATTTATGAGAAAACTCCAGTATCTGATTTATTAGCTTCTACAGTATAAACTTAAAAAACATTTCTTAAAGGTCTGACATTGAGTAGATCACCTAGCCCAATATTGTTTGTCAATGTCTGTCCTCTTAATATGTAAATAATAATGTCAAGTAAATAGAAGAAAGTCTTCAAGGTGCTGCCTTTCAACTATGTTTCTAGGAAACTCATGTCACATAGCTACATCTCTCATGCATGTCACAAAAGTTTTTCAGAAAAACAAATAAAATGTACCCACCATTGAAATCCAAACAGGTTATGTCAAAGCAGTGCTACGGCTTTAGGCAGCCTGATAACAACTGCAATTCTTGGCATCCTGTTCACTCTGAGATCCCCCCCACTTTACACTCACTTGCTATATCAAATGGAATGACTGCACTTGAAAATGGATGGGCGCCTTATGGTTCAAATTCATTTGTGTACAGCATAACTAGAACCTTTCACTATCAATACATACTTGACTTGAAAGCTACTGCTCAAAATGCTCAACGCTCCCTTCCAGAGTGTTTCTTTAAGACAGTTGTTCCCCCCACCACAGACGTCATCTTCCATAAACTCGTAACAGACATTTAGCCGGCATTCAAGGTAAATGATCGAACAGAAAAGTAGAATTTACATATATACTTAACTGGAAAGAATATTAGGAAATAAAATACATCCAACATGTGCAGAACATGAATGCCTTATAGGCAAAGAGAAGATGAATGCTTCTTAAAAATTAAGCAATTAGGCAAGACCACCCAGAGCAACATACCAGTTCCTGCCAACAAAGCCAAAAATAAAACCGCTGACTGACAGGCCAAGGTTAATTACGTCTGGATATTTACAAAAGTCTGTTCAAAAGATAGCAGCCTACCTTTATACAAGGAATGCATCTTTCTGGAAAGATAAAACCAAAATGTAAATTTAGCTTGCACCAAAGAGAATGGGGGCAAAAACTTCCAAAATCCATTGAAATGGACACATGGTGGCTAATGTGCCGGGAAACATCAAGGAAGGTTTCATTTGCCTTTAAAGACTATTTTTACACACACATGCATATATTTTATTTAATGTTTTGTACCCCAAAAAGCATAACACCCAGCAAAACACACTGAAGTAAGCCTCAGTATTTAACAGCAAGATTGGCAACGTCTACTGTATCTCTGTGAAAAGTGCAGAAGGGAAGTATTCAGAAGTCAAAGCTTTTGCTTCTAACCTGACATTAGCTATGCAGCAGATGGCTACCATCTACTTCCATATTCTTTCTGTTGATTATTTAAATGGACAGTTAAAATTTACAAATAACTGCTCTTACTAGAAAGAAGTACTGATATAGTGTGATAGTCACCAAAACCCAGAGGCAAATAAGAAATATGTTTTCAGTGGTTCAGTTTACTTCTAAATATGACAGACACGGAAACAGTTGTTGGAACTGTAATTACATGACGTAGTTACAACTGAAACTTGTAATTACATGTTATTTGTAAGATATGCAGTAATCACCAAATGGGCCCACTGCAAAATGGTTGGAGCTGGGAGACAGCAACACCATCACTGTTCCATTGTGCTGCCCAATGATTATTAACTGCATACATTTTTAGTGTCATGTGTTCAACCATTCATTTTTACACAGCTTTGGATCACAGGACTAGACATTATCCCAGTAGGAATGAGCAGCACACAGGAATGAGAGGGTGGGTAGGAGTGCAGAGGGGCCTACTTCGGCAATACTTGGCAGACAGCAGAAACCAACCCTGTATAGGGTGCACTTGCCACTTTATTATGTACTCCTATCTGGTACTCAAATTTTGCCTCTAGGACTACATGAATTCTTTAGGGCATCAACAAAATGAGACAAACATTCCATAGGGATTATAGACCATGCTGAATTGATGGCACTATAATATGCAATGTCCCTTTCCATCTTTTCCCAAAGGTGTTCACTGAATTAAGAGCAAGAGACTGTGCAGGCCATTGGAGGAAACCAAAGTCACTGTTATGTTTATGGCACTAGCTTGAAAAGATGAGTGTTTTATGACATAAATATTTCCTTTAGAATAATGTTCTATCTGAACCACTAGTAGACTGTGGCCATAAAGGAATACAACAATGCATGGGAAAATTATGTACAGTATTTTGAATTCTCCAGTGCCTTCAATATCATCCAGCAATCCCTGTAAATGCTAGGCTCAGAGATGTACAGGTGGATGAACCTATGGTGTCCTAGATAATGGATCATCTGTCAGACGGGCCACAATTTGTGGTATTGATGAAGTGGATGTAAGCAAAACTGGAGCACCACAAGGAACAATGAAGTCCTGTTACCATACACTGAGTGAATGTTGAGATTGTGTATTGCATTTTGAGGTCCACATCAATGAGATGCTGGATTTGTCTCATGGTACAAAGGAACTACAGTATGTAAGAAAGGAGATTGCATTCCTTCAATGTGGATAGTTACATCCTTTACATGTTGTACAACTCAGTGATGACGTGTGTGATTTTTTTTTTTACACTGTGGTGTGTTGTGCAGGTAACATCCCTTCAAGAGAGGCCCTTTGAATCAATAAGCTAATTAAGAAGGCAGGCTCAGTTATGGGTCGCACTCTCAACCCCCTGGTGGTAGTAGCGTAGGAGAGAATGAAGACCAAACTAATAACCAGTATGACCAATGTTGCACATCCTCTCTCTGATACTCTAACACTGAGTGCTTATAGTCAACAAATCAGTTAGCAGAAATGTGTCAAGAAACACTACTGGGGCTCATACCTGGAGCAATACAACTTTATAATGTTTCTTTGTGACTGTGCCTGCTCTTTTCATTGTTGGTCAAGTCAGAAGTGTTTCTTTCTTTTTAGTAATCCTTGTAGGTATTTCAGGGAGGTTGATGTTTTGTTTCAATATTACTTATTTATTGAGCTTCTGTAAAAAGCTAAATGTCTCCCTTGGGTCAAATAATGTGCTTTAAATCTATCTTAGGTACACTCTGGCATTTAAACAGCCCTCAATTTGTATTAAGATGTTTAATGTTTGCCAAGAAAACATTCTCTACACCAATAAATCATCATTGCCAGGCTCCACAATATCAATATAAACAAGTGAATTTGTACTGTTTATGCTAAATGTTGTGCTTAATATCTGCATGTTGCTGCAGAGATTAGATTTATCTGAACAAGCAACATTTTTTTTCTATCTTTAGCCATCCAGTTTTGGTGATCACATGCCCAATGTAGCCTGTAGGCCGACATCAGTAAACAGTTGATGGGGTGTTCTGCTGCCATCACCCATCAGTTTGAAAGTTTGCCATGGTGTATAAAGTTTTGTAAGGTCCTGTTAGGAAGATTTTTGTGGGCTTTATGTAATCTTGATTGAGTTTAGCCAATCTCCTCTGATCTCACTAATCACTAAAAGGTCATTTGTCAGCAAAACTGCCACTCACCATTCTCTAAACTCGGCAGGCTACTGCGCATTGGATGGAGTGGTGGCTCTCTGGCTAAAGCATATGAGCTGGTAACTCAAAGGTTGCCGGTTTGGATCCTGGCAGGGACAGAAGGAATGCTAACTCCATTGGGTCCATGAACAAGGCCGTTAACCTTCAATTGCTCCAGGGGCGCTGTACAAATAGCCCGACCCTACGCACTAACCCCAAAACTCTCTACAGAGTAAGCTGGGGTATGCGGAAAATGACAAATTCCTGATACAAGAAATTGGATGTGGTGAATAAAGGATTAAAAAAAGAAAATCCTAGGAGGGCACTTGGTTTTGTAATGCTGGAATCACTGCATCTGGAACCAATAATCATATCACGGTCAAAGGTGTTTAGGTCATGTGTCTTGTCAATTCTAACACCTGGCCAAAAATCAGCTAAACCACTTGACCACATCTGCTTGGTGTATTCACATGGAGCTGGCTGCATGGAGGAGCAGGTGGCCGCTAAGCATATGAAAGTGTTCATGCATGACAGACACAAATATTTATATGCACAGGGAGAATTAAGGGCAAGAAAAGAATTATTCTGTTTTGGAGCCTTGCAAAACCAAAGAGAATGGGGCCATATTTGCGCCCCCAAATATAAAATTTAAACTGAATTTAAATATGAAATTATTTATGTTTAAGATGAATATTGAAAAATTCAGTTTCACACACCCTGCTTAAATTAGGCAGCGATTCAGCATTAATTTATGGTATTGCTTTATTGACCTTGGTTAATGGTGGCTCTGAGGCTAAGAATCTGTGCTGGTATCCCAAAGGTTGCCAGTTCAAATCCCCATCACTGCCAAAAGAGATGCTACTCTGCTGGGCCCTTGAGCAAGACCCTTAACCTTCAATTGCTCCAGGGGCGCTGTACAATGGCTGACCCTGCGCTCTGACCCCATGGGGTATGTGAAAAACCAAGTAATTTCCTTCATAATTAATAAAGTATAATAAAATAAGAAAAAATCCAAAGTCAGATGCCAGATCGATGGCATCATAGTAAAACAGGACATTTCTAACTTCTTTTATTTTCTTCCAAATGATGCCCACTGACAAAGCCCTTCTCTAATTTCCACTTAAATGTGAGTGAAATGCAGTAGCATATTATTTGCAGTATCGCTGCTTAAAAATAACAATCCTGAAATACCAGGTTCACAGTTAAGTTCTTAGCACTTGAACAGTAATTGGGATCACAGACCATCTGAATCATTTCAAAAATTCAACAAATGCAGCCAGCTGTTCCAACATGCCCAAACTTCTTTAAAATAAGTATTTAGAGAAAAAAAAGGAATGCATAGTTTAAATTTGGATTTTTTAAGTATGCATCAGGTTGCACGGTATGACCCCAATTTCTCATTACAAATAAAACTCTGAAATACTGCAATAGCATCAAGACTTGTGCTAAAAACAACCCTCAACGATGTCCACTTGACATTTTCATAACAATGTTATGAGAACAAGTTAAACCTTCTTTTAAAAACTGAACCAAAACAATGAATGCCTTACCCTACAAATAACTTAAACACTAACTACAGGTTTTAATAAAACCTTACTGATCTTCATATCCCGTTCAAAATCATGGGGACCTAGTAGCTAACTTGGCAGCACCAGGATGAAAGCAGGTAACTACCCTGGGTGAAGCAGCAGTTTATTGCAGGGCACACTTAGACACACGCTGACACTCAGTTATATAAGACCACTATAAAGTCGCCAAATAACCTCACACTCACATGTTTAGGATGTTGGTAGAAAAGGTGAAACTAGAATATCAAAATTTAAAGAAGGAAAGAAAAACCACAAGTGGAAACACAGGCAGAACAGGCAACCTCCACACCCAGAATTCAAAGGTAGGGCAGCGAGGCAGCAGCACTAAACACTACACCACAGTACTATCCTCATAAATTAACAGCTTAAAATAAATAACATCTACAAGTTATGTTTTAGCTCTCAAACCCCAGACTACAATAGAACTAACTATCCATTCCTTCTTCCACTATCCGACCCACTTAATACTGAATACTTAATGCTAATCTACTGTAGTCACGCTGTCTTCACTGTGTTAGAGCTCTGCTGTAAGGTGTCCCCTGGTACCTGGTATATATGTGTTGGTCGCGCCTTAAAGTTTAAAAAAGGGAATTTGGTGGCATGTTCTCTCTCCATAAACAATACATTTTCTGAATCTACAAAGAGCTGCAGAACAAGGAGCAGGAATCCACTCCGAAGATGCCACTCCATCATAAAACAAATTCATTTACGTGATTTGCACAATGTGTCACTGGTGAGAACTGATGTACTTGTAGAAAACACCATAAAGTCACAGTTACAATGGGTTACTTTCACATACCCCCCCCCCATCTCTTACCTATCTTTTGAACATTCTAGAAATCTTCCTGTAGGATAAAGTCTACTTGAGATACTACCATTATTGTGCAAACACAGGAAATATGTAGATGAAAGAAGAACATTCAGCTATATCATATGACATTCTTTCACGCTTTTGAAAAATTACAGAACAAAAATCAAATAATATTTGTATCATTTTTTCTGCTTATTTTTAGACACATAAGAACTGGTCAACTTCAAATAAAGAGCAATATACCAAGTCTTCTGCTGTTTTTTTAAACTGCTGTTCTGAAACCCAGACAATGAAATATGGTTACATTTTGTGTGTGTTTTGTATTTAAAAGGACTGTTCCAGTTTGAGCCTGACAACTGTACATGAGGCATAAACCCAGAAATGGATCAAACCTATTGCTTTCTTCCCTGCTTTTTTTATATTAACAGAAATCCATCAGATTTCACCTAAAGAAATATTGTTGAAGTGTATTGGAGGAAATGCGTGGAAAATGGGAAACTTTTCTTTATACAGAGAGTACGAGGAGTCAGGAAAAAACGAATTAGTCATATCCGAGAAGTGGATTTTGTCTTCTGCATTCTAAGAACAGGCTGATAAATGCTGAAATATCTTAGCTATTAGCAAACCAGTCATGCAATATTCTAGCAAGTCTATGTAACACCAGTAGCAGATGGGTGCTATCCTGAAATTGAAGGTAAAAATCTTGAGCTGATCTGCCCAGCCGCCGAACAAAGAAACAAGTACACATTTAAAAATAAAGAGGCCATCAGTGATTCTTCGGAGAGAATGCCATAGCAGAACCATTTTTAGTTCCCCAAATAAGCATCCACACGAAGGTCCCAGAAAGAACCTTAATTTATTTAGATTCAAAACAGGTTCCATAAATAATCACAAACAGATGATAACAGCTTTTTAAATAACAATGGGTTCCTTATTTTAAAAGTGCTCCCACTACACATAATAACTCAGGCTAAGTTCAGTTTTCCTGATCTGTTACAATCCTGCTAAGTAGCCTACCATGCATTAAAGATTTCAGTTCTGGGACCTTTTCAAAGGGAAAGAACCCTTCCCAGCATGAAATGGTTCAATGTCAAGCAAGGGTGCTACAAGGAACCACACAACCCAGTAAAGTACTGTCTTAAGAGCCATTATTTTTAAGAGTGTAACTGCAAATTGAGGTCAAAGAACATTCTTGTAGAATGGAAATTGATGGTTTTTCATCTTCAGTGTGCAGTAGTGATGCAACTGTAACTCTCAATAGGCCAAATTGTTTTTTCACATGGCACCCTTTACAAAACACACTGCTTTACAACACAAACAAGAATACTGTTCAAATGAATGGAATTAAACATGTGATCACTTAATACATGGAAAACTTTGAAGAGTCTGCAGAATAAAAGATGAACTGACAGTATTCGGAGTAAATTAATGGTATGAATTTACTGTTAAACAGAATCAAGATTGTAAGACAAAATGAACACAACTACAGATAAAACTCACTTCTTAACTCAGTAGATTGAAGGGAGAGATAAGTAGGTATGAAAGGCACTATATAATAAGATACCTGAAAGCTTACATGGATCTGGTAGCATTTCACCACAATAACCATTCATACACCTAAACCGATACAGCAAACCTATTCATATCAAAAATAATTACTGAAAACACACAAATGATTTACTCTCACTTCATAACTAAATGAAACGTAAATGAATTCAAATGAACGGGGTATCGAACAGGCATACAAAACACACCGTTTAGTGTTTCTTGATTTACCAATCACAAAGCATAACCTGGCACAGATTGTGGCCCCACGCGATAATCGGCATCATACGGACCTCGCCATCATTAAAGGCTCCTTCACCAGCATTAACTACTTGGAGAAACTGCACAAGTCGAGCAAATCTAATGAAAGTTGAAATCGCTCTTTTATTCTCTTTGGTTGGTACTTTAAGAGAACCCGAATCTGAGAGCTCGGTGGTCCTTTTTGACGCCTGCTCGACTTCTTTTTATTTTTAATATAAACACTTAAACTTGGCTTAAAAAGACAAAAAGACAACCACCATGTACACGAAGACACGCTGATGATTTTGTTTTTTGTCTTTTGTTTGTGGGGTCAGAGCGAATGTCACTTTGGGAAACCTCTCCCTTTAATGCAACTGTCACTGAATCTTCAAATAAAAAAGAAAAAATAAATAGCACAGATTAACGGAAAGTGCTGCAAACTTCGTGTGAGAAGTGAGAAGGCGGACGACCACGCCGAGTCCGATCCGCGAGTGTGCCATGCCAGACGCTTTTTCCATGCTAGGAAATTCCTTAAAACAAGAGGTCATATACATTACCACTGTGCTCTTGATCGTGAAAGCAGTCCGTATTTTCCTAGAGCGTTAAACTTGTAACAGTTTTCAGATCTCCACGATCTCTTTATATATATATATTATATATATATAGGATTTCTTTTGTGTTTCGTTTGTTTTTATTTTACTCAGCTCCAGTGTCTAAGGCTTGAGGTTTTGATCCAGTGCTGATTGGAGTAAGCGGAACGCAGCTCCACGGAAAGAAGAGCAGCATTCCAGCGTGGAGAGAATTCCAGCTTTCATCCAAGCCCTAGAGGCACCAGGCTGGGGAAATAGGGGGCGTATGAAAGCAAACCTGAAAGCCCGATCCGTGCGTCCAAAGCGCTTCGCGGTCCTTTTTATTTTACGGACAACGTTTTAAGAGTAAAGCAAATACACGCTTCAGTACAAGCCGTCTAAAGTGCCCGGAAAGCAAAATGCCAAGGTCCAAACCCCACCCCCCCCAACCCCCGCCAACCTCGACAGTGACCGAACGAAACCTTCGGAGATTTTTATTCTTTGAACAAAGAAGCAAATAAAACCAACAAACTTACTAACACTTACGTATATAAATCACCCCCGCTCGATCAGCTCAAGTCGTTTTAGGATAACGGTATGCATGAAAAAGTCGCCATAAACTTTCGCCACGAATCGACTCTGATCACACTGTTTTCTCCCAACCAGCAAAAGCACTAAGCTGCAGCTCAAACTTGGACAGTCGCCGCATTGTTAGCATTCCTTAACAGTCACGTGACGCCCCCTCGCGCGTCAGCGGCTCCGGCGGGACAAGGGCGGAGTTTCCCAGTTATCCTCTTGTAGCGCGGCTGAGCGAGGCGCGCCGTCCAGTCCTGCATCCTGTGGAGGAGGTGGACAAATATAAATGCAGATAAACAAATGAACGAAGGCACGTTTCAAGTAAATGACGGCGGAAATAAATACTTAAGTAGATATGCGTTCAATTCGTGTATGTGTTCAGCTATTTATAAGTTTAGATAAAGGATCAATTGAACATTCATACATTTGTTTTAATAGTCATTTATGTATTTGCAGGCGGATGGATGGATGAAAAAAAATATATATAAACATATTTGACTTTCTATGGATTTTGTACACTGGTTTGTTAAATGTTTAATTTTTCAGTCGCGTTTGTTCATTTAGTTGTTATTTTTATTAGTTTAAACGTGAAACTCGTTTATCAATGTATTTATAGCTGAGAGGCCAGTCCACTTTGTTGTTGAATATAGTTTTTAAATTCACATTTCATTTTGTAACAATCCACCTTAATAAATGGATAACTGTCTGTGCCCGCCTTGTTGCCTATCCTAGTCATTCCAGCAGATGGTGCATCACAAATATTTGTAGTAAAGAAAGGCATTGCATTTGTCAATCTAACATGTGGTGCGTCACAAACATTAACACTGCTTTTACGAATCATATACCAAATGGCATATAACAGAGACATATGCACTTCGTTTTTTATTGCAACACATGGCATATTTGTAGCAATGATTTTATTACTATAAATGTGTTTTTTTTTAATAATAAAATTTGTATTGATGTCCAAAAACAAATAGTGCATTAGAGAAGCACCATGAATAATGCTGCTGTTGAACATCTCCAACAGAGGACTGACTCCCTGAAGTCTGAATGTTCTTCCCATGCCCCTAATTTCTCTCCAGGTACTGTGGTTTCCTCCCACAGCCTAAAGATTTCTGTGTTGACACTAATATGGCCCTACTGGTATTGCCATTAACAGGTCTTGTGAGAACTGGTCAACACATCCAGGACTGGTTCTCACTTTGTATTCACTCTGTGCCAGGAGACAGGACAGGTTGTGGTTCGCAGTTAAGCAGGTCATTGAATGAAGAGATTTGTTTGTCTTTTTAAGCACTGATTGTCTGAAACTAGCATTCCTTAAATTTAAATTAAGTCAAATGACTGTATTTTGTACTGTATTATACTGTACTCTACTATAAATAGATAAATAAATAAAAGTTAAATGAATAGATAGTAATACATTGAAATAGTAATAAATACATAAATAGTAACAACAACTAATAATAAATACAACAGTAGTAACAAATGTACTGCCTATAAATTAGCTACTAGGGGTAGATCTGAGGGCACAAGGGCAGCACAGAGTTCAGAGTTCGGCTACATCTTAGGGGTAGAAGCTGTTGTAGTACCTGGCAAAATTAGTTTGGATGCTACAGTACCTTCTGCCAGATGGAAGTGGAACAAGGTAGGGGCGGTAGCAGTCCTTCACAATACTGTAGTCATTCAGGATGCAACACTTGATAAAGATGTCTTTAATGGAGGGCAAAAAGATCCCAATGATCTTTTCTGCTGTGTGCACATTCTGTTGTAAGACCTTTCTGCCAGAGTCACTGCAGTTCCCAGTCGAGATGGTGATGCATCTGGTCAGGATGTTCACAATGATGCCCCTGTAAATTGTGGTGAGAAAGAAAGGAGGTTGGTTTGCCCTCTTCAGTCACCAAATGAAGTGGAGATGCTTCTGCACCTTCTTGGCTGTAGAGGTGTTAACTGATCAAGTAAGGTAGGCTGTCAGATGCACACCAAGGAATTTGGAACTCTTGACCAGTTCCATTGCAAAGCCCTCGATGTGTAGTGGAGTGTGGACTGCATGGACCTTCCTTAAGTCAACACTCTTACCTTTTGTCTTATCCATGTTAAGAGACAGATTTTTGCACTTGCACCAGTCTGTCATTCGTCACATTTCCATAAGCTGACTTATCCTCATTGCTGATGAAATCCACCACTATTGTGTTGTCAGCAAACGTTATGATGGTGTTAGAGTTGTATGCAGCCATACAATCATGAGTCAGCAGAGTGAACAGAAGTGGGCTGAGTACACAGCCCTGTGGGGTACCAGTGCTCAGTGTGATGGTACTGGAGTTCGTGTTTCTAATAACGGACTGTCTGGGGTCTCTCTGTCAGAAAGTCAAGGATTCAGTTGCATAGGGAAGTGTTGTAGCCATGCAGAGTCAGATTCCCTATAAACTTCTGAGGGATGATGGTGTTAAATGCTGAACTGATGGCTAAGAATAGCATTCTAGAAATTTACAAGCTGGGGAAACTGGGTACAAGACAGGGGTCACACTTAATGGACTTTTAATTTTTTTATACTAGGAACCTGGACCAAACTAACATAAAGACAAACAACAAGAGGGCCGACAGACCCCTCACTGACAGTACTGGGACTAGCAATGGAAGCCAGAGTTATGAATCTATGGGAAAGCAGTTTTTTTCTTCTCTTCTGGTGTGCATCAGTATGTTTTTCTTAAACATGAAGGTTTTTTAGGCTGTATGTTTTATACTTAAAATATGTATTATGCGTATTCACTTTACTACTGATGTTCTTATTTAGCAGAACATTTAATTTGTTTCTTCATACCTGTGTTTTTCCATATGTGAATATTTGAATGCCATATTCACTCACTTATTTGTTTGGCAAAGTAGTGGTATAATAGTTTTTTTTTTTTATTCGATTTATGTTTACCATTTTTATGGAGGGATGACATGGCAGCATAGCAGTTAGCACAGTAGCTTCATGGATCCAGCAAGGTTTTCTTTTGGGTTCCTCTGTTATCTTCAACCATTACCAAAGCCTTAAAGGTTACATTAAACTGTTGAATCCAAATTGCCTTTGTGTGGGTGTGTGTGTGAGTGGGCACTGCAATAGACTGGCACCTTGTGCGGCACTGTTGGAATAGGCCCTGGCCAACCATGGTTCTGAACTGCATTAAACAGGTTTGAGATTATTATTATTATTATTTACTAGAACAGCCATCTGTTTTTCCATCCAGTTTCTGAATCTGCTGTTTTTAATATGGAGTTACATTCTAATAGTGTATGTAGTACTGCTGTCTCACAGCTCTCAGACCCCCTGTATGATTCCTACATATGTAACTTTAAAATGTTCTGTCATGTTACACTGGTTTTCCCTGAATCTTTGGTCTTCTGTCTCATCACAGAGATTTGCAGATCAGGCTGACTGACAAGTCTTTTGGGGCTCAAAATGTCTAAACCAGTTTGTGTATGAATGTGTGTATGTGTGACAATGAACTGCAATGGACTGGTGTCACATCCTGGACTGGTTCCTTCCTTGTTGGTTGTTGATGGAGGGGTAGCTGGTGACCCTGGATAAAGTGGGGACACAAAATTGTATAAAAGAGATATTTTTTTTCAGGTGAGCTACATATGAGACTGGTGGTGTCACTACTTGAATATTTATTTTCTATGTTATTTTAATAAATTAACAAAAATGAAGCCATTGTTTTTAAGTGATAGAATTGGAAAGCCAAATGAGGTCCAAATATCACCAAAGACGTGGTAAAAATGCCAGTATAATTAAACTATAAAAGTAACTGGCAGCCATAGAAAGAGTACATAAGAAAGATCTCAAAACTGTTTTGATGGAGAAAAGTCATAGAGTCCAGGCTATTAATTAATCATTGATTCCAAAGCACAACCTCGCTGAGACCTGAAGATCCCAAGTGTGTTTGTTTGCACCATGTCTGTTCTGACATAATTGGTTTCATGTGTTAACAATTGCTTGTGTCAAAAATGTTTCCCAGAATTTGTATAAATCTGGTCTTAAGCAAGCTTCCAGTTGTGCCACATGTTCTTTCAGAAAAATGTACTTTTAAGTTCTGCTGGCATATTCTCTACATACCCATGAATACTTGAATTAGAGGTCTAGGGTTGTGGATTCAATTATTATACAGCTTTTAATTATATCATAAAACTGATCTGAGTACAAAACGTTTGGAACCTATCTGCTAATAGTGTCATAATGCTAGAAGTAATATAAATTTATAAATATATATGCGTGTTGATTGCCGCTTTCAAGAACAAATTTCACTGTACGCTGTATACGTAACAATAATGGCACTTTAATCCTATAAATATATACAATGAGTATCAAATTTTGGCCCGTCTCTGTGGAGTCTGCATGTTTTCTCCATGTCTCCATTGTTCACCAGGTTTTCCTCCTAGATCCTAAAGGCTTGCAGGCTAAATCAGTTGGAGACTGTGAACATGGACCGGATTGCTGTCTTGTGTTGCTGGGATAGGGTCTAACCCAATTATATTAAGCTAGTTTGAAAATGTTTAGAAGGAGGGAGCCCTAAAGTCATACAGAGTGGAACTAATCATGGTTTATCTAAATTGATGAAGAACAGAAAAACATCTTCTCTGAGGAGGTCACAGCTAAGACATATGGCATGATAATACCATATATAATTACCTCTCCATGAAGAGAAAGCAGAACATTGGCGCAGTGGTTAATATAGCTGCCTTGTGGATTAGGGTACTCTGATTTTATACATCTCCAAATGTGCAGTTTAGGTTAACTGGTTAAATTAACTCTGGTGTGAGTAAACGTGAGTGTGTGCATGAGTGGTGCTTGAAATAGGCAGCCTATCCAGTGTTGTTTCAGTCCTTGCACCAAATGCTGCTGGGGTGGGCTCTGTTCCCTATGTGAACCTGAACTATATTAAGTTGCTTTGAAAATGTGTGTAACTTAATAAAAGGATAAGTCTGTGTTTCTATCTGGTTGCTTTGTCTATGTCATTCCAACAGAGGGCACATCACAAACATTAACACTGCTTTTACGAATCTTATACCAAATAGTATATAACAGAGATATATGCAATGTTTTTGGTCATTTGAGCAGATGGTGCATCATAAACATTTGTAGTAATGTATTTTATTACTACAAATGTTTAAGATGTACCATCTGTTGGAATGACAAATGCAATGCATCTTATTACTATGTGCATTGTAAAATACATTCTAATAGATGATGCATTGCAAACATTAACATGTTCATTACTTAGATTTTAATCCATCATATATGTGTAACACAGCTAAATACATGTATAAATGGTGATAAATAATGAAAATACATGAAAAAAAAGTATACAGTAGATGTAGTAACAGATTGCTTTATAGCATATTCAAATGATTGAAAGTATCAAGGTATCTGTTTATGCATCCATTTTCATTACAAGTAGGGTTGCTGGAAGCTGCAATGAGCCCCATCAGCGTTTAATTTATGTTTGGGTGACATTTAAGGAAAGAAATGAAGCAATTCAGATGAACGATAAAGAAATGTAGGGAAAAAATCTTATAAAAAATCAATTAAAATTAATTCAAAAGCAGTTAATAAGCAGCAAAAACAGGTCACTAATTAAGAAAAGGGTTAGAATGAAAACCTGCAGCTACGGTGGTCCTCCAGGACTGGAGCTGGGGACCCCAGTCTAGAATCACAGCTATTTTCATGTTTTTCCTTGAAACTCTGGAGCAGAATGATCCATCAATCCAAGCTCACTTTCTGAACTCATTTTGCAGTATTGTTTTGCAACGTTCACTTTATTATACTTTTTTTTTTAGTTTTACAATTTGGATGGCTGTTTTGGTTCCTGCTCATGTACACTCATTGTATAAAGTTTGCATATTTTCCCCATGTCTTCTTGGGTTTTCTTCACACATCCCTAAAGACATACATTATGTTTTAGGTGAATTTGCATCTATAAAATGGCCTAATGTGTGTGAGGACTTGTGCTTGAATTTTTGTCCAGTCCAGAAATGTACTGCTGGGATAGGTGCTGGCCCAAAATTGTATTAAGTGGGTGTGAGAAATTTTATGGCTTATTATCATCCTATTATTGACTTTGCTGGTGTCACATTTTACTTACTCCATGGCTGTCAGATTCTGATTATAGCCCTGAACAGATCTGGGGGAGCCTTTTTGTGCCCTGACTTGGTAGGAAAACTGTTAGCTAGATTCTTGAGTAAAACCGGGATATATGTGCAAAAGGCAAAACAAACAAAAGTAAAATAAAACAAAGCGAGTGACACACAAATTACAGTAATATTCAGTAATAGTCGAAAATAATCATAAAAAGAATTCAAAAAGGTTCAGAAGGTTTTATCTGGAAATCAGATAACACTCAGTGCAAACGCTGACCTTTTTCTCCTCTCTGCTGATTAATTCGAGGTCACAACCACCGGGGAACCTGCCCCTAGAAATGTGGGATAGGACCTGACAACTGTACACCAACTCAGCTCAATTTTATTGTCATTCATTCACATACATAGTATATGATTGAACAAAATTTTGTTCCTTTCAGTCCCCAGTGCATAGGCAAAACAACATACCGTACATTTAGCATACACCGTAACATTACCAAAACCAGAACAAGACAAAACATGCAGGACTATAAAGCTTGAACAATGCTCAATATCCATATTAAAGAGCAGAGTACAAAGCGACAGTACGTATTTTGGAAATGGCTCCCATAATACGGAAAGGCTATAAGACCTCAAAATTCGGCCCTGATTGTGACATAAAAAAATTAAAGAGATTAAAAGAAGACAAAACAGATCAAACCTGTAGAAAAGCAATGGCAGCAGTGGCAGATTCTGCTGTCTCACAAACTGAGCTACACATCTAAGGATGTGAGAGGAACACAGAGAGCACAGAAAACGCCCAGAGACAACATGCAGACTTCACACAGATAGTGAACACAGTCTCAAGGCACAATGAGGCGTCAGCAATAACCACTGTGCCACTCTGCTCCCCATAATGAATACAAGTACCACATCAATGCACTAAAAAGAGAAGCATGTTGGCACAGTTGTTAATGATGTGGCGGCACAGCACCAAGGCACTTCAGCTCAGTTGTAGCCCTGGTCACTATCGGTGTGATGTCTGGACATTCTCCTTATGTTCGTGTGGCATTTGGCTTGCACCCTGAAGACATACAGTTTAGAATAAAAGGTGACTTAGTTGACACTAGAGGACATAAAAATCCTACAGAAACGGTGACAATACAATAGTCTGTTTTCTCAGGCAACAACTGTACAATAATGTAAAGAACACTTTGTCAATGAGTTTGGATTCACACATCACCAATTATACTGTTATGTCACTGACAAAAGTTTTAGTTGCATTGCTTTCTTTTGTGGTATTTCTGAAATGACTCCGAATCAGTGAGGGTGGGAGTGTGAGTTAGCCTTTCTTTGGACTGGTTCACCATGTAGAGGTGGGCCCAGTGCTGCCAAGATTGTCTCCAATTCCCTCTAACAATGCACGGGAAGAACAGGGTTTGAAAGGTGGATTGATGGGAGTTATAACTTAAGCCACCAGATGTCTCAGTTTTAAGCAGGATGGCTCAATGTACAAACTTCTAAAAACGCCATATATTCACAATCACCAGGGAGAAAACAAAAACACAAACAAATTCTTTAAAGCCGCAAGCCAATGGTAATTACAATAAAGCCCAATATGTGGAATATTATGTCACCTAGGTGGGCTCCTGTTGCATATTGAATAGTCAGTTCAGAAACATCTGGACACACTTGTTGTAATCTGCCTGTTATCTACTAGTGCTATGGTAATTTTTACGGTAGTGAGGAATATCCAACACTTTATATTAGATATTACCGTGTAGTGGTTAAGGCTTTGGACGTCATACCCTTAAGTTGTGGGTTAAACTCCTGCTTCTGACACTGTGCGATCATTAAGGCCCTTCAATCGGCCTGTGCTCCAATTGGAAAAACAAAAGAAATTAAACTAATTGCATCTCAAGTGTTGTAGGTTGCATTGAATAATGGAGTCCAACTAATAATAATAATAATGTTTGACCAAAGGCCTGCAGATCCTGCAGGATCAATTCTGCGTAACATAACTACAGTATATAATCTGCAATGGCATCCTGTCTGTGTTTGGGTCCTGCTCTGTACCTGATGTTGCCAGAAATATCTCAGACCTCCCGAGATTCTGCATTGGAAAAATCCAGTTTATGGAATGGATGGTTAGATGAAAGAATGCTTCTTAGTGGACAACAGCTCTCCATGTTTTTCAGCTCTTGGACTAGTGGTTCACTGCTTTTTGAGCTTTTCTTTCTCAATCATCTTCTAAAACTTTTGCAAACATCCACTCATTATCTAATAACCCTTCCTTTCTCACGATCCAACTAAACTACTTTATCTGTGGCTTCACCACGGTCTTTTCTAGACTGCAACAAGGTTTAATCTGGTGTAAAACGTTTTGTAGTCCATTTTGTCAGTTTGACAACTGTGCAGTTCAAAAGCACGCATATTAGTTTGGTTAGGTTTTACAACCGTGTGCTATTTTTTAAAGAGCTGAGTATTTATAGCCTCAGTGTTTTTGAAGCAGATGACCACATATTTCTCTCACACTTTTCTTCATCCATTTTGGTGCTTAACTTTAGGCAACCAAAATCTTTTAAAAAAATCGCCCATTCTGTTGAAAACATTAACCTGACTGAACCAAGTCCGATCACTCTGTACACAACATCTTCAAACTGTGCTATTTTAGCCTTCATGTGGAGAACAAATGCCAACTTACTTAGCCTGCCGACCTAAAGAAACATTTCATAACCTGAAGTTATAACATTTCTTCAGACCACTTTCTATTTCCACTTTATTATGCTTCTGAACAATATATTCGATCATCTTCACAATTCATTTTTTTTTCACAAAAGCACATCTCCCGCACCCATAATCGACACTATACTAATCACGTAATTTTAAACAGTAATTCCAAAGGCAACAGCTAGCCCTTTTTTACTTCGCGTTTTAATAAGACAGTAACGTGTTGACTATTTACTGGTCTTTTTATATCACTCAGCATCCCAGTTTCTCAGAAACAGAAATAGCTTAATGTACACGACACATTAACCCCTTTGACCCTGCCGTTACGACCCATTGTCGCTACATCACATATCCAACGCTGTGCTGTACTCTCGCGATAACAACTACGTCACAGCTACATCCGGTGTAGCAATGTGGTGACCTGGAAGTGCATTTTGGGTTGTCGGTCGTGTAACTCAGTAACTGAGTATTAATTAACGTTTGTTATTTGTTTGCAAAAAGGCATTCTTTATGGAAAAAATGGCAGTAGAATCCCGTGTTACACAGGAGGAAATAAA
Source organism: Polypterus bichir lapradei (assembly GCA_026402145.1). Taxonomy (NCBI): domain Eukaryota; kingdom Metazoa; phylum Chordata; class Cladistia; order Polypteriformes; family Polypteridae; genus Polypterus; species Polypterus bichir. The sequence continues at coordinate 84,606,426 of JANRMT010028174.1, forward strand.
GAAAGAACCGGAAAAGCCAATCGATAGAGAAAAGGTGATATGAACGCTATTTTCCCTCGGTTTTTCGTACTTGCATGTTAACCGCGTTTGCCTCTGTAGTTTAAAGTGGTGAAACGGGGCTGAAATCGCATTGATACCGATTTTTGCACACTGTGTGGAATGACGTTCTTTGGGATAAACCATTTTATTTGTTTTCGATTCACAGTTCGGTTTTGTTTTGTTTTTTTCTTCAATAGACTTGCCCGCTCTTGTTACGAGTATTTACCACAAATAATGGTCGGCATCACAGGGTGGATGAATTTTCCAGAGGAAACGTTCCAACTAACGAGTTACAGATCTACACCTGGTAAGTATATTTAAATATGTGCTGAAACTGAAACTTTAAATTCCATCTGACAAATAATGGGTGTTTAATTTGGTAAAAAGGCCGGTCAAACATTTTAATTAAAAGTACTTGAACCGTTTTTACCCGTGTGTATTCTCTTATTGTAGTCTGTCTAAAACCAGTAGATCCATGAGATTGTAGAATACAAGTACAAAAAAGTGAAAGCACCACTTAGAGGACTTAATGTGGGAAGTGATTTGAAGAACAGTCGTTTCTCGGCACAACGTTTGGCTTCATATGTAATAGAGAAGCTTCAGGGCCGTGATGGGTTTACTCGTTTCTTGTTAGAAATAACCATCGGTAGACCACATTATCGCCATATCAAAATTTGTTTAAAAAATTAAGTGTGTATATTGTTTAAAAATTTTAAAAATATATATATATATATATATACATACACACAGTACAAATGTATTTACAATATACATGTGTAAACGAAAAAGTTGAGCATGGGTTTTTGAATTGGACTTCTTTTGTTTCCTAAAAGGTGTCATTTTGCTTGACTTTTCATTACATTTGTTTCCTAACAGTGCACAAAAATGAAGATGAAGTCTAAATAAGACAACTAACAAATCAAATACTGTTTTTATCATTACAGCAGTTTCCTTTGGGTTTGTAACATTTTTTTCATTGTTATACCAATGTATCCAGTCAAACTACCATTGTGAAGGTTTACTTTCTAGTTACTTTCTCAAAACAAAACGGAATGCACACTGTACTATATTGGTTTTTAGTCTTACAATTTATTAGCGGCCCTTTGCTGGACTGGCACCCTATCCCATTTTGTTTTCTGCCTTGTGTCCTGTGCTGTTGGGTTAGGAGTTGGCCTTTGTGACCATAAATTGAATTTAGCACACTTGAGAATGAAACAAAATTGTATTGGCCTTTTAATTTAGCCATTATCCAGGAATATGAATATGAAACTTTAAAACAATAACAGGAGAATAATGCAGCCAAAGAAAGGTTTAGACTCTTTTTAATCAATCTTGTGATTTATATATATATATATAATACACACACTCCATAAGAACATTTAGTCTCCGTGTTGCACCATTCTGTACATTGCCTTGTAATGCACATTGGTGACATGGATGACTCCACCCTCATAATAACGGTGCCAGTGTATTCAGTATATCATCATTAACCATTCTTCTATTTTTATAGTTTCCATGAAATGACATAGGTTACATCATATTCTGACTGATATATATAGTTTAATCAAAGGAATTAAATATTAGTGAGGTGGGGTTCGGAGGGTGTTGGTTATAAAGTCTTATTTATTATGTGCATGTTCTTTTTCAAGCCTGCATATGCTGGGTTCATGTCCAAATGGCTATCCAATGAAAACACCATTAACAGACATGTTTCAACCAGTTCTCTGGCACTTTTCATTTTTGACTTGAATTTTACTTGCTCTGAGTCCGGTTTAAATGTGTATGATATGGAACTTGTATGTGTGTAAGTCAGAGACCATGGGTCCTTTCTTCTGACTGCATTGTAATGTTTCTGTGTGGCAAGTGTTTTTAACGTTTGTCCCGTGTATACCGCTGGACAGGCATAAGTAGTATGCTGTAAACTGTGTTTCTTGTCTCTGCTGCAGATTTCTGGCTGTGTGCAGTGAGTTTGTAGGCTTGTGCAGGATATGTGCTGTACCTTCTGATACCCCTGATGCCAGGTGGAATGTGGGGTTTTGTGTCAGGTTGAAGTCAATTGTTTGCTGGGGTCTCTCGTGCCTCCTCATTGTAAGATGAATTTCTCTGGATAGTTTAGCATGTTTTTTTTGTTTCGTTTGTTTTTTTTTTAAATTGCTATGCTGCCATTACTACATTTCCTTAAGCATTACAGGAAAAAATCAATTATTCCTGGAGGTTTGTTTTCAGTAGACTTAATTTCTGTTTCTCTATGCCTAATACTGTACTAAGTTCATGTTTGACTTTTGATAACAAAATGCCATTTATGTGTTATATTTCAGCCAGGGTTCCAATGCTTGTTTTATGTCCTTTTTGTTAATGTTACTATAATGTTTCTTTTGTTCATTGCCTGCATTGTGTACAGTGCCTTGGTTAAGTCCCATGTGTTTTGTGAATGGTCCCCTGAGAGACAGGGACAACCACCAATTGATGCAAGGAACTGCCCTGTACCTTATAAATCCAAAGGATCTCCCACAGTTCCTGGTGGTTCATTGTGAATGCACTCTGCAGTGGGTTAGTTATTTTTTGCTGTGACTTGTGTGTGTCTAATCCCCCCTGGATTTTTGAACGTTTCGCCATTGGAGTGTGTATTGGGACTTTGCTTGCTATTTGAGTTGCCTTTATAGACATTGTATTTCTTTTGTGCTTGTTGGAGCTTCACAGTTTTGTTCAGAACATTTTTGTTAGAAATAAATCTTATTTTATAAAGATTCTTCTAATTTCTTTTTGTGTCTAGTCCAGGATTCTGACAGTGTTTTCATCATACAGCCCTGTAAGTGCTTTTGGATCTTTTGAGATGTGTGCTTTGGAACACCTAGTTCTACACCATTATGTCTTCAGTGAGGAAATACTTTAGTTTAATTCATATGCAATTTCTGCTCATTTTTATTTAAAACTGTGTATTTATGAAAAATTGAACTAGGAGATGATGTGATCTATTATGTGTTTTAGTCATACATCACAGGATTGCTGATTGTGACAGTTGAATATTGCCCAGTTTTTGTTGCAATGTATAATCAGTAGATTTAGGACAAGCAACAGAAATTGCATCTGCTTTTTTGTGTTTGGGCATGTGGAAATCTCTGCAGTAGTGTTAACATTCCCTGCATGCCCTCTGTCATATAGTAGAAGCAATTCATTTTACAAATGGCACACTGAAACTGTTAGCACTGCCTCACAGATTCCGGGAATAACTGTTGTGTCTACATTTAAGGCAAGCACTTAGGTTCATTTTGGTTCTCAGTGTTTATAAAAGAAAGTAAGAGCTTAATATGCAAAAGTCAGTTTGCCAACATTGTAATATTAAAATTGCAGCAGTTAACATTTGTATATGCTTATGTTTGTATTTGTGTATCACAAAGCTTTTTTTCTTCCTCCTCTTTTTAGGATGGATGCTACTTTGAAAGAACTGACAAGTTTAGTTAAGGAAGTTTACCCAGAAGCTAGAAAAAAGGGCACACATTTCAGTTTTGCCATTGTGTTCCCAGACCCAAAAAGGCCATGCTACAGGTAGGTGGATTATGTAGCTTTATTCTGCCTTTTGAATGAAAGATGTATTCAGTAAAAAGATAACTTGTGTAGAAGATGGTAACATCTTTCCAGATGGTGGCACCTGTAATTGTGTAGTTCAATTAAGTCAGTAGACACTTTGAATCTGAGGTGCAAACAGTATAGCTGGAGTAATTGTGTGTTGTTGGTTTACAATATGTTCTGAGCAATGAAGATCCCATATTCACATTTTTGTGTAACATTGGCGGATGCTTTTCAAGGTACCAATAAAAATATATGTAAAAAAAAAAAAAGAAAATCCCTTCAAATTTGTATTCTAGAAATGTGCTGCAGGCGTAGTTGTGATTACGTGTAGAGTACAGTGGTACCTTGAGATACGAGTGCCCCAACGTATGAGTTTTTGGAGATATGATGCTGTCACTAGGTCGATATTTTGCCTTGAGTTACGAGCCAAAATTCGAAATACGAATCATCGAAGAGCTTGTCGCCGCACATTCCAAGGAACTGACGACAGAGGAGTTGACGGAACTACAGACGCGGCAACATATGGAGGTTCTGCAGGAGATCGGTATCGCAGAGGAGGTTACCTCATAAAGTGAGATAAAGGAAGTGTTTGCAATGTGGGAAAAAGTTTCGAACTTTAAAGAAAAACACCCTGAAAAAGTTACAACTGATAGTGCAGTGGTGCAATTTAATGACACTTGCCTAACGCTTGACTTTATTGAAATGAAACCCGAAAAAAATTGCAACTGATAGTGCAGTGGCGCTATTTAATGACACTTGACTAAACAAAGCTCCTTGGATAGGTTTCTATTGAATCGCCTTGAGAATGAAAGTGAGGAAAACGTGGCAAAAAAGGGAAAAAAAAGGAAAAAAAAAAAACTGAAGAAAATTAAGTTAAGCAAAAGTGAAAGAAAAAACATTACAATACGCTAATCGGCTTCGCGAACATCTGTTTATTTCTTGAGATTCTCTTTTATGTATTAGGTTTTATTTTGTTTGCATACAATATTTGTTCATTATAAATACATTTTTCTTATGTTGAAAACATTTAACAAAAAATTGGGGTGGTTTTTTGGGGGCTGGCACGAATTAATCTCATTTCAATTAATTTCAATGGGGAAAATTGATTTGAGATACGAGCATTTTGACTTACGAGCTTGGTCACAGAACGAATTAAACTTGTATCTCAAGGTACCACTGTATATGGTAGGGTACAAAGAGAAAATTGAAAATCGTGCAGCTCGCAGGTGTAGTGTTTGCAGGCTCCTTCAGATGCTTTGTTTGGTCCTGGTTCTGATGTGCCACTTCTAGGGAGGCACTAACAAAGCTCCACAAGCATAAAAAAGGAAAACAAAGACCAGTGACTTTAAATTTCTTCTTCTTCTTTTGGCTGCTCCCGTTATGGGTTGCCACAGTGGATCATCTTCTATATCTTTCTGTCCTCTGCATCTTTCTCTGTTACACCCATCACCTGTAAGTCCTCTCTCACCACATCCATAAACCTTCGCCTTAGGCCTTCCTCTTTTCCTCTTCCCTGGTAGCTCTATCCTTAGCATCCTTCTCCCAATATACCCAGTATCTCTCCTCTGCACATGTCCAAGCCAACGCAATCTCGCCTCTCTGACTTTGTCTCCCAACTGTCCAACATGAGCTGACACTCTAATGTACTCATTTCTAATCCTATCCATCCTCATCACACCCAGTGCAAATGTTAGCATCTTTAACTCTGCCACCTCCAGCTCTGTCTCCTTCTTTCTGGTCAGTGCCGCCATCTCCAACCCATATAACATAGCTGGTCTCACTACCGTAGAACTTCCCTTTGACTATTGCTGATACCCATCTGTCACAAATTACTCGTGACCCTTTTTCCACCCATTCCACCCTGCCTGCACTATTTCACCTCTCTACCACAATCCCCATTACTCTGTACTATTGATCCCAAGTCTAGTGCATCTAGAAAGTATTCACAGCGCATCACTTTTTCCACATTTTGTTATGTTACAGCCTTATTCCAGAATGGATTAAATGAATTTTTTCCTCAGAATTCTACACACAACACCCCATAATGACAACTTGAAAAAAGTTTACTTGAGATTTTTGCAAATTTATTAAAAATAAAAAAAATTGAGAAAGCACATGTACATAAGTATTCACAGCCTTTGCCATGAATATCAAAATTGAGCTCAGGTGCATCCTGTTTCCCCTGATCATCCTTGAGATGTTTCTGCAGCTTAATTGGAGTCTGCCTGTGGTAAATGCAGTTGATTGGACATGATTTGGAAAGGCACACACCTGTCTATATAAGGTCCCACGGTTGACAGTTCATGTCAAAGCACAAACCAAGCATGAAGTCAAAGGAATTGTCTGTAGACCTCCGAGACAGGATTGTCTCGAGGAACAAATCTGGGGAAGGTTACAGAACAATTTCTGCTGCTTTGAAGGTCCCAATGAGCACAGTGGCCTCCATCATCCATAAGTGGAAGAAGTTCGAAACCACCAGGACTCTTCCTAGAGCTGGCCGGCCATCTAAACTGAGCGATCGGGGAAGAAGGGCCTTAGTCAGGGAGGTGACCGAGAATCCGATGGTCACTCTGTCAGAGCTCCAGAGGTCCTCTGTGGAGAGAGGAGAACCTTCCAGAAGGACAACCATCTCTGTAGCAATCCACCAATTAGGACTGTATGGTAGAGTGGCCAGACGGAAGCCACTCCTTAGTAAAAGGCACATGGCAGCCCTCCTGGAGTTTGCCAAAATGCACCTGAAGAACTCTCAGACCAGGAGAAACAAAATTCTCTTGTCTGATGAGACAAAGATTGAACTCTTTGGTGTGAATGCCAGGCGTCACGTTTGGAGGAAACCAGGCACCGCTCATCACCAGGTCAATACCATCCCTACAGTGAAGCATGGTGGTGGCAGCAGCATCATGATGTGGGGATGTTTTTCAGTGGCAGGAACTGGGAGACTAGTCAGGATAAAGGGAAAGATGACTGCAGCAATGTACTTAGACATCCTGGATAAAAACCTGCTCCAGAGTGCTCTTGACCTCAGACTGGGGCGACGGTTCATCTTTCAGCAGGACAACGACCCTAAGCACACAGCCAAGATATCAAAGGAGTGGCTTCAGGACAACTCTGTGAATGTCCTTGAGTGGCCCAGCCAGAGCCCAGACTTGAATCTGATTGAACATCTCTGGAAAGATCTTAAAATGGCTGTGCACAGACTCTTTCCATCCAACCCGATGGAGCTTGAGAGGTGCTGCAAAGAGGAATGGGCGAAACTGGCCAAGGATAGGTGTGCCAAGCTTGTGGCATCATATTCAAAAAGACTTGAGGCTGTAATTACTGCCAAAGGTGCATCGACAAAGTATTGAGCAAAGGCTGTGAATACTTATGTACATGTGATTTCTCACTTTTTTATTTTTAATAAATTTGCAAAAAGTAAACTTTTTTCACGTTGTCATTATGGGGTGTTATGTGTAGAATTCTGAGGAAAAAATTTAATTCATTTTGGAATAAGGCTGTAACATAACAAAACGTGGAAAAAGTGATGCGCTGTGAATACTTTCTGGATGCACTGTATTTAAACTCATCTACCTTCGCCAACTCTACTCCCTGCATCCTCACCATTCCACTGACCTACCTCTCATTTACACACGTATTCTGTCTTGTTCCTACTGACCTTCATTCCTCTCCTCTCTAGAGCATATCTCCACCTCTCCAGGGTCTCCTCAACCTGCTCCCTACTATTGCTACAGATCATTGTCATCAGCAAACATCATAGTCCCCAGGGACTCCTGTCTAATCTTGTCTGTCAACCTGTCCATCACCATTGCAAATAAGGACTCGGAGCCGATCCCTGACGTAATCCCACCTCCAACCTGAATGCATCCGTCACTCTTACCGCAGACCTCATCACTGTCGCACTTCCCTCGTACATATCCTGTACAACTCTTACGTACTACTCTGCCACTCCCAACTTCCTCATACAGTACCACAGCTCCTCTTGAGGTACCCTGTCATATGTTTTCTCCAGGTCCACAAAGACACAATGCAACTCCTTCTGGCCTTCTCTAAACTTCTCCAACATCCTCAGAGCAAACATTGCATCTGTGGTGCTCTTTCTTGGTTATGAAACCATACTGCTGTTCACTAATCATCACCTCACTTTTTAAACCTAGCTTCCACTACTCTTTCCCATAACTTCATGCTGTGGCTCATCAATTTTATCCCCCTGTAGTTACTACAGTCCTGCACATCCCCCTTATTCTTAAATATCGGCACCAGTACACTTCTTCTCCACTCCTCAGACATCCTGTCGCTTTCCAAGATTCCTTTAAACAATCTGGTTAAAAACTCCACTGCTATATCTCCTAGACACCTCCATGCTTCCTTAGGTATGTCATCTGGACCAGTGGCCTTTCCATTTTTCATCCTTTTCATAGCTGTTCGTACTTCCTCCTTGCTAATCCGTTGCACTTCCTGATTCACTATCTCCACATCATCCAACCTCTTCTCTCCCTTGTTTTCTTCATTCATCAGCCTCTCAAAGTACTCTTTCCATCTGCTCAACACACTCTCCTTGCTTGTGAGTACATTTCCATCTTTATCCTTTATCACCCTAACCTGCTGCACATCTTTCCCAGCTCAGTCCCTCTGTCTAGCCAGTCAGAACAGGTCCTTTTCTCCCTTCTTAGTGTCCAACCTCTCATACAACTCATCGTACGCCTTTTCTTTCGCCTTCGCCACCTCTCTTTACCTTGCGCCTTATCGCCTTGTACTCTTGTCTACTTTCTGCATCTCTCTGACTATCCCACTTCTTCTTTGCCATCTTCTTCCTCTGTATACTCTCTTGTACTTCCCCCAGTCCACCACCAGGTTTCCTTTTCCTCCTTCCTCTTTCCAGATGTCACGCCAAGCACCCTTCTTGCTGTCATCCTTACTACATCTGCTGTAGTTTCCCAGCTGTCTGGTAACTCTTCACTACCACCCAGTACCTGTTTCACCTCCTCCCTAAACTCAACCTTGCAGTCTTCCTTTTTCAACTTCCACCATTTGATCCTTGGCTCTGCCCTCGCTCTCTTCCTCTTCTTGATCTCCAACGTCATCCTACAGACCACCATCCTATGCTGCTAAACTACACTTTCCCCTGCCACCATGCAGTCTTCAATCTCCTTCAGATCAACTCTTCTGCAAAGGATGTAATCTACCAGTGTGCATCTTCCTCCACTCTTGTACGTAACCCTATGTTCCTCCCTCTTCTTAAAATATGTATTCACCACAGTCATGTCCAGTCCAAAATCCACTATCCTCTGACCGTCTTCATTCCTCTCCTTGACACCATACCTACTCATCACTTCCTCGTCTCCACTGTTCCCTTCACCAACATGCCCATTGAAATCCACTCCAATCATCACTTTCTGTCCCTTGGGTACAGTGTTCATCACTTCATCCAACTCACTCCAAAAATCTTCTCTCACATCCATTGCATACCCAACTTGCGGTGCATATGCACTAACAATATTCATCATCACACCTGCAATTTCCAGCTTCATAATCATTTTTTTTCACCTTTAAAACACTCTTGACATACTGTTCCTTCAGAATAACTCCTATACCATTTCTCCTCCCATCCACACCATGATAGAACAATTTGAATCCACCTCCGATCCACCTGGCCTTACTCCCCTTCCATTTAGTCTCTTGCATGCACAATATATCAGCCTTCCTTCTCTCCATCATATCTGCTAACTCTCTCCTCTTACCAGTCATAATGCCAACATTCAAAGTTCCTACCTTCCAACATTCAAAGTTCAGTTCCACTCTATAATTTCCTCCTCTCCTCCTGCCTCTGGACACGCCTCCTCCCTCTTTTTCTCCGGCCAACAGTAGCCCAATTTCCACCAGCACCCTGTTGGCTAACAGTACTGGTTGGGGTTGTTGTTAACCCAGGGCTTGACCGATCCAGTATGGATATTTGTATTGTTATCCGCATATTGATTTGGCAAAATTTTACACCGGATGCCCTTCCTGACGTAACCCTCCCCATTTATCTGGGCTTGGGACCGGCACAAAGAAACACACTGGTTTGTGCAATCCCTGTGGCTGGGTTGACTTTAAATTTAAAATACAAAAATAGCAAATCATTGTGGGATTATTTTTTCTCATTCATGGTTTTATTAAAATTAAATTTTAATCAATATTTGGAAAATGTATTTTGCTTGCCTGGAAAAGTTTAACTTACTTCGAAAATAAAATAAATGTTAATGGTCTTCACAACCTAATGGCAGCATACATTTATGAAGCCCCAAGGATTATAAAAGCACATTTCTTTATGTGCAAATGAAAATTTAAATATTGCGGATCTTACTTTTTGATTCCCCTGTATACAAGCATGGGGGCTCATGTAGTAAGGACTCTGACTGTGCTAAATTTAGAACCTGCAGAATTAGAGGGTACAAATTGAGTTCAGTGTTTTTCATATTAGAGATATAATTTAACATAGCAATATATTTTGGAATTTAATTGCAATAGAAAATAGTTTAAAAATATATAAATTATCAAGTAATGACCCATATATCAGGATAATATTGTATTGTTGGATCCCTGGCAACACCCCCCCCCCCCCCCCAAAAAATTGTACTGTATATACAAGGTGGTTTATAAATATATAAATATATTTTGTGCAAGGTTACAAGAGTACAAGAACATA
>JANRMT010028174.1:84618921-84725010 GCA_026402145.1 Polypterus bichir lapradei
TGCACATTGTAATAAGTCCTTATTTTGTTTTGGAAAGACAGTGATTAGTGCTTGGCGAAAGGTTTGTGGAAGAGATTGGTTATCTCTGGCTTCTGTAAATGTTGCTAATAAGAGGGGAGCTAGCTGAGCGGAGAATTTCTTGTAAAATTCTGCAGGGTAACCATCAGGGCCTGCTGCTTTCCCGCCTTGGAGTGATTTTATAGCATCTAGTAATTCTGATAACGTCAAGATAATCTGACCTCTTAAGAAGGCCTTAAGAGTTTCCCAGAGTATTCCTGCAGAGATCTCGGGGGATGTATTTGTCTCTAGAAAGAATTTGATTTGTTTGGATATAAATTCCGTACAATTCTCGTCAGCTAATAGAAGCGGGTTGAGGCGCCATCTGCGGGGTGAGTGCATGGGGCTTAGTAATTTTAGCTCCAAGATCATAGGTGCATGGTCAGAAATAATAGCATCGTATTCGCAAGATTTAATCAACGGCAAGAAGTTATTGTCTATAAAGAAGTAATCAATCCTTGAGTAACAATGATGCACTGGTGAGTAGAAAGAATATGTTCTTGAATTTGGGTTTAAAAACCTCCAGGGGTCTGATAAATTGTGATCAGTTATAAACTTTGTAATTATCTTTGCGGTGTTAGATGCCGTTCCCCCTGTGGAGGAAGTCCTATCTAAAAGTGGATTTAGAACACAATTGAAGTCCCCAGCCATTATAACTTTATGAGAATTCAGATTGGGAATGATTTTTCAGTCTTCTAACACATCTGATGCGCTTCTGCTCTTTTATGGTTCATTTCAATAAAGTCTTTGCTTACTGTTTACCTTAAGCTATTTCTAAATAAAACTATCTTAGACCAAACAACGATCAGACACATTTTTGTGGTATTATTTTTATATATATATATATATATTTTTTTTTTTTTTACTGTTTAGTAAACTTCATTACATAAATAATTTGTATTTTCAGGTGTGTTTGCATGTAACGTGAAAAGTCTTTGTCATGTACTTCATTAGTCTGGTTATTCATGTAAACCCTTATTATAGAAATCAGGTTAACAGGAGAAATAAATAACCCAATTATGTGGCCATGTAAACCCAGATCTGGGTAACTGTTAAGGATTTTGTAGTCTGCATATGTCCGTTACACTCTGTTAGCCTGCACATGCAAAGCTATTACTTCCAGTAGCCACAGGTAGAAGCATCCACAAAATACATTTCCAGAGGCAAATATTTGGGAGAGAATGCATTATTCCTTCTCCTGGCTGAAATAATCTGTCTCAGTATTTCATCAGAATTTACAGTATTTTGATGAGCTGAACACGTAGTGCTAAACGCTCAAACACAATCTCAAGAGCAGTAGAGTAACACATTAAAAGTAGCATGCATTACGTGGTCCAGTTAGTTTTTAAAGTAACAAATAACGTAATGCAGTACTTTATTTCATTGAAGTAAAAATACCTGCGTTTGTTATTCCAGCAGCACTTTGTGTAAGTCAAGAAGCACACGTAGCAGGTCCTCAGCCCCAGTGTCAGAGCATTTCAGAAGATGACTTGTGTGTGTAAATTCAGAATTTCAAGAAACCAGATGTCGGTCTTAACTAACCGGGTTATTCACCTTAATCAGAGTGTGTGCACATGTAAACACTCGGGATGACTTGTCTGTCTTCGTAACTGAAAGAACTTGACTCTTTGTGCATGGATTTGTTTGAAATTGGTACTCACTCTTCAAGGGAATTTGCAAGGAAAGTTCCACTTTTTGCCGTGATATCTGAAATAAAGTGTGCTATAGATATATTTTAAATTTTAAAAACTTTGTCTACTTTAAAAGTGAAACATGGTGTCCCTTCAATTACAGGTTAGGTTTTGTCAAATGTCCCTTGAATGGAGGTCACTACAACTTGTATATTTTGTATTTTTTTCCCTATTTGTCTATTGGAGAGACAGACCACCCAATACAAGTAATTGCTATCAGAGCTGGGCACGCCATTATGTGCTGCCTGTGTGAGCTACGGCGGTGACTAGAGCAAGCCGTGGGGCTAAGTCCTGCCTTCATCACGTTTGCTTTTCTGCAGCTTTGCATGCCTTTAATAAATTTGTGTCTGTCTTCTTTTATTTCCAGAGTTAAAGAGATTGGCAGTACAATTTCTGGAAGAAAAGGCACAGATGACTCCATGACATTGCAGTCACAACGATTTCAGATTGGGGACTATTTGGATATTGCAATAACCCTACCAAACAGGGCGCCACCACCTCCAGGGCGCATCCGCCCATATTAAAGCAGGACCACCAGGGAAAAAATTAATTTGGCTGACTAATTTTTTTTGTATATCATTCGGCCCCCCCCCCCCCCATCCCTAGAAAGATTTTGAATAAAAAATGGCCAGTGTTTTATGTGGTGTGGTTTTTCTTTTTTAGTTCTAAATTAGTAGATTGGAACTCAATGTAGAATTCATTGTGAGGAGTTGCAGGTAAGGTGTTCCTAACTGTCATATACAGTCATGGCCAAAAGTTTTGAGGATGATAGAAATATTAATTTTCACAAAGTTTACTGCCTCAGTTTTTATAACGCCAATTTGCATATACTCCAGAATATTATGAGTGATCAGATGAATTGCAATTAAGTCCCTCTTGGCCATGAAAATGAACTTAATGCCAAAAAACCCATTTCCAATGCTGTTGTGAAAAATGTCCAGCAAGGGCCGGGACCGTCTCCTAAAGTTGATTCAGCTGTGACATTGGGGCAACACCAGTGCAGAGCTTGTTCAGGAATGGCAGCAGGCGAGTGTGAGTACATCTGCATGCACAATGAGGTGAAGACTTTTGGAGGATGGCCTGGTGTCAAGAAGGGCAACAAAGAAGCCACTTCTCTTCAAGAAAAACATCAGAGACAGACTGATATTCTGTAAAAGGTACAGGAATTGGACTACTGAGGACTGGGGGAAAGACTTTTTCTCTAATGAATCCCCTTTCTGATTGTTTGGGGCATCTGGGAAAAAAGATTGTCCAGAGAAGAAAAGGTGAGTGTTACTGTCAGGCCTGCGTCATGCCAACAGTAAAGCATCCTGAGGCCATTCACGTGTGGATTTTCCTCTCGGCCAAGGGAGTGGGCTCACTCACAATGTCTAAGAACACAGCCATGAATAAACAAACCTCCTCTGAAAGCAACTTCTCCTAACCATCCAAGAGCAGTTTGGCGACGATGCCTTGTCCAGCATGATGGAGAACTGAGCCATAAGGCAAAAGTGATACCTAAGTGTCTCGGGGAATAAAACGTTGAAATTTTGGTTACATGGCCAGGAAACTCCCCATTGAGATAACTTGTAATCAATTCTCAAGAGGTGGGTGGACAGACAAAGACTCACAAATTCTGACAAACTCCAAGCATTGATTATGCAAGAATGGGCTGCCATCAGTCAGGTTTTGGCCCAGAAGTTGATTGTCAGCATGCCAAGGCAAATTGCAGAGGTCTTGAGAAAGAAGGGCCAACACTGCAAATATTGACTCTTTGCATAAACTTAATGTAATTGTCAATAAAAGCCTTTGAAACTTATGAAATGTTTGTAATTATAGTTCAGTATACCACAGAAAAATCTGACAAAGTTTTAAAAACAGTGAAGCAGCAAACTTTGTGAAAACCAGTACTTGTCATTCTCAAAACTTTTGGCAAAAACCAAATAATACATTACCACAAAATGTTACCGTTAAATGTTCCAAGTATTACTTCAGTGAATTGACTGGGAATTGTTTTAAACGGGAAGTGCAAGTGAAGCTGTGGCATTTCCACCTCCACTTTGGAGAATTTTCATGAAATTTGGAAGTCTGTAAATAAGCTGCTTTTTATACATTGCATCAAATCACAGACATAGAATTTTTTGTTTTGAAGACTGATCCTGAAAATGACTTAGAATTGAGGAAGAATACAGGAAGTAGTGCTACACATTACTGCCAGGTTTAGCAGGGGCTCATGATGCCCTCAGACTGTTATATGTGGAAGTGATGACAAATATGCTGCTTGCTGTATATACTTTGATACTTGTGTATGGTACATTATTAGCAAATGTGAATTAACCTCTGACTGGTACAGATTACTACACAATCTTATAAGATTTAGTACTTCTGAAAGATAAATGATCATATGAAAGGCTCAAAGTTATAATGGTAAATCAATTCATTTTCTGGACTGTCAGTAACAAGGTACTGGGATTTGGTTCAAGGAAGAAGCTGAATGTGTAATGGATGCCAGTCAGTTGCAGGGTACACTGTTTCTAGCCAATGTTCAACAAATAGTCTTATAAATCAAACTAAAGCATCCAATAAAATGTCATGCAATTCATTATCAGCATATATATGTATCTAAATGTCATGGTGGATACAAGAGGCAATGAAAAGACTTCTATTAAGAGAAGCTTTAATGAGCATCTTTTATGTGTGCAAACCCTCTTCTGTAGCCAACCTGACATGCTCAGGAGGTGGCATCTGTGGCAGTCACAAGGGGCTTGTTCTGGGTAACAGGACAACTGTGGCATCTCATTGAACTTACAGTTGGTAAGAGCCTGTGGAGGGTGTGCATGGACACGTATGCAGTGATATTACTTGGTTATGTTGTGCTTTAGTGGGCACATCATCACTTTGGAATACACCATCAAGATCATTAAAACATGGTCCAGGCACTGGTTCGATTCTTGAATTTCTTGGCCGTTGAAGATTCTCCATGTTCCTGTTTGGAGCCTAAGTCATGGTGATCCATTCACATTCTAGTTATGAAATGCTTCTTAAATTTCTCTCTTCAAATTAATTAATAGTTTGAAGCCTCACAGTATCCACTGCTCCAG
Organism: Polypterus bichir lapradei; assembly: GCA_026402145.1. NCBI lineage: Eukaryota > Metazoa > Chordata > Cladistia > Polypteriformes > Polypteridae > Polypterus > Polypterus bichir. Next base: position 84,623,750 of record JANRMT010028174.1, read on the forward strand.
TTCAGGACTCGCACAATGTGCACACCCTTATCGGTTGTTAATTGCTCATGAATGAATTCAGCAGATCCAAATCAAATCCCTGTAGTGTCTGCCATGTCACACATTGTCACTTTTGATTCTTCATTACAATTCACTTCAAGGTGGAACACTTTCTTCTGTCATCCAAGTTAAAGATGGGCCAGACTTTGGCTGCTCTTCAGGAGGTGTCCTGCAATGGCACAGTTCCACCACTCTGATCTTGGTAAACTGATTAGTCAAGAATGGATAACGGAGTCAGACTGTTCTCTACCTTTAGACATTCAATTAGAACAGGAGACACTATTTTGGGATTTATTTTGTACGAATTAATTCATCAATAAGCAACGCCCACTGTAACCCACAACTGCTAGAACTTTGTAATTCACATATCTTAATACAGAATAATTAATCTCTGACCAAATCAGCACTATGGAACTGTCTTTTCAGGTAGAAACTTTTTTTTATTCCCTTCTAATTAAGGTAACAGTGGAGCAGCACACATTTGATTTTGATTTGTAGCTGGAATGTGAAAGCTGTAGGGCTATCTATGCACTGCACCACCATGCCACTCCAAGATATCATTTGTGAACTAACTTTATGGAGTTGGTTTCTGTTTTGGCACCACCACAAGTAATGAAACAAACAAGAAAGAATGCAGCCATTAAAAATACCAGGCCTGTAGGTCATTTTCCTTTTACTCAAAATGCAAACATAAATGGTATGCAAACACTTAAAAAAATTAATGGAATAGCTTTTATCTTTATGACACAAACTGTTTTCAATCCAACAGTGAAAACTGAAAGAAAGCAAACAAAAGTACATAAAGTCACCTAAATTCTAGAGCAGCGCTGCACATGCAGAGTTATGGGTCGTAAGTCCAGTCCTTTAACTTAGGGTCTGCCATTGAGACAAAAGCACATTTTCATATCGTCCAGCCACTGCCTTTAAGATGTGCTCAGATTTTTAATACCACTTGTCGCTCCTCAATGAAACACTGCACATCCACTGCAGCTTTTCACTTCTACTTACACATCAAATAAGTTGATTTTAAGAAAGGTCTTCAAAAGAAACTAACTGCTTTAAAAGTTATAGTAAATCTTTGGACATTAAAAAAGTAGGCATAACAGAATTGTGGAAACAAACAGATCCATAATGAAGCACTCAAATGTTCACTTCAGAACTAGACTGTATATGCTGCCATAGGTAGGAGTCCAGTTTTCACTAAGCCTGTTCAGTTCAGTCAGACAGAAAAGGTACATTTTAACTTTGGCACCTGTCCCTGTTATGTCTTGCAACTCCTTCTCGTTAAAATTAGGCACCGGGCAGTTTGAGTCATTTCCTGAAAAAGCAGAAAAATACACGATAATCGTGCTATGAGCGTTTGTATACATTTAGACCAAGTACTGTGCACAATACCATTGATTTGATGGTCATCAGGTTATCAAGTTTCACTAAAACAGAAGGCTGCACAAGGGAGAATCCCAAGGGAAAAGGTGGGTAGCCATTTGCTGAGGGTCTTTGTACACTGTAACATTTCCCTTCCTTGCCACTTCTACTACTGGGGAGAGAGGAGAGACCCTGTGACTGCTGGGAACTCTTTCGCAATTTTGTTAATGTTTAAAAACCAAATGCTATAATCAGAATACATAATACAGTACCTAAATGTATTGTAATGTAACATAATGCCTACAGGTGATATCAACTTGATTGTAATGTATTTTAGGGCACATCAAAAACTGGCCTTTTGGAGGTACAAAGCAACACACAGTATATCAAAAATCAGCATGACGTGTTAAGACTGTCACTGGAAAGTGTTAAAATAAGCCCCACATGCCAAAGTTTTAAATCAGGGCCCTGATCACCTGTGGAGCATAGATGTATGAAGGAGTATTTTGTACAAAACAAAATGAATAAACACATAAATAAATGAATTAAGAAATGTGACAATAAAAAAATCATGAAATGATTATGTGGGTATAAATATCATGAAAAATGTTTTCTGTTGCTTATCGATGTATTTATTTAATTATTAACATTAGTTCATTTTATTGCATACTTAAAAGTTAAGAGGGCAGGCTTTAAGGAGTGCTGCATTTTGATTGGTGACTTGTCAGAAGAGCCGATTTGAATCTTTGCTTTAGTAAAAGACTTGGCATTAAGGACATGCAGTTTTCTGACCGTTATGTATTGATCATCAGGGGTCACATTTACAGCAGGCACTTCAGATGCAAACTCCTGTTGATAAATTCAGGGCTTCTTAACTTCAAAGTCATTTGCCACAGTAATTCTGGGCAAATTCTTCTTGCACTCATATTTGTCACAGATGCATACACTTCACCAATCAAAACACAGGACCCACTAGAGCCCTCCCTCTCAACTTTGACAGGTAAAAACAATAGCTTTCATTTCAAGGTGTATTTCATGGTATATGTGATGCCACTGAAATGAATAAGCGAGGAAATAAAAACAAAGAAACAAGTATCCAAAAACAAATTTGGCTATTTATCTTAACATATCATTTATTGTCATATTTACCAAAAGTAGTGTAAGAAGTATGTAACTAATATGAAAAAATGTTAATGAATTATTATGAAGTACACAGAGTTGGACTGATGAAATGAACTTATAATCTCTTAATAAGCACATGTTAAAATTGCTTTAGTAAAAGACTTGGCATTAAGGACATAGTTTTCTGACCGTTGTGTACAGATGAGTGGTGACTGAGATTACAGAAACTTTAAGAAATGTTACCTATATACTTACCATAGACAAGAAGATTCCCCTTTCCTTTTTTGTGAATTGTTTGCTTTGAATTTCACAAAAAATTTACAACAAATACACTTAATCTTTAAAGTTTTTTCGTACAATGAGTATACTACTGCTAGAAAATCTTTCTATTAGCTGCATTTAAACTATTTGGGAACCCTCAACCAAAGCAGTTACAGTATGTTAAAGGAACATGGATGCCAAGTCCTGATTCTTTCACTCTGGATTGATAAATACACATCTCCAAGTTGTATATTAAAAGTTTTGTGGATAGATAATGTGTGGATAAATATTAAAAAGTCTGCCCATAATTGCAATTTCAAAAAGGCTCACTTGGCATAAGCCAGCATAAGCATAAGAAATCAAATACTGTACTTGATAAAGTTGAAGCATATAACAACAGTTGTGTCTTATATTTGAAATATTAAAATGTGTGCTTCAATTCAAATGCTTAAAGTCTAAATATTCTCAATTGTAATAGAAATTTGTCATTTTCACCCTCTAATGGAGGTCCAAAGAGGGCTAGATCCCCACTAAAGGATTAAAAAAAAAAAAAAAAAATATTCATAATCAACGAGCAAGAAATAATTAAAACGATACCACATATGCTTAGCTGACATTTGTCATTTTTAACCTTGTAAGAGTGGCTTTTAAGTGGGCCTGGACCACTGGTAAAGAATATCAAAACCAGGGGTGCCCAATGCGTCGATCGCGATCGACCAGTAGATCGCAAAGGTAGTGCAGGTAGATCGCGTTGCATTCAAAAAAAATTTTTTAATGTTAATGTTAGTCTATCATATATCATCCCTATGGCATTTGCCACTTGATTGACATACATTGCGGCCAGTGTTGGAAGAATAAGTTTCAGACCCTCATTAAATTTTGTGTGCAGCATTCTAGTCGAAAAGTCAAGGCAACAGTTTTCTGGGATACAAAGGGGGTACTGCTATAGGCATTCATGCCTCACAACTTACCATCACTGGAGAAACTTACTCTTCCACAATGAAGTCAATTACATGAGGCCATCAACTAGAAATGTTGGAAAACTGTTAGCAGGCATGTTGCTGCTTCATGACAATGCACCGTCCCACAGATCTCAAAAATTGAAGGTTGCTATTAGGAAACATAGCTTCATAGAGCTTAACTATCCACCATAAAGTCCAGAACTACTGGGTTTTAAATTAATATTAATAGCAAGATGGGGAACTTATTTCAATTACTGTACTTTTCTCCTGTCATATGGTAATGTTAATACTTTTGCTAGTATTGATGATTTTGTATCAATAGTTATTTTTCTTTTCACAATTTGTGGGTACTACACTGTTGAGTATACTTTAAAAAACATAGGTTTAAGAAAATTGAGTAGCAGTTAGTCTGAGCAGACAGCAGAGACTGTCCATGAATCAAATGCATCAATCAATGCCATTTACACATGACTTGACTTGCAATCTGCAGTTTATAATAACCCTTGAGCCACCACAAGCCGATTTATGCTACATTTTGAAATACATGACATTGTAAAGTAGTTTTAAAATGCATGTATTTAATGTAGTCTACTAATACATATGATAGTATTCTATTAAGTCTGTTAGTTTTGAATATGACTCCCTGTTATCAATTTATTTTATAAACAAAAATGTGATAAATGACTCTAGGACATGTGAAATGCTCTAATTTTCACATCAGTTAATTTAGCCGCCAGATACACCTGAATGTTACACCATGTTTACATTTTCTAACTTGTTTAGAACATGAAGAAAAACAATTTTATAGTCTAATCACAAATATCAATATATTCAACTTTGCAGCAGCTAAACATTTTAAGGTTAGCAAAATTAAATTCTGCACTTGAACAAATGCTGTGCATTATAGACTGCACCAGTGAGAACTTCACCCTGAAGTCTTATCGTCATCAATGCTCTTTTGGTCCAGATGTACTACACACAAAGTATTGTGGTTTTTGTTAACCAAGATAAAATTGAGAAAACCTTTTGATACCCTATTTACTGCCAAGAATTTCATAATAAAGATTTAACTGGACAGTATACTACGTCAAAAGCATGATAAAAATGTCATTGGAGCAAGAAAATAATGCTGCTCAGAAGAAAACAGGAAAACAATGTAAAATGTATAAATACTAACCTTTATATTTTTCCTTGAGTACTGCATTAAACTTCTGAATTAATTTATTTAGTTCTTCAAGTGAGACTTGTCTCAGATGATTGGGTAATGCAAGATACTCCTTTTCAGAAATAATGGTCATCTTTAGAGGACCTCTTTGGATATAAGAGAGAGAGAGAGAGAGAGAGAGAGAGAGAGAGAGAGAGAGAGAGAGAGAGAGAGAGAGAATGTAATACTGTATATGATAGACTCCTCAGCAAGTAATTAAACCTTCATTTATTTTAGTACTCTCTCCCGAGTAATTGTAATGGATCATGCTATTTGAACTTCTTTAATAAGGACAAAAAATACAGTATGAGAATGCATTCCCTGTAAAAATTGTACTGTGATGCGAGTTTCTAAGGTAGCACAATTCTTCATCCCTACCATGCTGCACTTTTTCAAATGGAATTGTAATTGTATATAAACACTAAAGACATTGCCAACTACATGAAACATAACATGCAGCACCAAGGGCTAACTTACTGAGATGAATGTGCAAAGGCCTCAACTAGATTATTAAATCAAATTTAAATTGTTTTTTATGAAGTTGGTTTAAACTTAACATGATAGGTTATTTAAATTTTAATAAAGGACACAGTGAGTAAGAAGTACACCATGCATCAAAACACATTTGTTGCTTAAACAGATGTATTCTTTTGTGTATAGATTAAAAAAGTAAGTTAGCTCTACTTTTTGCCACATAAAAGTTTGGGTGTTGCACCAGGCTAAATAATAAAATGTACAGTAATTATTTTAACAATGGAACATTAGTAATTAGACACTGAAATCACAAGTTAATGATCCAGCCACAAAAGTCAAACTGCAAGAACCAAAATCACAATCAAGATAAGCAGATTAACTGAATATATTAACTCCAAAATAAGGATGAGACTTTACGCATCATTTGGTGCTTATACAACAGGTTAAAAATAGAATCAGTGTTAAATATATCAAATATTTAGTGTTATGTTTAATTGGTCGCGAAACTGTAACCACATGGCACCATTAAATGGTCCAGAAAATTCATTTTCACCATAAGCCCCATTCATGTCCATTCAGAGTAAGGTTAAAAGCTTTGCATAAATACTGTTACATATTTACAGGAGAGCTGTAAAGCACTGCTGCTCACTCATATCAAATGCCAAGAAATATAATAATAATAATAATAATAATAATAATAAACACTAGTATCATTAATTCAAGTTAACACCTGACATCAAAAACTTATAAAGGGGTCACATAAAAATGACTGATAAATATGTTGTTAATTCTATCACAAAAATAGACAAAAATTAAATCACCTCAGTCAATTCCTAAATAATTGCCATTTCTTTGTAAACTTGTTAGCACATGTCAACTCTTCTGGTTATGAGAAATGCTGCCACCATTATTCACAGGGGAGGGGAAAGCCAAAGCTCTGGGAGATGACCTGGCATGCTGAAGCTTGATTCAGTGTTTAATTGGCCATCTGACTTTATGCTACTGCTTTAAACTAATCCAGATGACAAGCATTTCCAAAATGATACTACTGCTAGCACATGATCTGAAAAGGCTTCTATACTGTGGACATGCCTTTAAATAACACCTACAGCATGCAGGATAACAAATGTGTTACACAACATTCAGGTTATAAGCTTTTTTTTTTTGCATACTTTAGTTAAAATGTTAATCAAATTAATTCAGGTAATTACAGAAAATTAGTGTGCAGTGTTTTTTTTTTTAAGACAGTGACAACAGTTCACTGAAAGAAAACATCTCAATGCAAGATTTTTCAGCAATTTTCAGCATCCATTAAAAGTGTAGCTAATCATTAAGGTTGTTGCAATATGTTACTTGCCTGTTTTCCTTTTCTTTTTTGGACATGTCTGAAGTAAAGCTAGGCTTTGTTGGAATGACAGACAGCTTTTCATATTCCAAACCTCGGTTGTGAATCCCCTTTTAAAAAAAAAAAAAGAAAAAAGTGAAGATCTTCAAGCCATATTGAAGAACAGATAGCATCAATTAATTTTATACAACTAAGCTTTAGGTCATTCATCCATCCATTTTCTTAACCATTTTATCCAAGGCAGGGTCACAGGGCTGGAGCTTAGCCCAACAATCTTTGGGTGCAAGGCAGTAGCAACACCCAGAGACAGGGTACAAGCTAGGTGAACACAGAAATACACAATCTAGCAACCCCGATTCAACTTAAACTGCATGTCTTTAGAGAGTGGGAGGAAACCCATGTGCACATGGTAAGAACATGCAAACTCCACAGACAAAGGAGCAAGGAGTTAACCCCCATCACTCTGCAAGGAAACAGAGCTACTGCTGCGTCACCATGTCACCACGTTTTAGATCAATAAAGTTTCATTTAAACATTTAGTTATGGCTTCTTAACAACAAAGGAAAAAATTAAAACACCTAAAGATAGATTAATCCTTGGAGTAAAGATACACTAAGAATAAAGATTATGATAAAAAAAGTAAATAAGAATACACCTCAAGTATCTCTAGAAATATTAAATGTTGATTGTGCCAAACAAATTTTGGTATTTTACTCCAATTAAATTAGATTATCTCACACTTACATTTTTGCATTAATTATTAAAAGTAAATTATATCATATTATTCTCTTTACTGAACTAGTTATTTTTACTTATATGATATGCTGCGTTCAATATTTTTTACTGTCAAAATAGTTGTAATACACAGTATACAATTTTAATAGAAATATACAGTAGTTTCTGTGATACCTTTGCTAAATTAATTCAGAAGTAAGACCAACTAAATGCTGATCATTCTTAACCATTAACTTTTATCACTAATGTATTACATTGTTCTTCTGCTGACTATAATCAGCAGAACTGTGGTATTCTATTCAATGAATAATACACAATATGTTATTTCTAACCATCAGTGCACATGAATGAAGAGAAAAATTTGGTCTCTCTGGGGTTTTCATCTCAAGAGCAAAAATACTACGCTTTGGAGGGCTTATCAGTTGGATGTCTTCTACTTTTGACAACTGAGAAGTGAGGACTGGTAGGTCAGGTTCCTTTAAACTGAGATGGTTGGCTGCGTTTGTTTGCTGCAAAGACAAAGTAACAATATATATTAATTGATGAATAGTATCAGAAATACCATGTAAAAAAAACACTTCTATACACCATCCGTTAATTCAGGTTTAAGTGCCAAGCAACATCAGGTACAAAGCAAAAACCTACTCTTAATAGGGTCTACAAACACCCAGCTAATTTAAAAATCAACAATCAGGTTTACACATAGAAAAACAAACAAACAAAAAAAAAGTACTGTAGACAGCAAATACATCATTTTGTAATCAAAAAACTAGAAAAAAAATTACAAATGTATTAAAAGAAAGCACTGGAGGATCCTTGGAGCTTTCAGTACATTCATATTTCTTGGACTCTAGTACTGGTGGAGATGGCGCTCTTTGAGGTTTTTCATTCAAATTTACATTATCGGATATTTTTTCTGTTTTCTTTTCCTAAAATAAAAAATGGAAATTTTTGAAAGCTTTGATAAAATATACACACCAGCACATTTGAAAGTACAGTATGCTTGAATAAAGTATATTTCATATTATTCAAGTAATGAATTTGAAATTTTTATATTTCATTAATGAGTAAGACACCAAAAATGTGGCAGAAGTGGAATAAAAAAAATAATAATTGACAATTCTTTTGGGATTGTGACTTACATGGATTAGTTTCTTGAAATATGGAGTTTCAAAGGCTGGGATCTCTGGAGTTGAACTGGGTTTCTTTTCAGGGCTTAATTTTTCAGGACTTTTTTGTGAAGCAATTTTAAATCCAGGAGTTTGGAAAACAGGTAGCAGAGGGGAATTACTCACATCAGCTAAAGACAGACAGAAACATAAAAGAATCAGATTTATCAAAAATCGTGTTTGTAGACCAATGATATTTCACTTTGCACCATAGGTTTAAGGGGAAAAAAAACTATGTCTATCAAACCTGTGTAGCCAAGCTGTTTTTATTTATTTTAATTTTTAAAATAAAGGGTCTGTGCTTTACAAAACTTTGATTTTAGAGTATTTCTCCAACTCTGTCTAATAATTGTTGGATGGCTTGAGTATACAATTTACTATTCAGCTTTAGATATTATGATCAATTAACATTATTGTACATGATGTGCAAAAAAAGATTATATTCAACAGTGTTTACAATATAGTTAAAGATTTGTCATTTTCTTGTTTCCGTATAGCCACATAAGGTATTAATATACATAAATCCCTCAGTTCTTTACAGGTTACTACAAATTTGCCTTGAAAGTTAATACGAGGTGTGGCAGAAAAGTAATGAGACTGATTTTTTATTTACCAAAGTTTTTATTTTTTTCAAACATCAATGTTATCCCCTTCAAAGTAGTTCCCTTGGGCAGCTACACACCGATGGAGACGTTGTTCCCACTGTTGGTAGCAGCGCTGGAAGCCTTCAACCGGTATGGTCTTCAGCATGTCTGTTACACTCTTTTGGATGTTTTCTAAAGTCCCGAAATGACATCCTTTGAGGACATTTTTCAGTTTAGGAAAAAGGAAAAAAGTCACACGGACTGAGGTCAGGTGAATAAGGGGACTGGGGAACCACAGGAATGCGTTTTTTCGATTGTCCTTCTGCTCAATTGTGAGGTTTTTCGGCACCATTTTGGCACAGACCTTTGACATGTGCAAATGTTCAGTCAAAATTTGATGAACGGTAAATCTGTTCAAATTTAATTGTTCACTCAACATTCTTAATGTTAAACGACGGTCTGATCTCACAAGAGTGTTCACACGTTCGATGTTTTCATTGGTTTTCGAAGTTGAAGGCCTCCCTGAAAAATCTGAGCTCGGGATAAAGAATGTTCCCCATAGGCCTGTTTTAACTTTTCAAACGTCACACTTGCCGATTCTCCAAGCTTAACACAAAATTTAATGGCACAACGTTGCTCCAAATTCCGCTGTCCCATTTTGCGTGACGCACAACCAAAAACACAACTTCGCTAATAGCAGTCACAAAAATCACGTAGTTAACGGAAGGAGTTGAAACTCGCACTGAGCTATGGGAGGGTACTGATACACGTGCTCTATCAAGGACAACAGCGCAGCGTTGCCAGATCGCTTGCAGTGTTGCCAGTCTCATTACTTTTCTGCCACACCTCGTATATCTTGTTGCTGAATATTATTCCCCCATTCATTTTCCTACCCTGCTTTTCCTGGATTGCGGGGCAGCTTGAATGTAGCTCACTATCATTCAGAATACTATTCTAATTTATAAAGATCAGCATTTTTTTCCCTATACAGTATATATAGTTTCCATTTAGACTTATAGGTCTATAAATAAATGGGATCCAACAGTTTTCCCTTAGAGAGTGTATTGGTTCACCCTACAATGGACCTTATCCTGGTATTGTTCCTGCCTATCGCCCATTGATTGATGGGATAGGGTCCAGTTGCCCCACAACCCTGCCCTGGATAAGTGGCTTAAGAAAATGGATAGATGGATGAAATAAACAACTTTCTAGACATTAAGAAATGAACACCTAAAGTGAACGCTAAAATATTCTCCAACTACAGCTTTATAAATACGGCAAAAGAATTAAGTTTTCAAGATCAGAAACTCGTTTTAAAAACCTCGTTTTTTTTTTTCTAATTTTATTGATTTTAATGTAATCATTTCATACAGATAAATCAATTTTTACAAAATATAGGATTGAAAACAAATCAACTCAACCCCCACCCCTGAGAAAGAGAGCATGGCCAACGGAGTAAAACTTAAAGATGGTCAAAGTACATAAATTGATGAGTTTAACAGGCAGATAATTCTCTTTGCATTTCTTTTTTTTTTTTTATTTCCTCAGTGCTTTAAGAGCTTATTCTAAAATATTATTGATTAGATCCTGCCACGTTTTGAAAAAGTTCTGCACAGATCTTCTAACTGAGAGTTTAATTTTTTGGAATTTCAAATAGTATAAAACATCAGTAACCACTGACTTAAGAGGAGAGTTAGGATTCTTCCAGTTTAGCAAAATAAGTCTGCGTGCCAATAGTGTAGTGAAGCCAATCACAGTTTGTTTGTCCTTCTCCGCTTTAAGCCCATCTGGAAGAACATCAAACACAGCTGTTAATGGGTTAGGAGGGATTGTGACACCAAGGCTGCCTGAAAGGCAATTAAAAATTTTTGTCCAGAATGGTGTTAATTTGATGCAGGCCCAAAACATGTGACCCAGTGAGGCTGGAACTTGATTGCAGCGTTCGCAGGTTGGATCTTACCCTGGAAACATTTTGGACAGTTTTAAGCGAGACAGATGTGCTCGATATATAATTTTAAGTTAAATACAGTAATCCCTCGCTATATCGCGCTTCGACTTTCGCGGCTTCACTCTATCGCGGATTTTATATGAAAGCATAACTAAATATATAACGCGGATTTTTCGCTGCTTCGCGGGTTCTGCGGACAATGTGTCTTTTTACTTCCTGTATATGCTTCCTCAGTTGGTTTGCCCAGTTGATTTCATACAAGGGACGCTATTGGCGGATGGCTGAGAAGCTAACCAATCAGAGCTGCAGTTAAGTTCTCCTGACTGAGAAGAGAACCAATCAGAGCACGCAGGAGCTATGCAGTGTTAACCAGGAAGTCTCATCTCGCTCATTCAGCATCAACGTGTTTCGCTGTGTAAAGAGTTGTGCTCTTTAGTGTTTATCTTTGTGCATAGTCAAGCCCTTCATTATGGCTCCAAAACAATCTGCTACTGCTTCAGGTGCCGTGCCCAAGCGCAAGAAGAAGATGTTAACGATTGCCGAAAAGGTAAACGTTTTGGATTTGTTGAAGGCTACGATTCTTTTTATTTAAAAAGTAGGAAAGGAATATAAGATCTACGGCTGCAGCGTCCTTTTAACCAGGGTGCAAAACGAGTTGTAAGTGGATGTAATAAGGCAGTAGTCTGGATGGAATCTGCTTTAGGGATTTGGATTGAAGACTGCCAGAAGAAGAACAACGGCAGTGCTACACAATCGCATGAAGTGGCTCCTTTACAAGGGCTGTAACGCTCTCCTTTGTTGTGCAGTAAAATTAAACTCATTGTTATCGGACAAGTCATCGTGTCATTGTTGGTGAGTAACCATAATTAATTTTCTTCTTACAGTGCTTAGTACATGTATGTACGTTTAGTGTCACTGTACACACATTTACTGTATACTATTTTTCTTGCAATGTACGTATTTATTGCTGGTGACCTGTCTATCGTAATGGCTGTAACATATGTGATATCGGAGACACTCAATATCTTTAAAATAATATTCAGGTTTTACTGTATATAAACAGTGTGTGTTTATATACATAATTTCAATGAATCTTACCTAATATCTAAGAGAATACAAAGGGATTATGCTGTATAACGCTGCGGGGAATATTTATAAACAGTGCGGGAGAGTTTATAAGGGCTTAAAATATATAAAAATAACCATACAAACATATGGTTTCTACTTCGCGGATTTTCACCTATCGCGGGGGGGGTCTGGAACACAACCCCCGCGATGGAGGAGGGATTACTGTAATTGTATGCTTTGTGCATATGGAGCTCGAGTGAATTCTCTGCATTGCTACCTTCCACACCTTTTCTGATATGTTGAGTGATAGATCTTTTTCCCAATGTCCTCTTGGATCTTTGAAAGGGAGGGACTGTAAAATAATTTTATATATTGCAGAAATGCTGTCCGAGTCCTCCAATCTGAGCAATATTTTTTCCGGCATAGAGGAAGATGTGAGATGAGGGAAATCAGGCAGTTTCTGTTTGACAAAGTTTCTAATTTGAAGATAGTGAAAGAAATGTGTTGCTGGAAAGTTAAATTTGGAATGTAATTGTTCATAGGATGCAAAGATGTCTATATAAAGATCTCTAAGCAATTTAATCCTAAATGTTTTCCAGATATTAAAAACTGCATATGTTTGAGAGGGTGGAAAAGGTGGTTCTCATGCAGAGGTGCCACAGATAAAAGACTCTCCATCTTAAAATTCTTTCTACATTGGTTCCATATTCTGAGTGAGTGAAGCACAATTGGGTTATTAGTATAAATATTATTATTTTTACAAAAAGTTTGGTGATGTTACCAAAGAAGAATCGCTTCAGTCTTCTTCCTCCCCAGTTCACATTCTTATACAGAAACAGATTGTGACTCCAAGTTTTATTTGGTGTCTGAGTCAGAAGCAAATGCTTACCAAGCTTTGCCAAAGTAAATTTCCCTTAGTCCTGACAGTCTTGACAGAGTGACTGTTCCAATATACATCAGTATACAGTACATACATTGCATGTATGTATGAAGTAAAAGGTTATAGAAATGCTGTATTACTATTAAGTTTGTAAAATTAATAGGAATGATTATTAGGTTCATCTGCTCCCAACCGTGAACATTAACACACACACACACACACACGCACACACACGGTGATCCTAGTCTTGAGTGGTGTCAATTGCCAGTGACTCCACAATATTCTGCATAGGGATTATCTAAATGGAGACTTACTATCAATGCACACTCCATTGGTTATATGCCACTTAACCAAACTGTCTTGTTTTTATCACAGTTGTTCTAATTATTGACCGATCTCAATAGCCTTGATAACCCTTTATTTCAATCACTCTAGATAAAGGAAAAAGTATACAAAATATAAAAACAATGTGGTGTTTTGTTGTCACTCAAAAGCATTTTTCAATTCAGCCTCTTTTTGAGACAATAAGATCTGAATTAAGAGAAGGCATTTTTCCTATAATAATCTTTTTTTATAAAACCATAAATTTGGAGGTGTGGCGAGGTGGTATACACATGTAAATGCATTATGTTCTAGGAGGCTGATTCTGGATATTGAATAAATTAGAAAAGTGAGGGGAGGTACTTAACATTCAATGAAAGAAAAAAAAAAAAAAGCAGATAAACAGTGTAAAAAGTGAAAAATTTAAGCCTGCATATAAGGCACTGAGAGCTGTCTTGTTTTAATCTCATACGTTATTCTAACTAAATCATATGTCACAGCCAAAGGGTCCAATTCAGGGCGTAAAAACATTGGGAAAAGGGTTAGTAAAGGGTACTAATGCCTTCTCTCATTCGTTTCCACAGAACCACAGAAGATTAAGCAATATTCCATCCCACTTCGATGACCTCACCCTACTTCCGGCTACCTCAACATAAATTCTCAGTCTCTTCATTTATCACTTGTCTTTTTGTTGTTTTACCGCTTACAAGAATTGTTTGTCTTTTTTGACTACTCTGCCAGACAATACAAGGGGCCAATCCCCAAATTTTAATTTTTGTTTGTGCAATTATTCTACACCTACTTTAACCTTTTATCTCTTCAGCATGTTCATCCAGCATGTTTTGATGAGCCCAACCCTGCCTTTATTACACAGACTCCTGCAATCTGCCTTTCATTCGTTCTGTGAGTAGCTTTAAAAACAAAAAATTTTAGTTAACGCTTTGCACTAATTTGAGCAAATGTTAATTTTTTCACTATTTTGATAACTTCTCTGGTAATCTTATTAAGACGTTACATCAATTTAGGACTGAAAGTTAGATGAGCCGCTGCTCAAACCTTAAGGACATTTTTTGTGCTTTATACCTGGTCTTCATTCAAAATGGTCTTTAGTGCTTTTTAACTCTGCTGTACAATACTTCCCCATTTTATTGTGGCCAACCACATGAACTGATATGTATTTTGTTATGCTGTTATAATTTCTTGAATGTCGCAACACCTTTTAATTGTTTTGCAGTTTATTGGTTGTTATCTCACAAAGTAAAATCTTATTGATCAGTAAATTGTTATACACATGTATAGCATATTTAAAAGATAAATTTAAGAATGTGAAAGTCACGGTACAATTAACAAGTGCAAACAAATACCTGATGTACCAGCCTCACAAATTCCAGCTGCCTCTATACTTTCAAAATCTTCATTTGTCCTGTTTGAAAGTATTAAATCGTGTTTATTAGGCAAAAAAGAAAACAAAACATCTAGTTTATTTAACCACTTAAAACAATTGTAACTGAACAAAAATCATTAAATATACCAAAATACTTGCATATCACATTACTGTGAAAAGAATTCTTTCCTGATAAATGAGACTATCACTTGTATATAAACTGAAAGCTTATATCCATCTTCACTTGAAGTCACTAAAAGGCAGGGTATCAAATCTTATTGCTGTTGGATATTTGAAAATGTATGTTTATAAAATTAAAACTACACGAGCTTCAGATTTTCAGTGATAATTCCAGCTAGATGATCCCAGGTTACGGGTGTAGGACAATTTGTGTGTTGCCCAATTTAGTTAGGCTTTCAGTGGTGGTACTCAAAACATTCCTTGTGAAAACTAAAAGGCTTAAGAGTAAGTGCAATGCATAAAGCCAGTTACCATGTTCCCACTTCTACTCCAGACTGTACTATCCTATAGTTGTCCATTTAGCCAATATTTGGACAACTTGCCTTCAGAGGTTTATCCGATAATAAATGCTGCTCAACAAGGATGACGTGTAGACAGTCCTTCAGACACAAAAGGCACCTGAAAACAGCAAGCTTAACTCTTTTCACTCCAATGGTCAAAATAAAATACCTAGAAGTAAGCACAAGATCTATATCTGGAACAGACCTTGATCCAAATTACTAGATGCCTGCATTAGTTCCGTCTCTTTAGAGCAGAAAAGTGACCCACTCTGTTGGAAGCAGGAAGGAACTTTCTTTGGGCCTGCAAACTATAGTACTCTTCATAAAAGCCTTAGAGTTGGATGCCCTGAACTAGCTTTAAGATCCAAATTTAAACTCTTTACCAATCATTAAGCACAATATCATAAGAGTAATGAGTAGAATTACTTCAAGAACAAAACTTCAGTTTAGCCATTCTTGTGCCAGAAAGAGTGACATTTTTTACTATGAAGTGGCAGAAAAAAAAGGCTTAAATGCAAACTAGGTAAAACAACACTAAAACATGGACAAAGGCAAAGTGGTACTGCAGGCAAATGTAGTTATATTTACCAAGTTAGGAAGCCAGAACATATAGTACTCTGTAAATAATTAGAGTGAAGGAAAATGCAAGTAATGTCTTAGTGGTATATTCATTTCATTTAACAAATAATCAACAAATATTTCATACACTCAAAGAAAAATAGAGTAATACATTAAATAAGCAATATATTTTAAAAATCATACCTTTTAGGTTTGATGTACTTATTCTTCTTCATCAGGGCAATTGTAAAATCATCATTGTCACATATAGAATACTCTCCAATACCAAAATCTCTTAGGGGTGGTGTAACAGCGTCAGCATCAAGGTTCAATGCAAGCTTTGGCGTTCTCGCCACGTTTGGCAATGCTTTATTACAAAGACTATCAGAAGTTATTTTTTCTTGGATTATAGTTTCAGATGTTACAGTTACTTGTTCGTTTTTCATTTCTGATGGGTTGAAAGGTTTACAGAAGCGGTATTGTGAAAGGCCAAATGCAGAAAGTCGAGGTGTGCGCAAAACATCAGTATCTCTGGCCATTTGTTGAGTGGGTACATCATTAGGAGGGGATTCTGAACAGGAGCTGGTGTTCACTCTGGTCTTCATATTTTCATTCTCTTCTTGATGCACATGTTTCTCACTGTTAGTACACAACAATGCTGATGCCTTGTTCTCCTCTTAAATAAAAGCATAGAAAAAGTTTACTTTTTCAATAAAAGTTTCCATTTTATCTCCATGTTTCTCTTTTCAATCACATTTGTGCAATCATTATGTTTATTGGTGCAGCATACAAGAGATTGCCCAAAGCTTGATAATACTATTATGTACTTAGGGATAGTACAATTAATACCTTTAGGCACGGATTCAAATCCGAAAGCCAACAGAGACAATATAATTATAGACCAATACAAAATTAATAAATTACAAAATCTTGGAAAGAAATAAATAGTTAATTGAACTGTAGACATATAGTGGTACAGTATAACTTCTGTACAATGCAGTATAGTACATACTGTACTGATTTTTTCATGCCATATTTTTGAAAGAAAAATATGATTTCATTATATATTTAAACTGGATCATACAAACTGGATTAATAATTTAACAATTTATTCTAGGGCAGAAATGCATTCAACGGTTAAACAAAAATAGTTCAATATTTATATTGGTATTAAACTGCTTCATGAAAAATATTTTGAGAACATCTGGCATAATCATAATGCATTACAAAATTAGATCAATTAGCAGATTTTCTTGTTTTTATTATTGCATGTCTTATTTATACTATGTATAGTATTAACAGTATACTGTTATGATCTTGGGAAAAAAAAATGTGTATCACAAAGAAATAAAAGGAACTACTGATGGTATTAACTTGGAAATATCCAAGCCTTTGCATGTGACGGAACAGGACTTCAAGTGACAAACGTTCCATACTGATAAATTAAGTCATTAATGTAAGTGTCATGAATAATGTAAAGAAAGTAAAAACTGTCTGAATGAACGTTAAATCAACTGGAATTTGTACTTTTACCACATAACAGTTTTGAAAATCATGACACACATTCTTTCATCTTTAGCTAGTTTCTTTGTTTGTACAATAAAAAAAAAACAGCTTGATACCAATAGGCCAGTCATCATAAAAGTTTTTTTATGCTCCTATTCACCTAGTGTTTTTAAAACATTAATGACATTTTAAAAATTCACCCAAAGTATTACTTTTTAGTATACCTTTCTATAGTTTGTAAACGAGTCTTAAAACCTTTCTAATTAAAATCAATGTTCATAGCAGAATGCTGTAAAATTAATGACTAATTACGTAGTACCTTGAAAATCAAATCTTTCAGTAATTAGTCACCCCAATGTGTGTACCTTTTACCAGAAGAGGGAATCCTCAAACCTGCTTAATTCAGTTTAGTGGGATGGGGCTGTAAGGGACTGAAATTTATTCTTGTAGCATTAGCTATAAGGTAGGAATGAACCCCAGACAGTGCACCAGCTCACTGCAGAGCCCACACACAACAAACGACAGTCACACTAAGAAGACGAAAATTTAGAATCATCAATTAATTTAGAATGCAAGTCTTTGGGATATAGAAGGCAAACTGAAGTACCTGGAGAAAAATAATCCACACAGAAATGTGGAAGAATGTACAAACTTTACATTAACATAACCAGGATGTTGGATTTATGAGGCAGCTGTTAACCGCTACATCATTGTGATGTCCAAAGTAGTATTATTATGTGCTGTATATTAAAAAGATTCCAATATAAACCTCACCAGTCTTATGGGCAGTAAATGACACACATATATACTTTGTACATACACACACACACACACACACACACACACAATGCCACCTATAATAGAAAAACTTAATATTTTCTACCTCTTGCTTTATGTGTACCTTCAGCACTTTTTCTTTGTATGCATCCATATATGTCAACCTCTCTTGATTAGCACTCCCTGTCTTGAACATGTTCCCATAAAGCCTACTTCTCAGACCCTGTCATTAGTTTCAAGACATCTTTCTCACCTCCTGTCTGGTTTATACTTCCAGTTTTTGAAGGCAACCCTCAACTTCTCTTCCTGTCTCACACTTACACTTTCTCTTTCGATTGCCTCATCAAAGCCAAACTGACCAATCAGATTGTCCTCTGGGACTGGACACACATTCAGACCTTAGTCCTTTATTGGGTAATAGATATATTTACTCTTTTACAAGTATGACTCCAATATGAATATATAAACATACAGTATAAAAACAATCAAAATATTCAGTAAGCACAAATGGCATATATATTACACTTTTTTTTTTTTTTTAATACACAAAGTATAAAGCTCACCTTTGTTTTGAGTAGCTAGTGGCTTATAACCATATTTCTGGAACTCCTCTTTTATTCTTTCAAGATCTGCTGTGATTCTTTGCTTTAATATGCAGTATGATCGGAGTAATTCACTTATTTCATTTTCTGTTGACTTATTAGCAGCAATCTGTTGTTGAACCTCTTCCTAGACATAAGACCAACATTAGCAGCATTTTATTTTCCTTATTAAATTGCATTAAACAAAAATTATTTTTTAGACCAATTTTGCAAAGAAAATAATCTTGATCAAACAAAATATTTTTAAAGTTATGTACTGTTGCACACAAAAATCGCTATTCTTGAGATATGCTTACTGTCTACTTTAAACCTGAAATTGCTACAAACCCAGTGTCTAGTAAGCCACAAATAATAGGTCGGTTCGTACTTTGCCACTGTTCTGTTTTACTTCTGCTGCATTTATTTATATGAGGAGCTATTTAATAATGAGCCTTTCGTTCGAATACCTGTTTAATCTAGGTAGAGGTAAGGATTTAGGTGCTGATTATGATCAAATGCATCTTAACACTTTTTGGATATGTTTAAGTTGTATTTTACATACTGTAATATGACATTTAGGATATTGCATATTCAATCACTTTGTTGCAACTCATTCATTGTAATTCAATTTATAAAATAAATTTTTATCATACAAAAATAAAACATTTGGTACACATTACATCTTAAAATGAATTAGTTAAATAAGGTTAAAAATAAACAAACAAATAAACAAAGTGAAACATTTGACTTCACTACACCAACAGGCTGCATTCCACACATTTTGGTCATTTGGCTCCAAAAAAAGCGCTGGAGCATAACATGTAATTAAATATAAAGGTATATTAAAATTAGTAATTGCCTTGAATTAAAATTTAATTAAGTGTTATGATTAATACAACCTTCATTTATTCTTGTCATCTCAATAATAAATACTCTTCACCCACACGTGTGCCTAATGTAATTTATGCATAAATGCAAGTGCTTTCCATCAGGCAACATAGGTTATGCATAAAACAAACTTCTTTAAATTGTTTTCACATTGTGTATAATGTACACTGGGGCAATAAAAAAATAATATTTCTATTATTTCTTTATATCTTTTGATAAACAGTACACAAATATATACTCTATATCAATTTCATTATCTAATTTGATAAGAAACAACAGTTCAAACCTACCATTACTGATATGCAGCACAATATACAGCATATTAATCTGTCTAATAAAGCTTGTCTAACTATATCTGACACACAAAAAATATAAAAACTTGCTCACATTTTGTAAGTACTAACCTTTAAACCTCGTACTTCTGAATGCAATTCAAAAAGAGTTTGTGATGCGCCAGCTTCACAGTGATCTGCAACATTTAAAACATACCAAAATATTGTGAAATAATACAACTTAAATCCTGCATTGTACAGTATATGGTTAGAATATAAACCAAGCAAATCTACCAAAATCAAGAAATATGATGTCAAACTGTTCAGTCTGAGATTAAACGTATCTCTAAAAATAAATGCGACATACAGTGTAAATTATAAAAAAAAAAAAAAAAAAACATTTAAATCAAATTTCTGGATCACAAGAAAAAAATATGCACGAATTAAAATATTTATAGCATTAGTAAAAAAAACTTGCACATAAATATACATATGCATATTTCTATTTAAATATTACATTAAGCATTTAGCATTATTTTTATTGCATGTTATTTGTGTTTCGTTTTCAGGATCCAGCATACTGGGCTTTAAGTGTACGTTACAAGATTTAAAGATGTTAACAATTAGCTGTTGTTCAATTACCTTTCATTAAGAGTCCAAACCTAATAATTTAAATGTACACTGGGAAACTGTTATATTGCACTTTAATGACTGGTACAGACTTATTTTCAGGCATGGTTTTTTTTTTTTTTTTTTTTTTTTAAAAAAGGACACACGAGGGCAGTATTTAATATGTCAGATCATGAAACCAGAAAAGCGACCTTCGGAGAACACAAAGCATGGTCAATGTAGTTTTGGGGAAGGTATTTCCTGAAAATAGTTTTTGGACAGGTTTGTCGCCTATGTAATACGGAGCTGAAACAAAAAAGCAGCAAATCTGCACTTTATTTCCAGACACCCAAAAGAAGCATGTTGAAAAGTAAATCACCCAGGTGATGTGTACAGTCACAAAACAAGACACATTAACAATCCAAAAAAAGCTTGTCTTTTGCAAAGTAAATCATACAGAGGATGTGTACAATCACAGGACAAGATACACCGTCAATCATCATGGCTGATGCAAAGTCTTTCAGTAGCTAATAAATTATCTTATGCTAAGGTACATCACTCAAACTAATGTTACTGTCAGAAAAACATCACACTGAGAAAACGTTAAGTGAAAATCAGCAAGCCACCGACAATAAACCAGCATTCACTGGCTTTTGATTTTGATATACTTTGTTAATCCCTGAGGGGAAATTGTCTTTTCGTATGACCTTTGGTGGTTGGAGCACAGAGTCAGCCATTGCACAGGTCTGCACTAACAACTAGGAGTTATATCACAAACACGTGCCCCCAGTGGAAGGCTGATAAATGAAATCAGTAGCACTACAGAGACAAAATTTTACAGACTGTCATTTCTTTGACAAACTTGCTGAGAATCTCACTGCAGCAGTGTAAACATGAGGATTAACAAGCAAATTTATAGCCTATGTTCTTGATAACATACAATGCATTAGGTTGGCTAACTCACCACTTCTGTGAACCAAACCAGAGTTTTTTTCCCCCCACACACTGAAATTCTTAATCAGTGTTTAATTTAACTTTTATGTGTAGTGTAGTGACAAGCTATCGGATTATGCCTCAATCACTGCTTCTATACCCTATTCTCTGCTTTTGACCTGACAGAGAACAGGCTGCACCCATGAGTCCTGAGCATTTTTGTATGCTCCTTGTTCTAAGCACAAATGCACAAAATGCTATTTGGCTAATGTATACTGTCCATTTTTGACATTGTTTCATTTAAAAGTAAAACAAATTCTTACAGCATAAGACAAAAATACAGCTTTTTCTTGGAAATTTATTCTCAATGGCAATTCATATTTTATAATTAAACCTCAAGAATTACAGTGTCATACAGCATAACTTTTGGTAAGAAACATATACTACATATGTAATTAACATGACAATGCATATTTTAGAATTACACAGAAAAAAAATACGACTGTATAAATAAAGTATGTTTTAAAAGCAAAAAGCCGTAGTGCAATTAATGATTAAAATGATAAGAACCTATAAGTTCTTGTATATTTACATGTATGTATGCATGTATATTTATATTTAAGCACCATTTAATTGCCAATATCAATTAATTGATTGTGTGAGAATATAATTTGTTGTTAGAGAAATGGTAAAAACTACTGTTTTAATTAATAAACTAAACAATATGGCAACTTGTAATTATGAGAAGCAATTTTCTTTTATGCCATATTTACTGTATTATGAATACATTTTTTTCTACATATAGTATGTATTTTAAAAAAATATTATTTATTTCAGTATTTTATGGTCACTGAACAGTAAGCCTACAGAATTTAATTTTGTTAATAAAAAATGAACAGCTAACACCTGTAGTGTAGATTTGAATTATAAAAATTAACTTTAATATATATCATAAGACATGTGTGTCTGGTTACACAGGAGATTTGTAACATGAAATCGGTGATATTGGCCATAAAAAACCTGATCTGAGTGTTTGAGTTAACTAGCAGGAAAAGGTTTGCACAAAGTTGGTTTACATGGGATGGTGGTTTTTCAAAATACATAGGTGTACAAAAAAAACGCAACAATGTGATATGAAAATACATGTCGACTATGAATTTGAATGCTAGACATGTTTGGGAGAAAACCACAAACAAACAGAGAATCTCTTACCATGTATGAAACATAACAATGGTGTCATTACTGCTTGGGATTGCATTTCTACCTGTCATCACTTAATATACAATATACCAGGGAATACTGGAGCAGAAAGTCAGGACAACTGTCAAGATGCAGAACTGAAAATGATTCTTACAACAGGACAATGCTTTGAGATACAATACTGTCAACAGTATACATAGGTATTGTTTTATAGTTTGTTTGTTTTTTCGGCAACCAACTGAAAATTAACATACTTTTTTTTTTTTTTAAAAAAAACACCAAAGAACACATTTTATGAAATTATTCAATACTCACTAGAAAAAAGCTGGTATATGCATTATTTATTGTTAATACAGTCTGTTGAAAACACAGCCTCAAAACAAGCTCCCGTTTTGAATTTTATTCATTGGTGTGGCCTATTGCCAAAATATTATAAAATGTCAGAAATACATAAATATTATCTAAATAGTTCCATGTGAATAGTAAAACAATAGGAATCAAACATTTCAACATGTGGTATCTCATTCTATTTCTTTAGCCTTCTGCCCCTTAGAAAATAAATAAATAAATAACTCAAAAGGCTTAATTTCTCAGCAGGCAATATTTTTTGGTCAAGAAAAGATATGTAAAGTGACTGAAAGGAATCTATTTTTAATTTGTAGAGGGTAAAACTGAAAATCCATCCAATTAAAGTGAGCTCATTTCAAAGACTGAGGAGAATGATTTGCATATTTTGAATATTCTAAAACTGGCTCCTACTAATTAGTTTGAGGCAACAGTTTAAGCCAATTTTACAGAGTTAACTCTGAAACACTAACAGAAATTATAGAAATAATTTGTACCAAACATCTACAATAGAAAGTTTGTGTTTTATTGTTTCAAGAACACCACACTTAAATGAAATAAATGGAATCTGTTACGTTACAATAACTGCAGTGGGCTGGCGCCCTGCCCGGGGTTTGTTTCCTGCCTTGTGCCGTGTTGGCTGGGATTGGCTCCAGCAAACACCCGTGACCCTGTAGTTAGGATATAGCAGGTTGGATAATGGATGGACGGAAGTTACAATAAATTGGTGCCCTTACAGTTTTTGCTGAACAGTACAGTACATATACAGTATTGCAATGCATGCGTTACATTTTATAAAATATGAAAATTGTTAAATGGACATACCTTCATCATCACTGTTCTGATAAGCATTCTTTATCTTTTCTGTTTCAGTTTCTAGAGTAACAGCTAAAGATCTGAGCCTCCAAAAGAATTTTTCAGTGATGTTCATTCTAAGAGAGGGGAAAAAACCCCTACTGTTACTTGATATAGCAGAATATCATATGCACACAAAAAGTATACATGCATAAAGTACTGTACTTCATCTGTCATTATCATTGACTGTGTAATGTGTTTGGTTAGTTTTTGCTTCTTACACACATTTTTCAAAATCTTCCTAATATCCTCTCAGAATTCTGTCAGCATTACATCTTGTCTTTCTTCTTTGCTCATCTTTAGTAACTGTATTTCAGTCTTCAACTCAATTTCTAGTATTTCTGATAATTTAATTAATTCTAGCAATTTTTTTCATTTTCCACTTCAAACTTTCTATCCTTGGTTTGCCTTTCTTAAAACCCAGACCTAAAATATATATAATCTGAATTTAAAAACAGTTGCAGATATACAGTTGTGCTCATAAGTTTGCATACCCTGGCAGAATTTGTAAGATGTTTACTACACTTTAAAGAAAAGATGATTGATCACACCAAAGACATATTTACTTTTAATGGAATCCTAGTTAAACTATAAGGCATCACAGAACTGCACAACCATTAAACTAAACATCGTAAGAAGGAAAATAATGAGATGAACTCAGTTCAAAAGTTTGCATACCCTTATTTCTTACTACCTTTAATTGCCCCCTTTAGCATCAATGATGGCATGCAGTCTTTTATGATAGCTGTGGATGAGGCCATTGATTTTCTTGGGTGGTTGAGATGCCCATTCGTTTTAGCAAAAAGCCTCCAGCTCCAATCAATTCTTGGGTTGCTTTGCATGAACTGAACGTATGAGATCTCCCCAGAGTGGCTGAATGAATCTGAGGTCAGGAGATTGTGATGGCCACTCCAGCACTTTCACTTTTTTCTGCTGTAGCCACCTAAGGGTCAACTTGGCCTAGTGTTATTGATCATTGCCATGTTGGAAGATCAAAGTGTGTCCCATGCACAAATTCCAGACTGATGAATGCAAGCTGTCCTTGAAAATTTTCCAGTAACATGTTGCATTCATCTTGCCATCAATTTTCACTAAGTTACCTGTGCTGCTGTAGTTCACACACCCCAGGAACATCAGCGACCCACTCCCATACTTCACAGTAGGGATGGTGTGCTTTTCGTCATGGGCCTTGTTGCATCTTCTCCAAACACAGCATTTATGGTTGTGACCATAAAGTTCAATTTTGATCTCATCACTACAAATGACTATGTTCCAGAAGTTTAGAGGCTTGTCTAGATGCAGTTTTGCATATTGTAAGTAGGCTGTTTTGCAGAGTTGACGCAGTAAAGGCTTTTTTTTTTTTTTTTGTTCAGGTGCCTCCTAATTGTGCATCTTGAAACAGCAACACCATTTCTTTACAGAGAAGCCTATATCTTGGCTGAAGCGGCTTGTGAGTTTTTCTTGGCAGATGAATAAATGAACCTGGCAGTTGTGGATAAAACCTTGGTTGGTCTACCAAACAGTGGCCTGACAACAAGAGAATCCGCTCAAGAGAATCCCTTATTTTGTTTTAAATCAGAATCTGAACACTATTGACAGGCATTTTCAGATCTACAGAGTTCTTTTTATATCCTTGTACTGATTATAGAAATCAACATTTTCTCCCAGGTCCTTTGACAGATCTTTTGCATTCCCCGTGGCTTGATATCCAGCAAAGTCAGTGCAGCTCTACATGAATTTAAAGTGACTATTTATACACAGGCACGGATTATAATAATCCAAGAGGCTACAGGTGTGAACTCTCCCTTAATATGTGCAAGTCAGCTTGTGTGTGTATTATCAGCCCCAACATTCAAGAGCATGTAAACTTTTGATCCAGCCCATTTGGGTGATTTCAGTTATCATTATAAATTTATAAAGGACTCGTACAATTATGTGATAATAAATTGCTTCACCTGAGCACACTCCCTAACTAAAAGGAAAGCTTGTATGATTACTTATTTTCCAAATAGTGGCCAATATTTCAGAAATTCTGCCAGGATATGTAAACTTATTAGCACAACTGTATAGACACTGCTGATATTTTTGTGTATTTTGAAAATACTTTTCAGAGAGTAAAACTGAATAATCTGATACAAATGTTAAATAAAACAGTTGTACTGAAGAATGAATAGGAGTCATTACCAAATTGCACATTCAGCACTATAGACATCAATCTGCAAGTCAGAAGAATGACAATCAAAAACTAAACAATAAATAAAAAATATACTTTGTATGAAGCAATACTTTTATTGTTACTATTCTTATTATATTCAAAAAATAAGAGATTATGCACAATACCGACTCTGAACACTCAAAAAGGAATTCACTTTACAGCGAGAGCATAAATACCGAATTAGATGCTGCTTTTTACATTGTGATACTACATGAATCTATGACTGTTGCTTGTAACTCATGTTTAAATGATATTTACAAAACAAAGCAGCTAGTGTTTAAAAATACGGCATAATAAAATTATTAAAATGAGCCTAGGTAAACAAATCTTTGCTAAAAATATGAATGCAGCATATCTTTATTATGAAAATAAATGAGTAACAGCAGACAATCTATGTTCTGTTTCAGGATTCAGTTGTTTCAGTCTTGACAGCTGAATATTTAATTAAATTTATGTATTTATTTACTTATATTAAGCAGTGTTACTGAACTTCCATCTTTGCAAGTGAAAGGCTTCTGTTGATAAATTAACAAACAATTTGCTGAAAATCAGAACTCCTGTATTTAAAAAAAATACAGTAGTTTAAATTATATTGTAGTCTTAGCATTACTATCTGTACCTGATGGTTTCTCTGAAGTAGTGGAAAAAGTATTTGAAATACTTTAAAGTATTGAATCAAATAAATAAAGTTTATATTGTTGACTTTAAATGTAACAAAATATAATTTTGATTGCAGGAAGGACTCATTTCATGTAGTTTAACAATTACACCAAAGCAAACTTTATTAGAATAACAAATCTCCCATTCAATATGCTTTATCTATAGTATATTTAAATTAGGGAAAGTGGCTTTTGCTCTGTAGCCATATTGAGAAAACACTAATTTCCTCCAAGCTATTTAATTCACACATGGTTTTCCTGCCAATTGTTACCATTCATTTCTTCAGTCACACTCATTTAACAAATAAAAGCTAAGTTTTAATAACAGTTCAAATAATAAATTGTCTTATACAGTGGATCTCAAACTCAGTCCTAGAGACCCCACATTAAGGATTTGGTCCAACCAAGTTTTTTTTTTTTTTTTTTTTTTTTTTATTAATTTAGACCCCTAGCCTAATTAAAAAGGTAGTTATTTCCCAGTTTATATGTATTAGGTTCACTGTAGACATTATAAAAAAGTTTTTTGAATTTTATTAGACTGTACCATGTATGTTTGTTAAATAAGAATAATTCTGCGCTTTGCTTTTTTTTTTTTTTTTAACTCGTGTTCTGATTTAATCCATTATGTACTAATGACCATATTAATGGGTCTGCTGCTGACATCCATGTCGTTTGCCTGCGTGTCTGTTATGCTCATTGTCATGACATGAAAATAATTAACATATGTAGCAAACTACACAGAAAAAGGCAAATTCATAGGAAAACAAAAAAAAAATTAAATATTTACATCTATAGCAAAATACAAATATTTCTAAATGTCTTCTAACTGTTAAAAACAAACTGCTGTATTTTTCTGAATGCAGAAGTGAAGTGAAAAAAAGATGAGCTAATTAACTGTGATCAGTTAGAAGTAAAAGGACTCACCGATTGTGAAACTGGTATAAACAAAAATCTACAATCATATGGGTTGCAGAAAATGAAAGGATCAGTGGGATGACTCAGGTTTTAGTGAAAATAATGATTTGATTCAACAAAATAACAAAACCATTTTGACCGTATTTCCTCCTTTTATTTAAACACATACCAATTTTTTTTCTATTTAAATAATTATATAAATCTTCATTTGCTCCACAGAACAATTTAAGATTACAAGTGTTATGATGCTGAACAACATAAAGTAACCCACAAATGACTTGTAACTTAAACAAGCTTAAAATTAAGGCCCCCTTTACACAGAAATGGATTAAATGGGTCTGAGAATAACATATTATTAGTGATGTAAAAATATAACCAGAACATAAAATAACCATCTTTAAGAGCTCATAATTTTATACATTTATCAGGCTTTCAATTGAACCTGTAAAATCATTAATAACATGACATTTTTGGTTGCCATTTTATTTATGCACTGATACATATATGTATGAAATACTAGCCAAGGAAGACTAGAAAGTGTATTATTAGAATTGCAAGCGATTTGTTTAGGGTTGTGGAGCTTAATTTCTCCAGATGATTTTTTAAAGACTCATTGTAAGCCAAACTCAGTTGAAAGTTCATACAAACTAAGTTTCATTGCAACCTATCTCTGTATGTAAAAATATTTATCCAAAATATTAGTACAGCTTAGCATTGTTTTTAACTCCACAGAACTACATTACTGTAATCTATTTCCCAGCAATATTTCATTAAAAATTATAAAGTGCCATCACAATGCTAACAGCGCTTAAATATTTAAAATAGGACTACAGAAGCGCGACCACAGTAACTTTATAAAAATATATATACTTTTTAGCAAAAACATACATTGCTGGTACTAAAAATGTAATCGGCACAACAAATCAAAATGAAATACACACAGTCCGAGAAAATCGTGACCAAATCAGCACAACACACAGTTCTGCTTGTAGATTGAGGAGCAACACAGTTTGCACGAGCGCTGGGGTCATGCATGGAAGAGATTTTAGTAAGAATCGATTGAACCGAAACAAGTAGAATTAAACGCCTTCTTAAACAGATTAGCTTTATGTACAGTATGCAGTAAAGGGCAAAGTAAAAGACGGACACCAACCAGGGGCCTGCTCAGATTTAAGCTGAAGAAACTAAAAAAACACCCACGACCACAGCACTGGAGCAAATCTGTGTGACTATTTATTGGAGGATCAAAGCAGAATGACAGTAAGCACGTCCAGTTGAGCAAATAATTAACTTGGTTAAACATGTTGTTCGTTTTCACGTAGGATGAAACAAAAAACCAACTCGAAGACAAAGTTTATCCATCTCCTAAACAACTTTGTGGCGCTGACCAGCCTGGGTTCGTCTAAGTGTTTTTGTTCGATACAGTTATTTTCGAGCTTAGAGACGCGCATGATTTTTCGTTTCAATTTTCAAACTGTACCGGTCGCACACTAACCAGACGACAAGAGGCTGGCTGTCACATGAAGCATAGGCTCGCACGATTAAAAAATCGTCACATGCATAAGGCGCTTACCTCCCAGTTGTTTCTCGTAAATAACAAGAAATGAAATATTTTCAATTTGGCGCTTCTTTCAACGAGCGGTTGTCAAAGACAACACTTTTCTGCTGCTGGCTCTTTTTCCGCTTTGTTGCCCCCTAACGGTAGGAGGAGTCTTGGGAATCACACGTCTATTTATCATCCAAAGGGCGAGGTCTGCATACGCAGCTCTGCGAGAAAGTAGTGTTTTTTCCCCCAAGATAAAAACTGATTCGTTCAAGTATTAAAAAAAAAAAGCAGAACAACAATGTATAATATCCGCTTGCCATACAGAAATTCATCATTCATTAACGGAGAATAAATGAATTCATTCTTTACCTAAACTATTTGATTTCTACAAAAATAGGTGTATCTACATGGGGTAACAAAAACAAATGTACAACTGTATTGTATTTACTGTCTCGTGGTATTCATTGATTCTTGTTTGTATTTTGTAGTGTCACTATTCTGTGGGTGACGCCTGAATGTGAACTTCATTGTACTGTATAACCAGTACTAGTTGTCACAACATGCATTCAAAATAAAATTCTTTTAGAAAAGGGAACGATTTTAGAAAACAAAGATATTTAGCATTTTCCAACTGAACAAGTGGTATAGAAATCGGGTAAGAGGTACAGCAGGTAAGTGTATTTGTGTTTTCTCCTAAGCTAAATGGAGGGATATGTTTTAATACTTTCCAGTTTATCACTGCACCAGAGAGTGGCAACAAGTTATGGTACCGTAATAATATCACTCATGACAGTACTCTCATAAACACTTGAGAATGAATATCCTCCATGTAATCATTCTTTCTGCAGATGGCTTACATGAGCAGATGGAAACTTGGTGGGTTTTGCATTGACATAAACCAAAAGTTAATATTCAATTTATTTTTTTGAGCTAAAATATTAATGTTTGACATGACACTACTTTTTTAATTTAACTTTATTGATATTATTTGAAGTAAACAACATTACATACAATCATGTCAAACTTAACACTCTCCACCCTTGAGAAAGAGAGGAGAGACTCAAACATGAGCTAATCTTTAAAAAAAAAGAGAGGAAAATGTCCTTTACCCCAATATAAATGTTTATTCTAAGATTTGATTAATTAGATTTTACCATATTTTTTTTTTTATTTTGAACAGATCCTCTAAGTGAGAATTTATTTTTTTACAGTTTCAAATAGTATAGAACATCATTTACCCACTGTTTATAAATGGTATACTGGGATTTTCCAGTTGAGCAAAAAAGTCTACTTGCTAATAAGGAGGTAAAGGCAATTACAATTAATTTGTCTTTTTCCACTTTGAGCCCATCTGGGAGTACACCAAACACAATGGGTTAGGAGCAATTGTGACACCAAGGCTTTTTGACAGGCCAAAATGATGTTAATTTGGCGCACACCCAGAACATGTGGCACAAATTGCAAATTGCTAAATTGCAATGTTCACATGTTCAGTCTTGCCCTGGATACCCTTTTTGACAATTTTCAGTTTGGTAAATGTGCTCAATGAAAGATTTTAAGTTGGATGATTGAATGGAGTGTGTTCTATGGATGGCAGTTTTCCATTTCTTTTCTGAGATGTTAAGTGAAAGATCCTTTCCCCATTGTACCCTGGGATTTTTGAAAGGAAGAGACTTTTAAGACGTTTTTATATATTGTTGAGATGCCGTCTGAGTCTTCAAGACTGATCAGTATTGTCTCTGGAAAAGAAATGGGTAGGGGGTGAGGAAAATTGGGCAGATTCATTTTTAGTGAAGTTTCTGATTTGAAAGTAGTGGAAAAATGGTTTTGTCTGCCTTTTATAAATCCAGTTTGGTCTTGTGATATTACAGAGGAAAGCATTTTCTCAGTCTTTCTAGACAGAACTTTGGAGAGTATCTTAATATCATTATTCTGAACTGAAATTGGTCTGTATGATACACATTGTAGCAAGTCCTTATTTTTCTTTGGAAAGATTACAATATTCGGTGAAACATTTGAGGTAGAATTTTGTTGTCTCTTGTTTCTATAAACATTGCTATTAATAGTGCAGCTAACTTATTTGAAAAATCTTTATAAAATTCCACTGCATATCCATCAGGGCCTGCTGCTTTTCCACACTGGAGTGAGTTAATAGTGTCTAGTAATTCTGAGAGTGACACAGGTTTATCCAGTTAATCTTCACTAAGAGTATCTAGCTGTGGTATTTGTAATTATTTAAAAAACCCATTAGATTGTGTCTTATCTTTAAACTGCATAGAATATAAGGGTTTATAATACTCTAAGTGTGTGGATTTTTTTTATGGTCAATGATTTTATCTCCATCTGTATTGGTAATTTATGTTATTGCATTGAAAACTTCCTGCTTGTGGATTCATTGAGCTAAGATTTTATTAGCTTTCTCACCGTGTTCATAGTATTAATGTCACAATTTAAAGATGAGCTGTTCCATTTCTTTTGTTGTCAAGAGGTTAAATTCTGATTACAAGACCTGTCTTTTCCTATAAAGTGCCTCATTTGGAGACCTGGCATATTCTTGATCTATCCTGGTAATTTCATTAATTAGTGATAATGCTGTAATAAGTATATAAGTTTAAAATGTCACAGTGCGCTGTACAAAAATATTTTATAAATCCACTGTTCTTTCTACTCACATGTACAGCTAACACAAAGCCCGATTTAGCACACAAGGGTTGACCATATAAGAACTGCTAGGCAAGCATTTTAAGACAAGACAAGTTAAGGACTACTGTGAAATGGGCAAACGTGCACTATTTGAGTGTGTCAAACTCCGAATGAAATTGTATCCTCTCTTTGCTTTGTTTGAAATTGTATTATTCACCTAAGTGGGGGCCTGCACATGAAGGAAGAGTATAAAACCTTGGAATATTGCCTGGCACACCTTTGAAGCTGACAGACAGTTGGGAGATACCGTTATCCGATCCGGAAAATCCTTCCAACACAGCACCGAAAATGGCAAACTCTATACATCGGGCTCCCACTCCCAAACTGGGTTTTTGTCATGGCTTCCTCGTCTGTTATGCCATGTAAACTGTCATGAAAGAAAGCTAAGTTATTTTACCTATGTGATTTCTTACTGCTGTATCACTAAAGGAGGGGTATCACCTTTTTAAATTATATCTATATAGTTTTGGGTTATGAAACATGCCGCAATTACAAAAGAACTTATTCCAACAAGGGAGCTAGCGCCCCTGCTGGATACAAATGCCTTCATGGATTTCAGTTTATTTTTGTGGGAAAAATATGAAATAATCTGTCATCTTGAAAAAGTCTCCCAGAGTATTCCTGCAGAGACCTCTGAGGATTCATTTGTCTCTAAAAAATAATCAGTTTGCTCAGAGATTAATTCTGTACAGTTCCCACTAATGACAGGGTTTAAGATGCTAGCTGTCGAGATAAGTGGTGGCAAAAAATTATTATCAATAAAGAAATAATCAGTTTTTGAGTAACTGTGATGTACTGATGAGAAGAATGAGTGTGCTCTTGAATTTGGTTTTAAAAATCTCCATGGATCTGATAAGTTATGATGCATTACAAATTGTGTGATTATTTTGCATTGTTAGATGTTATCAGCCCGTAAAAAGTTTTTTCGGGTACTATATTCAATCAAGAAGATAATCGAAGAACTGGGAGCAATGGCCGAGGTGCCTTTAAGAAGAATAGAGGAATACCTGCGGCAGTTTGGTCAGGAGCTTCCCCAAGTAATAAATTCGGCAGTACAGGTAAGTCAAGCCGGTATTATACAGGATAAAGGGACATATAGCGAACAGGAGGCATGACTTACTGATATCGGCTGCAAAGTAGCTTCACATCTGACAATTGACAGAGGGGTGATGACCGAGTGCTCGGTAGAAAGGTCGGATAAGTCAGAACAGCTGGGTAGTGCAGACTTCCGGGTTATCTCAACCATTGATACATCGGCACTGGTTGTCCGAAAATCAAAAGGGATACAGTTACGCATAAAGAGACTCAGACTGTGGTAAACCCCAGGTTAAAAAGGAGATCTCACAAGAAAAGCAGAGATCTCCTGACAAGGTAGCGCTTCGAATGATAAGCTCACACACATCTAAAGGATGTTCTCCATGGAGGTGGGAAGGCAGTCCACCCTCAGCTGGCTGAGGAGCGGAGCAGGCATTCCCAGCCTGCTTCCAAACCCGAGAGACACGAATATCAGGAGGGAGGCGGCTGTATTACGAATGCCACTGGCCCGGTCATGTGTGGTAGAAATATCTGCTGAGAACTGGGGAGGATGTTAGATGACAACATTTGTGTAGTATCTCTCCACAGGTCTCTTGCTATTACTTTTCAGGGCAAAGCCACGGTCCAGCCACAGCAGACAGCCCCTACTGGAGAAGGACAATCCTCGTGGGACTGGACGCTTCGCTCCACAGTGCTCAGCTGAGGGAGCGGCAATGTGATGGACGACTGGCAGCTCAACCTGCTCACTGTCTCACTGGCTCACTGTCTCTAAGAAGAAAAAGTATTAAAATACTTCTTGGGACTTTTACTCGGTGTCCAGAGCAACAGTGACCCCTAGCGTTTACAACATATATACACAATTCTAAACTATTACACAATATTTACTTAAAATGATATTAGCAAAATTACAAAATAACAAAAAAAAACACATGAAAAATGCTAATTTAGAGATAACAATAAAAAGGACATTAAAATTGTTATACATAGACAAAAGCAAAACAACACAAGGAATGGTCAAAATTTTATTGTAAATAAAACCATGCCTAGTTAGACAGGAGTAACCCTAAAAACAAATCACCAAACCAAAAGATAAGTGAAAGTCATAAACATGAAAAAGAGAGAAGAGAATTGCCAGACTAAAGATAAACAGGGGCACTTTAAAAGTGAGCATTAAATGATAACTAAGGTCATCTTACAACACCCAATTTAAGAAGAAGATACACCTGATAAAAGGGCTCCATAGGCTATTGCCAAACATAATGCCTTTAACTAAAGTTGGCATAAACAGCGTCAAAGCATGAAAGTTTTAATTAGGATCCTAGAGTATGCCAGGAGGTGGCACTGTATCACCTGTGATTATTTTTGTATTGCTGTAAGAGTAAAGCTGTCAGAGACATTTTGAGTATCACATAATGCTTACAGCAGGCAATAATTCACTCTGCCTGAAGTTAAAACAACTTCAATCCTGGTTAAAAACAGTACACAGTTCTGAGGAGTTACAATAGTGTACGTATATTAACCGGTGATCAAGAATGACATTTTCCACATGTGCCATGTCATCTTGCCAGGACTTGTTTTGTTTTAGCTACATTATATTCTATTATTTTGACTGTTGAGTTTTGCAGGAGGGCTGTAGTTGTCAGTTGAAATGTTTGGATGGACTTCTTGAAATTGTCTGCTACTATATCAGTTTCTTCTACATTATTTTTTTGTGCTGCCTGCATACATTAAAGGTAATAGGATTACTGAACAATACTCTGCAATGAGATCAGAGATGGCCTTATTGATGGAAGTGAAATTGATTTTATTACATCTTATGTGCTGAAAGGCACCTGAAAACACTTTACAAGAATATTACAGGTATTTTCTATTTGTGCATCATGGGCAGGAACAGGTAAACTGACATGCATAAAGTCAATGTTTGGCACTAAACTTTCAGAGTTCTTGGCCACGAAAGCATGTGATCCTACACTATGCTAAACCATGAACTAGAAGAAAGCAGAACCCTTACCTTAAGACCCAAAAACCAAGGATTTGATCCTTTGTTTTAAATATTTCTTTCTTTGAAGAATAACTACCCCCTGCCTAATGCATCCATTTCAAGGACTTAGATTTCCCTCTACAATCCTACTCTAACAGATTCATGTTCTTGTGCACTATGCATCCATTTTCTGAACTGATTCTCCTGGGTAGAGTCATGCAAAAGCATTGCATTTCATATTGATATCACTAACAAAGTTTTTCAGATTGAAAGACAAATCACAGAGTGTGTTTTTTATACTCTTATACAGTTGGAGTATGGGCAGGTTAAGTGGCCTGTGCAGGGTCCATCCATCCATCCATCCATTCATTATCCAACCCGCTATATCCTAACTACAGGGTCATGGGGGTCTGCTGGAGCCAATCCCAGCCAACACAGGGCGCAAGGCAGGAAACAAACCCTGGGCAGGGCGCCAGCCCACCACAGGGCGTGCACACACACACATACACACACACACACACACCAAGCACACACTAGGGACAATTTAGAATCGCCAGTGCACCTAACCTGCATGTCTTTGGACTGTGGAAGGAAGCCGGAGTACCTAGAGGAAACCGACATAGACGCGGGGAGAACATGCAAACTCCATGCAGGGGGACCCGGGAAGCAAACCTGAGTCTCCTAACTGCGAGGCAGCAGTGCTACCCACTGCGCCACTGTGCCACCCCCTGTGCAGGGTCACATATTGAAAATTAAAATTAAGTTTTCATTCTAATAGCATAGTTACTCTGAAACACTATTTTAACATGAGACACAATATTTTCACATGTTTTCCTTCTAAATCCGCTGTTTAGTGAACAGTATCTTTTATTGCCCTTGAAAGAGTGTCCTCACTAACATTTACAGGATTGTGTACTTTACTGTATTGATTTTGCAGCTTATCAGTTAGTGAGCTCCAGGTAAAGTTTACATGAAGAACATACTTTTAGCATTGTGAAAAATAAAATAACCTTGGTAAAGTTTAAAGAGGACAATTGCCTAGTGGCCTTGGGGAAGAGAGTGAAAGAATTTGAACATTTTAGTTTAAATTTCTGAATTGATCATATATCTTATTTTTGTTAGAATTTGCAATTTTTTTGTCAAATACGTGTTGGTGTTTGGCCTATCTGACACATTTTTTTCTGCCATCTTCTGTAAGTTACAAGGAGTTTCCAAAGCAACAAATGTCAAGAAAGCGTAGTAAAGGTGACGATGTGGTTCATTTTTGTTTGCACCATTTACACAATTGTATATCCTGCAGTTTCAGCTGTTTGAAATTCATTTAGTAAATGTAATATTCCATAAAGCTGCTACACTCCACTTAGGAACTTTACCAAGTAGGTAAAATCAATTATTCAGACTTTAAAATGTTTTTCATAGTTTGCACACATCAAGTGTAGTTTCATTACCTAAAACATGTTAGCAATACTGATCATATCATGAAAATGTTAAAATAACATTTAGATAGCTTGTGCATAGAGAAGTATGTTGGTCCAGTGGTTACCACTGATGTCTTTCAGCTCCAGAGTCCTAGGTTCAAATTCTGGGACTGGTCCCCATTTTGTCTGGGTTTTTCTTTAGGTGCTCTGGTTGTTCTCATATCTCATGTCATTTTAGGTTAATTAATAAATCTAAATTGGTTGCATATAGGTTTGTGCACCATTGTGTCTCCTGATAGATGATGTGCTTTTGAGGGTTGGCCCCTACCTTGAAAAAAGCTGCAGCCCCTGTGACCTTGAACTGGATTAGGTGGGATTAATGATGGATGAATGAAACAAAAAAATGCTACATTCATGCATCATCCATGCAAAATGTCAGCCGTAAGTTAGGTTTTCCTTCGACGTACAGGTGTGGCCTAGAGAATATGCATGGGTGAGAAATTCAAATGAGGTAGGATCTCGATTTAAAGTTCCAATATTTAATGTTTTCCCTCATTTTACATTCTTTGGATGATGTTGTTGAACATAAAAAGTTGTTCAAATAATGTATCTATCCTGAATGTGCCATGCATGTTGTCACACACGTGCGCATGGGAGGCAGCTAAAGGGCTTGAGTGAAGGCAGTTCGGAGGCATGCCGGGGTGTGGCAGAGTGCACTGACTCTTTTTCTCCCTTGCCTGTAGACCATTCCCGGGGGATTCCACCTGGCTCTCCTGACATCACTTCCGGGACCGAGCCAATGGAAGTTGGCCACACCAGCTCCAGTCCCCGTAATGTCACGTCCGGCTATGATCCAATGGTGGAAGACCACGTGCTTGATCCATATGACCTCACTTCCTGTCTCCCCCTTTAAAACCTGCCTCTTTTCCCTCAGTCTTGTTTTGGACTCAGTTGTATGCACTTCAGTGCTGTATATTTTGCTTAAACGACTTTTGCAGCCAGGATACCACATTACACGGGTGGCTGCCCCAAACCTTTATCTGTCCATGTCTCGTTCTTGTGACAATGTGCAAAATGAATAAAAACAATTTTGTCTCAGACAGATGCAACCTAATAGGAAGATGCTAGTTGTTGCACTCTTTGGTATTGTTTTCGGTTTCGTGGATATGAGAGAAGAGCAAGGACTGCTGTGAGCATGATTTTGAGATGAAAAAAGGATGAAAAACCTTCTGAAAAATTGTGATTCCATGTCATTTTTTGTTCTTAAAAGATTAGACTTTTGCCACATACACTGAAGTGAAACAGTGGGAATTGAGCTGCAGTGTGAATATATTCTGTTTTTTATTAGAAGTTAAACACAAGGTTGTATGAGTCCCAGGTTTCAGGCTCTTGTGATTTAGCAATGGCGCTGTTGCTATCAGCAACACATGGAAAGGAATAACATCTTGAAACAACAAAAAGAACAATAATCATTGAACACATTAAATAGAAGAAATCAGGACACATTCAAATTGGATGATCAGTAATCACAAAAAATAACTAGAGTGAAATTATTAAAAAAATGTTTAACACAGTGAATTTAGAGATATTTTAATGATATAACAGGCAGCTGGGGCAGGGGTAGTGTTGCTGCTTTTCAGTAAGGAGATTGTGGATTCACTTCCAGGCTTCTCCCTGTGTGGAGAGCACTTTGAGTAGTGAGAAAAGTGCTACATAAATGTAAAGAATTATCTATATATATAATTCACTAAGGCAAGACACTCATGGAAAGCACGCCGGAAGGGGCGTGGATTCACTAAGCCGCCGACAAGTAAGACAGCTATGGCGCATGCAGGAAGGAGCCACCCCCACCAACTCCAAGACCATTGGATATGACGACAACTCGCAGAGCCACACCCACCAACTCGGATGCGACGACACAGAAAAAACGGCATCATTTATATTCGTCTGTCGTAGAGGCCACATGCACCTCCGAGCCACGTTGACTGTTCATAGAGGCTTGTTTCTCGCGGAGGTGAATCGCCATATGCAGCATGTAAAACGGTTTGCGAGAGGTATCCCATGGGATCCTTAAAACAATCCTTTACAACTGAGGTTAAAACACAATGAAGTAAGCGGTCTTTAAAAACCGAGTTTTCGGTTACGACGCACGACCACGTTAGCGTGTGTCTACCCGGCGCAGAGAGGCGTGGGTAAGCCGTAGAACCCCATTTGGCCTGCAAACTGTGGAATTCCCACTAAGTGCGACTCATACGCTCTCACTGATTACGTCCCTACCCTTTGTACACACCCCCCTCCCACCTCGCTACTACCGTGGTCGGGTGTCTTGGTGGATTATATATAGAAAAACAGCCAAAACCGCACAGAGCAATGAAGGTCTACGTGAGTCACAGGTGCATCTGGACTGTGCAAAGACGACAACGACTCAAGTGACGAGTTGGAGGTGCGCACATGAGCAGGCAGTGCATACTCAACGAGAAATCAGCAGACTAGCATGACGGAGGGAGCGGAATGGACGTCCTCCTCTCCTCCCGTTCCACCCTCCGTGCCTGAGCGCCGTCCACCCCCATCCATCCATCTGGGAGGAGAAGGCGCAATGGCGGTCCGCCAGTTTTCAGTCACGAACGATTGTGTGTTGGTTTGTTCCGTGCATTGTTACAATGTTGCTTTTCTTGCTGATTTATTACATTACCGATTTTTCAAATGTTAATTTTCTCCCTGTGCTTAAAGATCATTAAAAAATCGGCCTGATTATGCGGCGTATGGTATGCCGCGGGTTGGCTAGTTATTAGTATTATTATTACTGTTATCCTGACAAGTCAGCAGTCATTTCCTTCATTTAACACTTTTCCTGCATTAAGCACTTGTGACTATGACTGTGTATACCAGTAGAACCAGAAGTAAAAACTCGATTGATTGCTCAATGAAAAAAATTGATAAAGAAGCCATTTTTATTTCATTATGTCTTAGAGCAATACAGTACACTAAATAACTCCTAGACTACTCACCTAAAGAGTGTATCTAGGATCCAAGGAATAGGCTTCTAATTCTGGACAGATACATTTCGTGAGAGGTCTTTGAAATCAGACAAAGCAGATGTCCAAGAACCAGTCTAAGACTAAGTTTGAGACCAGAGGTGTTTCTCAAGTTTGGAAATGGCAGGGAGTCACTAAGGGATGGTTGTCTTTATTTGGAACTAGTAAGTGGAAGTGTGAAAAGAGGCCTGGACCACCCACTATTCTTACATACTTACCACCTAGGTAACAGGATCTGTGCTGGTGCTTCTGGCAGGACTTGTATTGAGAGGTATGCTGGTGCTTGTTATTTCCATGTAGACTGTGAATGTTCAGAAACAGAAGGAAAGAGGCTTTTGGAGGCAAATGGCTTTTTAAATAATGTTTCAGATTATGAGAGCAATTATATACAGTATGTGGAAAGCAGCTGTGGTTTCCCTAAATAGTAATATAAATAGTCAGTCTATACCAGCCAAAAAAGCAAACACAAATAGCTATTATTCTCAGTCTACACAGGGAGGAGTGTACAGGTCTCAGTAAGGTTTTACTGTTTTGTTCTACATGTGTTTACACCTTTAATCCCTTTTTGCATTCCATTCATTTTTAATTCTACTTTTTCTGCTTCAAAATCACATAGATTAGGATATTAGTTGTTTCAGTAATTTAAATGAAGACTGAGGGGGCAACAATGTTGTACAGGATGACTAGGATTAATGCTGCAAGAAATCAAAAATAATACAGAGAAATTCCTAAAAGAAACAAAAAGCTCATAAATGATAAAGTGAAGACAAAAAAAGAGTAATACATGCAGGTTTTCACAACAGGCCAGAACTTGTATAAGTCTGTTTTTTTTTTCAGTTAGAAGTAAAATTTCACAGTTGCCTTCAGCCCTGCTCAATACTTAGAATTGTTAAACAGAACCTGCCCAATTTTCCTCACCTCCCACCTACCTCTATGCCGGAAAAAATATTGTCTCGAGGACAGGCAGTATTTCTGCAATATATAAAACCATTTTACAGTCCCTCCCTTTCAAAAATCCAAGAGGACAGCGGGAAAAGGATCTCTTACTCAATATTTCAGAAGAAAGTAGGGTGAAATGACACCTTTTATTGGCTAACTAAATAGATTACAAATGCAAGCTTTCGAGGCAGCTAAGGCCTCTTCATCAGGCAAGGTGTAACAAAGAAACTGAAAAATGCTCTCACTTATATTGGGTCAGCAAAGTGATTTTTTTCTTTCATCTTAACAACATTTTTGTTCAAATGTTAATAAAATGAATACACCTGAGATGATTTGACCCTGTAATCTATTTAGTTAGCCAATAAAAGGTGTCATTTCACCCTACTTTCTTCTATAGCAATCTATGGCTAACACGGTACAACACTCTACTGTTGTCAATATTTCAGAAAAGGAGTGGAAAGTAGCAATGCACAGAATTCACTTGTGCCCCATATGCGCAAAGCATAGAATTATTCAACTTAAAATTATATTTCGAGCATATCTCTCTCGTTTAAATTTGTCCAAAATGTTTCCAGGGCAAGGTCCAACCTGCAAACGTTGCAATCAAGTTCCATCCTCACTGGGTCACATGTTTTGGGCCTGTGCCAAATTAATATCATTCTGGACCAAAATCTTTAAATGTCTTTCAGACAGCATTGGTGTCACAGTCCCTCCTAACCCATTAACAGCTGTGTTTGGTGTTCTTCCAGATGGGCTTAAAGTGGAGAAGGACAAACAAACTGTGATTGCATTCACTACACTATTGGCACATAGATTTATCTTGCTCAATTGGAAGAATCCTAACTCACCTAAGTCAATGGGTAACTGATGTTATATACTATTTGAAACTG
Source organism: Polypterus bichir lapradei (assembly GCA_026402145.1). NCBI lineage: Eukaryota > Metazoa > Chordata > Cladistia > Polypteriformes > Polypteridae > Polypterus > Polypterus bichir. Next base: position 84,664,992 of record JANRMT010028174.1, read on the forward strand.
GAAAAAATCAAATTCGCACTTAGAGAATCTGTACAAGACTTTTTCGAAACCTGGCAGGATCTAATCAATAACATTTTAGAATAAGCATTTAAATTAAGGAAGCAGGTTCTCTCCCCTCTTTTACTCCATTTATCTTTATTCATTTATCATTTTATCTATTCATTTGTCTTTACTAGCATAAAGTTTTACACTCTTGGCCTAGCTCTATTTATCAGGGGTGGGGGTTGATTTGTTTTGAACCTTTTCCTTTTTTCTTCTTCATTTTTGTAAAACTTGAGTTATGTGTATGGAATGTAATTTGATTTTAATAAATTCAGTAAAATTAAAAAAAAAAAGAATTCTTGCTGACCTAGAAATACCTCCAATGTGAAGCCATATGATCATAGTCATTGATTGGTTTTAGTCTGTCTTTAGCTAAGGCAGGGGAGCTCCAAGCAAGAGATCAATAGCACAATCATAATCCCTGTAAGGTGGAAGTCCTAAACAAACTCTTCATATTCATGTGGTAGAGCTTCTGCTGCCATACATAGATTTATAGCTTCAGAGTTTTATAGGGTTACTGTTGTCACTATTGTCACATGTACTGACTATAGTGAAATTCTTACTTGCAGATGCTAATCAACATGAAACATGTTACCACTCTCCGTTGCCCTGGTCAGAGTATTACTACCTTAACTTCCTTGAAATAACTTCCTGTACACTGTTTTGTCTATGTAAGATACTGAGAAAATAATTAATTAATTTATTTCAATTAAAACTGACTACTGAAATGTGTTATTCACAAACTAGTTAAAACATTGTTTATGCTGACTCAGTGAATTAAAAAAAATAATTCTTATTTACTCTGTTAATAGCTTTATACAAAAAGATCACCTAATTAAAACTGCATGATCACATTTCTATGACAAATTGGATGACTTGCCCAGGGTCACATAGTGAGCCAATGTCAGGTGCCAGTCCATTACAAGGCACATTTAATGACTTACTGACCCTCCTTTGTACTGGACCAGTTTAGAGGCAGTTGACCTGAAATGGCAAAGGGGTGTACCTTTGAATACACCTCTCTTACTTCAATATTCTAATTCTTGACTGCTACATTTAAAAGTTGCCATGCATTTGTGAGGGCCATCTTCCCAGCTTGATTGAGATATGTGATACCACTCCAGGATGAGAGTGGGCGCTGTCTTTAACAGTATCTTCTCTTCCACCCGCAGCCTCAAGATGCCCAGTGAGGGCATGCAGGCCTGGCTGTTACACCCAGTGCTGGCATTCCACTTCCAGTCGAGATGCCTAGGAAGGTGGTGGCTGATTCACAACCAGGAGCTGAGACTGAAGGAGCGTCTGTGCGAGATCTGAGAAAGAAATGAAAGAGTGAACTCTGTGTGACTTGATTTTCATCATCTGTCGTTTTAGTTGTGCCACAGTACACCAATTTTATCATTTTTTTGTTTACTTTTTAAACAGGGATACCTAGTTGGTACCCCAAAGATTTTTGTTGCCTTGCTATAGTCTATCCACCTGTCACAATGTTCAAAAAGTCCAATAGACTGATTTTCCAGCAAGGAGACATTATTTAGTGTGCTATGTTAATATAAGTAATCTTCTAATTTATTTCTATAATTATGTTATATTAAATGCAGAGAATTGCCATCTCCAGTCACCTGAGGTCACTTCCTGGCTTGGGACCAACTGTGTCAGGTTTTCTAGTTCTCTCAATGCCTGAGTTGAGCTTCCTCATATTCCAAACGAATGTGAAAGTATTAACTCTGGATTGTCCTGATGTAAGAGGACATGGGTGTGCAGAGCATAAATGTGCCTAGTAATAGACTAGAGTGCACCCAGGATATGTTCTTTGCTTTACCCTGGTACTGCTGGGATAGGCTTTACCTTGCTGTGACCCTGTAATGAAAATAAGTGGGTTCAAAAATGGATGAATAGAAGTTTGATTCTCTTCTCTTTGAAATGTTATTGTGTGTGCTTAAGAATGACCTCAACCTGTACTCCAGAGACTGGCCTTGTAGGGAGGCACAGAGGTGTGTGCGCAGGTTGGCACATGAGATAAGGTATTCTTTATTTAATAGGGCGTTATGCTGAAGCATATAAATTGCAGATGACTTACTAGCTTATATATTCTCTTAATACTCTTGCCTTTGAGCAGTGCTAAAATATCAACAGAAGTGGGTAAGGATAGCAATAACTTTGTATTAGTGGCATAAGTGCCTCATTAATCAACTTGAAAAAACAGTGTAATTATACAATAATAGGTCAAACTAATCTGAAATACACAAACCTCTTCATTGTTTTGTTTTTAATGTTACAGAAGAAAATAAACCGTGGCACACATTTTTTGAAAGTTTGTTTTTTAGTAAATTCTTAGTTTGCTTTATAAAGCTTTATAATGCTGCATAATGACTGATTTGTTTTAGTAATTTTTGTTATTTTATTATTTTTATTTTTGTTATATTATTTTATTATTTTTATTATTTAGTAATTTAATAAGAAAGGAAAAATCTTCTTGTGTACAACATCTTTTGGAATATATTATCCACATCTTCACAGCAACTAAACCTCATTTTTTTTGTTTCTGTCATTCAATAGTATTCAGCCAGCAACTGAATGCACAAATATGGCTCTATTTGGGAAGGTCCTGGAGCCGGTGGGCTACATGCAGACAATGCGAGCCTTGGTGCTGGGCATCTGCTCATTTTTGGATGGCTCGGCCAAAGCAGACGAGATTGATTTTGTGAAAAAGAATTTGGAGCTGATTGATCGGGAACTGGGTACAGGGCAAGGACTTCTGAAGGATGCAGAGGTGCATAGCTTTGAAGATGATGTGGTGGTGGTGTACTACCAGCTTGGGGCAGTCATCAGAGCAGAGCGTGAGCACACCAAGACAGAGACGGAAGTCTTTCTGCGCTATGTGTCAGAGTACCGTCTGGAGAGACAGCTGACAGCTCTCTACAATCGGCTAATGGGGGTCTCAGTGTTGACAAAACAGCCCACGCTACTTGACAACATTGTGAGAGACTATCAACCCAAGCGCTGGGAAATGAGAGAATTCTGTGAGAAGGTTAGTATTGAGGGAGAGGTGGGTGTTTTTAGCATTTTCTCTATTCACTGCTTTTGCTTTGCTAAAGATGTGGAGGTTATCTCATTTTCATTGTGACACAATCAGTAAACATAATCAAAAGCAAGCAAAAATAAACAAAATAATAAAAACAAAAGAATCAAAAAGAAACAAAGAAGGCATGAAACAAAGATACGAACCCCAGCTAGGGGAGAAATCCTGGCTGAAATACAACAGACAGTCAGTGCAAAAAAAGTAATGCAGGGAGGGTGTGGGTTTATCATTTATCGTTGAGTCTTTTGTTCTTGTTCTTCCAGCTTCTTGCTACTGTGTCACTGGTGCTGGTAGAGTGGATGGGCTTATCACCCAGTATCACCCATAATAATTTAAAATAATGGAATAAAATCACCTTTTAAAATAATGTACCATAATATTACATCCTCAAACCTGCTTAATCCAATTCAGAATTGAAGAGGTTACCTTGTGAGTTAAGTTAAAGATGTGAGAGAGAATAAATGAATATCCTAACTGCATACTAATTTAAAAAGAATGCAAACAACCTTTGTTTTATAAATTGCCCCTTTATAAGCACCATCCTACACTCTTATAAATCTTCTTCTTTCAGCTGCTCCCGTTAGGGGTTGCCACAGTGGATCATCTTCTTCCATATCTTTCTGTCCTCCTCATCTTGTTCTGTTACACCCATCACCTGCATGTCCTGTCTCACCACATCCATAAACCTTTGATTAGGCCTTCCTCTTTTTCTCCTACACTCTTATAAATAATGGTTCTTTAATGGGCCTTGACTGGGTTGCGCAGTTTCTTGTAAAATCATTGCTTCACAAAAAACCTTTTAATTCTGGGATGGGTTCTTTGCATATGAAATTGGTTCCTTGGATTTTTGGCAAGATTCCTACTATGTGGAAATACATATAAGTAATGCTAAACGTATTGTTGGCTACCTAACAGCATACTAACAGATCAGGAAAACCTGAACTTAGCCTGTGTGACTGCATGTATTGACAGTCCTTTTAAAATCATCAATCTGATAGGATTTCACAAATCAGTTATCTTCTGTTTATGGTTATTTATGAAGCTTGTGATGGATCTCAATAAATAAAACCTCTTTCTTGAACCATTAATGGGATGGTTCTTTTTGAAACCAAAAATGGTTCCCCTATAGCAATGGTCTGAAAAAACACTTTAGAACTTTTATTTTTAAGACTGGACTTACCCTTACAATTCTTCATAAATATTTTTTTAAACTTGGAGGATAGGAACATTAAGAGGCTTACTGGAGTAGTCGGTGATGAAAGTAAACTGACAATCTTTGAATTTAAAGCCACTAGACAACACTGGCTGCCATGTGGAAGAAGACCTTTGTTAACATACATCTTGGTCTAGATGATTACTTGTGTTTGCCACTTTAGTATTGGAGCCTACTTTAACTCCCAGCTCATTCTGGTTGTTTCTTTACCACATTCTGTTTCTCATAATGCTGGGATAGAATTATCAGTCTGTACTGTAGTTGTGAAGCTTTGCCACTGCTTAAGTCTTTAACTTTACAAAGTGGCAAATACCAAGAAGACTGTGCACACTGTCTTTATAAATGAAAGGTGATTTAGCATTAGACACTATTCAGAAACAATCAGCTTGGCTTTTTGTGAAGCAATTGATGCCTCAGAAATGAGACAACAAAACTGAAAAGAAGTGGTTGCTTGGAATTGGCTAATATAGGACAAATTTTATCAGGCTCTAGTCAATGGTGTCTATGGAATATGCTATGTGGACCACCAGGGGGCATACTGCTCCCCAAACCCCAACACAGACAGGCTGAGACACAAGTCTTGCGAAATAGCACACCTTTATTTAAGTGAGGAAGCATTTTTTTTTCTCCCCACTACCTAGCACAGTACAGAAAGCATCAAACACAACACAATACAGTCCTTGTTTCTTTCTCTATCTTTCTCTGTCGCCTCCACTCCTCCTTGCAAGCTTTGTACTCTACCTCACGACTCTGGCCTATCAACTGGTGGTGAGGCAACTCCTTTTATAGTCCACTCGGACGTGCTCCAGGTGTTTCTTGAACTTCTTCCAGCTTTACTGCTGGGTGTGGCGGAAGCAGTTCCTCTAAGGACTCAGCTGCACCTGCAGCACCCCCTGGCGGCACCCATGGAGCCCAACAGGGCTGCTCCAAACTACAACTCCCAGCATGCCCATGCAGGGATCTGTGGTGCTGTAGCAACCCAGGGGGGCTGCTCTCTAATGTCTCGGGGAAGATAATGTCCTAAATACAGTTTCGCCCTCGGTCCTTCCACCCAGCCGACATCCTGTCTCACATCTACCACTTCCTTAGGAATCCACTATTTCACCTTCATGGGCCTTCCAGTCAGCTATTAAGAATGCAAAAGAAAAAGTGCAATATCACCCTTACAAATTTATAATTAACTAAAAAGTAGTAGTGAATAGTAATAATAATAAAAAACCTCAATGTAAATTGTATGTTGCTTCTAATATTCTAAAATGACAGAAATGTTCTAAACCATTCAAAATAATGAGAAGTAATGATTCCTAAGTATTAATATTGTAAATGGACAGTACCTTCATGGTGCCCATCCATACTTCAAGTGTAATGCAAACAAGTGTTAGAAATTACTATTGTTACTTATAAAATTCACATCAGCAGAATGGATTTAGAAGAACACCATTCACAAAGGAGGAGAGCAAAGTAAAAACCCTGTTGTTCATCAGGGTCTGCCCCCTCTCCCAAATACAGTAAGTTGCCTTTCAACCATCCACTTTCCAAGCTGCACACAAAGCATTCCGTTCTCTCTCTCTGTCTTACATACAAAGCCCTGGTTCTTCTCACCAGTGAGCCAACATCTTCTATGTTCCTCTTAACTCTATGACTTTATGTGCTAAGGCCTGTGGCATTTAGAAATGCAATTCTGGGGTCAATGGCAGACCTGCTTTGGCCACAGGAACACTAGGTTAGAACTCTAGCCAGCAGTCTCCAAAACTCCAGCACTCCTGAACTCTCAAGGCTCTTAAAGAGCTGTGCTGCCAAGGAAACCTCCATGTTACCCAGGCACTAGACTTTGCTGGAATGACCCAGCTGCAGTGAGCAGACACTTTTGCACTCACAGGGCTGATCAGTCACTTGAATTCATAAAGTTCTCCTTTGGCTTTATGGGCTAAATGGTTACTTTCTGTTGTTTACATGGAATAAGGAGCTGAGTTTGTGCCCCAGGTGCCCTGTGAGAGTGACTCATGAAGAGGGTGCCATGTGTGTGAAGAGAACCCTGTGATACGTTCCTGTCCATTAATATGTTCCATCTAGAAGCTGGCAGGTTTTCTAGCCACTTGGCAATCCCCCATGATCTCAGTCTCCATCTAAGTAGAGGGACCCTCCTTGATTCAGGCGAGCCACCTGCTATCTAGTTTCTTTGGGAATGTGTTCTCCTACCCCTTGTTGAATGCCATTCTTTCAATCATTTGGTAGTTTCATCCTAGGAATACCATGTGTAACAGAGCCCACAGTCACTAGTAATCCTATAATATTCTAACACTGGCATGTATAAATCATTGCTCGTTGTAGATTTGGTACTGACACTGTTGTCCTTGAGCCTGATAAACTTTTACTGACTAATCATCTCATCACTATAGAAGCAAGAAACTGTTCCATCATTGGGTGGTATGATGGCATTGTGAATATGGGTTTATAGGATTATTATTGTCATGTGTACAATGAAATTATGGTTTGCATGTGCTAATCAATGATTAATGAGTATAACAATTATCTTGAAACTTTTGTCTTCCTTACCTGCAGAATAAGAAGCTATCATAACGCTCTCTCAAATACGGCTGCCTCACAATTCCCGGTTTGCGGTTATTGCTTGTGTAAATTGGTTGGCTAATTTATCCTTTAGTTAACTTATCCTTCTCTTTCTGGCAGGGCTTTCACTGTGCCACAGTCATATTACACCCTCAAATCCATCCATGCATCCATTTTCTAAACATGCTTTATCCAGGCCAGGGAACTTAGAGCATAGTTAGAGTCTTGAGAAGAATATATTTTGTATGGAATTGAAATCTATTTTCTGGATTTTTGTGGATTTGCTTTGGGGTTTAAGGTTTATTCTTACAGTTCAAAGACACTGGTGCAGTGGATACTCTAAATTGTCACATTATGAGGGTGTGCCATGAAGCTGATGAGTGTTGCCTCCACAGTTGCGTTCTGCCTTGTTCCCAATGATGACAGTTAGGCTACAGTTCAAGAAATAGATGCTGTAGTATTGAAGATGTGTTATTGTACCCTAATTTCAAAATTTTACACACCCCTCACTGTAATAAAACTGAATTAAGCTTGCACAGTTGAACATTTATTAAAAATGTTTCTTTGCTTCCATGTTTCTATGCTAGGTGAACTTTGTCCTTGGTACCGGTTTGTTGTGCCTGTTCACTCAGGCCTCACTGACAGGCAGGGATCAGGCCCTGCTCATTAAAAATTGGTCTGAAAAGATGGGAGCCCTCTACAAGAAGATGAAGGCAGTCTCCTGTCAGTGTGCAGGTTACTTTCAGGAGCAAGCCAAAGCCGATGTCAGCAGACTATTGCAAGAAGGAAAAAAGAGGGAAACCTTATGGGAGGAGCAGGCCTCAACCATCCTGAAGACTCTTGAGAAAAACTATGATTGGCTGCGCTGGGCAGTAATGATACATAAGGAAAGCAGAAAGGTAGAGGAAGAGAAGCAGAATGAGCAAAGTGATGTAGAGAAAAGCACAGCTAAGAATTTCATTTGTGTTGGGGACTCGTCAGGTGAGCAGGTAGTCGTTTGCTACCGTGACACTCCATCTTCTCTGGACAAGAGCCGCATTCACCAGCTGATTGTAGACTTGGAATGGAAGATTCCTAACCCTCCACCAGATGTGTATGCCACCATTGAAGCTGATCCAATGTATGCCCGTTCTTACCTGGCAAGCAGAATGCAACAGAAGCTGGAAGAAGGCCTTGGCGAAAATGTGTTAGTGCACGTGGTTCCTGACAAGATGGAGGTGAAGTGTAACTTCCCCCAGGCATCTTTTTTTCAGTATGAATATAAACACCGTCTAGCCTCTGGGACAGTGTGTGTTTTTGGGTAAAAAGAATAATTTAGAAGGAAAAACATGGGGAATTTCAAGAAGAAAAGGCAGGATGGGTGGTGCATGGCTTTTCTCTGTGGAGCGGATGTTTTTCCAATATTGAGTTTAGTGTTTCTTCGTAATAAAATTCCTTTACTATTTATTAATAAATCAGCAATTTATAATTTACACATATGTGCAATGATTGTCAGCAAAACATACTTGTACTTTATTTGAATAAAAATAACAGGAATATTGATGGTATTGTGTTCATTGTGGAAACAACATGTTATATCACAATAAAGGTGCAGAATTTTTCTTGTGACTATTAATATTACAGGTAAGGAGCAAAACCCAAGTAATCTTTTGCACTTATACCCAGAAGTACTAAAAAATGAAAAACAAACACAGTTGAATTCAAACACAGCAAACCGATTTTTTAACTCATTTTGAAATCATAGGAAACTGAAAACTCTTCTGGCAGCATAAGGCACAAGGCAGGAAGCCACCGTGGGCTAAGTGGGTGGAAACTAATGTAGCCATAGAAGAACATGGGGACACGGGGAGATGGTATAAGCTCCACACATTTAGTAACTAGAACACTGCTCCCTGGAAAGCGAGGCAGGTATGTTAACAATGGCACCACCTTGGACAATACCTGTCAGACCTTATTTTGTAAAGCGCCTCTATACAGGCATCATCATCCCTGGAGTGATTTTACAATTCTTAAGGTATAATTTGATCTACTTAATCACATGTAGTGAAGTGAGCTATTCAGGGCCATGCAGTCAGCCAGACTGGGACTTGTAGTTTGACCAGCAGATCCCTCACAAGATCACACTGTATCATCAAGTATTGTTGTCCTTCACTTATTAAATGCTATATTTGCTTTCATTTGTTTAGATTATTTTGGTGTCGAGTTTCCTTTTGCACTTTCCCTTGAAGTCAAGGATAAGACAGAGGCCAGCTCTATTGCTTCACATCTCCAGAGTCTTGGATTTGATTCATAGTTAGTTTCAGAGTTCTACAAAAAGTGCTTTTTCTGGGAACAAGTGATAGGTTAACAACTTACAGCTCTTCTTCAGTAATGGAAATTCATTACATTGGAAATTCCTCTTTTTCATCTACTGCTCCTCTTAAATATGGTGTTCCTCAGGGATCCATTTTGGGTCCTATTTTATTCTCTATATACCTTCATCCTATTGGAGCGATTTTTAGGAAATTTAACATTTCTTTTCACTGCTATGCTGATGATACTCAGGTTTATATTCCCATCTGCAACTCTGCAATAAATCAACTGCACAATTGTCTGTCTGAACTAAGATCCTGGATGGCTAATAATTTTCTTGATCTGAATCAAAATAAAATGGAGGTGCTTATAGTGGGTCCATCAGCTGAAGCCCAAATTGGTCTTGGACTTCTCGGCTCTTTCTCTGTCTTTTGCAAACCTCAAGTCTGCAATCTTGGAGTTATCTTTGACAGTAACCTCTCTTTTGAGAAACAAGTTAATTCTGTAGTCAAGAGTTGCTTTTTCCAGCTTGGTCTATTTGATAAGATCAAGCCTTTTTTCATCTTCAAGGGATCTTGAGAAAGCTACTTATGCTTTTATTTTTTTCTCGCCTTGATTACTGCAACTCGCTGTATTCTGGGATTAGCAAATCCCTGATACACAGGTTACAGCTGGTCCAGAATGCTGCCGCTCGCTTTCTGGTTGGGGCAAGAAAGTATGACTCTGTTTCTCCTATTTTAGCTTCTTTACACTGGCTGCCTGTCAGTTTTCGAATTGATTTTAAAATGTTGTTGCAAGTTTTTAAATCTTTACATAGACTTGCTCCTGTCTATTTATCCGAATTGTGTGCTTTACACCAACCATCCAGAGTGCTTAGATCTTCTGCTCAGTTGTCTCTTGTTGTCCCTCGTACCAAGTGTAAAACCAAGGGGGACAGGGCTTTTGCAGCTGCTGCGCCTCGCCTGTGGAACTCTTTACCTCATCACATAAAGGAGTCGTCTACAATTGAACTGTTCAAAACAAGATTAAAGACTCATTTCTATTCACTTCCATTCCGTGACCTTTAGTAATACTGATGGTTTCCTCATTGTGATTATATAACATTACTTATATTTATTATGTATTTTATTTATGTTCTTATATTTTATTTCTATTTATGTTATTTATGTTATTTGTATGTTTTCTTTTTATTCTACTATTGTAAAGCACTTTGGCCACAGCATTCCTATGTTGCTTCAAATGTGCTATATAAATAAATTGACATTGACATTGACATTACTCTTTGAACGTTGATGCAAACAATTTCTACAAGTGTCCCAGTTTGTATAAAAGCAGCATTGGAACAGACTATATTGCTACACTCTTTGAACCGTTATTTGGACCATATTACAATGTACATTGTGATCATAATGGTGGGAAAAAGGTAATTAAAGGAAGACACATCCTTATAATCCTTAAAAGTGTAAGTCCTTTAAAGAGATTGCAAAGAAAGTCAATACTTTATAAAGTCCATTTTTTGCTTCATCTACTTTCACAGCCAGTGAGCCATTACCCCTGTAACTGATCTCACCATTTGATTAGATGGTCTTGTTTTATTTTCTTTATTCTGTATTCAATAAAGCAGAGTAGCATGAGATTTACATTTATAAGATATTTAAAAACATTTGAATTTTGGACATAACTTTAAATGCTTAATTTTGTCATTTTTCACTTAGTTTCCATTTTTTCCTCTTTAATTGTATCCTAATGATGATAATGAATTATAAGCAGAGCAGACTGTGGTGCAAAGGACACTGAAAGGACACTGAAAGCCTGCAACTACTTTAGTGTCATACCATTTAGCTGTTGTGTTTGTACTCCCAATGCTAAGGGCCGAGGATGGAATGAAGGGACCAAGGAAATGATGAGAGGGATAATTTATTTTTGGAGCATGAAAAAGAATGATCTGAAGACTACCTGGGATCAAAAAGACAAAATATAAAACAAAAGGCTAAACTCATAGTCACAAACAAGGTCAAAAACTAAAATAACTCTCAGTAGTAGTCAAAATAAATGCACATCATTTTTTAAAATGAAAAACCTAAAAGTGTGGATTTGAAAGAGGCATTTCACAGTGATATCCTTTGTGATGACAATACGACAATACCTGACTACATGCCTGCAATGGACATCAACATTTTTGTTTTGTATGCAAGCGCCACCATTTCTTAATTCCCAACATCAAGAAGCGAACATCGGTTGTTGAGGGTACTATTTCGGTGGTCATGGCTTGTGACGTCATTGACAACAACTTTTTAAAGACTGCAGTGACAGATCTGTTTTCATCCGATATTTTAGATAACATAAAAATCCTTAGTGTGCTTTTGTTTAGCTTTTTCTGGGCTTGAATTTTTTTTGCTATTCCCTTTGTGTCTGGTTAGTGTACACAGTACAGAAACAAAGAATAAGCTGCCTATTTTTGTCACAACCATTCTAAAATTATTCTATCCAAAGGAAAAAATTTGAAGAGCGAAATGCAAGACTGAGGTGTAATGTATGAAGGTCCCCTTCTGGAAACTGTGGTATGAAAGAGATCAAGTGGATGAAATGGTTAATGTGTAAATAAAGAATTAACATAATGATTTTCTCAATTCAGTTGGAACTGACTTCACCTCTCTTTGGGTCTCCTCCACTTGGACAGTCACCCTTTAGCCTTCAGTAGGTCATACAGACATGAATGAGTATATAGAATCCACAAAGCATAGGCATGCAAAGTACACGTGGTGCCATTTGTACACAGATTTAATATTGTGGAATGGACTAGAAGATGTGGAGGTGTTACAAAGAAAGATAAAGAGGAAAAAAGTTCATACAAGTTGAGGCCAAACAAAGGCCAGAGGACATTCCAAAAACTGAAGTATAAGAAAACAGAGAAAGAGGTCAGAAGTACAAGAAATGCACTAAATATGATATACAGAAAGCTACTGAATTGGACTCACTGATCGAATGGATAGCTCTTGATCGGGTCCTTGACAAATATGCTGCAATAATCACCTGAATAGATCTGATGTCATGATTTAGTTGAATATTTTAATATTTAATTTTAATTTTTGTCTTTTATTTGTAATTTAGTCCTATTATAGCATGTAATGATGACCTTAACATTCCACTGTTTTGGGTTTTGTTTGCAGCGGTGCCACTCTTTGCAAGAGGCATCATTTTGTGTGATGCCGTGAGGCCATGGATAAAAGGTTTTGTAGGCCATGCTATTGAAGGCTAAGCTAGGTGTTCTATTGCTGTCTGAATTTTTCACCAAAAGGTAGTTTGTTTAGCCTAAGAAAACCATTTTCTTCTTTCAATTTCCTTCTAATGTTGACTTATTTTTCTTATTATAAGCTCATCCCTTCCTCTTATTTTGGTTGATGATTACTTAGACTTTTATATATTGACCCCTCCACTACCCGACTTACTCTAGTAAGTACAAAAACCTTTTTAGTTCACTTTTAAGAAAGGTCAAAATGGATGTACTGCAAAGCAATTTCCATTGTCTGGTATCACACACGTGCACTTGAGAGTCAACCAAAGGGACCAGGAAACGACAATTCCACACCATGCCAGGGGGCGGTGGGGTGCACTGAACCTCTTTCTTTTCTCTCCGCAGACCAAATGCAAGAAATCCTTCCTATCTCCGGCCCCAAGGACGTCATTTCTTGTCCCGGCCCAGAGGCCGTCACTTCCTGTGATCCAGCTATAAAAACCCTTCATCCTCCATTCTTAAACAGTTCTGTTTTGGACTCTAACCAGTACACATTGTACTCTACTTTAAAGCCTTTCGCAGCCAGGGAAACTATGCGGGTGGTTGCCCCAAACCTTTGTTGTGTGTCCGACTGTTTCTTTCACACTGGTCGATTGTTTAGTTTTGGATAATGCCAGGAGTGTAGGCGTGAAAAAGAGTGTAGGTGCAACTGGTGATCTTGAAAGAAATAAGTGGATAGGACTGGCGAGCTTTGTTGGGCTGAATGGCCTGTTCTCGTCTAGAGTGTTCTAATGTTCTAATGTTCTAATGTAATGTAGTGTGGAAATATGCAGGATTTCTATCAAGTATAGATTAAATTAACATTATCTTCAGCTAGAAGTAAGCATTGAGGCAGATGAAAATTGACTACACTTACAGGAGCATCATCCCAGCATACAAGGGATATTTTAACTGAAGGATCTAAGACTTTAACTTACCTTTAGCATTACAAAAAGCCACACTTTGTGTTATTCGGTCACAGGTACAGTGTAAGTACATTATCAGAAGTCTGTAAAAGGAAATGGGAGTTACAGTAAGCACTCACAACTTTAGAAGCAAAGAAAACAGCTTGAAATTAATATTATTCTCCATGCTTGTGGCATAGTTTTTTGGAAACTTTACACTACCCTCAGCTGACAAAGGATTGGTGTGTGCCCTGAATGTACCCTGAGATAGAATGGTGCCTCATCTAGACTTGTTTGCTGCCTTGCACCATGTTTGAAAACGTGTGTCCAAAAATGGATGCCTGAATTGTTACATGTGCAAAATTCAACCTGATCTGTTTGCAATCTATCCTTGCACTCAGGCTTCAAGAAACGCCATGCCACTGAGATGGCTCTACTTACTGTATTCAACACATTACAGCAGGCTAGACCTGTCAATGTGTCAACTGCCCTCATCCTGTTAGATCTTTCCTATGCCTTTAACACTGTCAACCACCAGATCCTCCTTGCTACCCAGTCTGACCTTGGCATCATTGGGACTGTCCTCAGGTGGCTTGAGGTCTATCTGTTGGGCAGATCCTACTTTGTCCTGGCAGGAAGAGATGTCAAGGGTGTACCAAGAAAGCTTCAGGATACCCCAAGAATTGGTGTGGGGCCCTCTCCTCTTCTCCCTAGAAACCTCCTCATTAGGCACTACTATCAAGTCCTACTGTATGATTTCTCTTATCAGTGCTGTGCTAAAGATATGCAGCTATACCCGTCCTTCCTACTAGAGCAGTGTTCTTCAACCAGTGTGCTCCAGCACAGTGGTGTGCCATGAGAGCTGCTCAGGTGTGCTATGAAATTTATAGTTTAGCACACTTGGGTCTGAACCTGAGAGGGACAACATCCTCAGGTGGCCAAGACCTTTCAGAGGAGGATAGAACCACCTGGGGAAGATGGCACAGAAGCAGCTCTGTGATTGCTATGTTGCAGCACAGCACTTACTTACCTAGAATCTCTGGATGTCTCACTGATATTGCAGCCTATATGAAGGAACGCCATCTAGAGCTTAACTTGGCACACATGGATCTTCTTGCTATCCCAGCATGTCTGTCTGTTCAGCACCCTATTTCTGCTCAGCTTCTCAACTTCATTTATTCCCTGACACGCAACCATTGGGTGGTGATTGATGGCCAGCTGTCCTTCAGGGAGCACGTAGCTACAGTGTCTCTGTCTTGCAGATTCAGTCTTTATAACACCTTCAGAATCAGACTTTACTTAACACAATATGCAGCACAACTCCTAGTCCAGGCTTAGGTCTTGTCATGTCTGGACTACTGCAACTTTCTGTCTTTTAGCACGAGTACTGGCATGTGTCACCAAGCTGCTGCAGATGTTTGAAAATACAGGAGCATGACTAGTATTAAATTAGCCGAGGCAGGACATGTCATTCCTCTCTTTAGATCACTACAATAGCTCCCTGTAGCGACACATATTAAGTTTAAATCCTTAATGCTTGTCTCCACAGTGGTAAACGGGTCAGCACCTACAGTATATTACAGAAAACACTCATGAGGTGCTATACTTCTTCTCCATCACATAGGTCTGCTGATTAATGGAGTCAAGGGATACCATCTCTGCATGGCATTGAATCTCAGTCCAGACTCTTTTCATGTGTAGCTACCAGCTGATGGAACCAGCTACCCACCTCCATTCAGAATTGTAACTCCCTCAATGTGTTTGAAGACTCCCTTGTTTGGTGAATTTCTATCTAATATTAGCTATTAGGCTTTATTATTTAGGAATTGTAACTTGCTTATGTTTTGTGATGATTCATTCTGTAACCTTGTTCTGTAGAACTTGTTCCAAAACAGTCCCCCAAACTGATGTTTATTCAATATACTGACCTGTTTTTTTTAAGTTGTTTTAGATAAAAACATCTGCTAAGCATAACTGTAAATGCAAATGAGACTGTGTTATATAACGCCCTATGCCTTATTGGTGTTTGTACTATAAATACTCCTTGACTGCTGTAAAACACAGCAGACTAAATTATTTAAAAACAGCAGGCACTCAGTAACTCCAGTGTCTTTCCTACCCGAAATGGGGCCAGAAGAGGCATTTTGATTTGGTCATTGACAAATTTTATGATACCATGAGGTAAGACTCAAGCCCTATAAGCCCTATAAATAGCAACGTTTAGGGAAACTACATAGGTCAGACAAACCATTTGTTCTTAAGTTTTTAAGTAGTTAAGTCAAGTGCATTTAGAACTATCCAGTTTTTATTTAAAGTGAGAAAGAGGAATGGGACATGAATGATGTCACGGCATTGGAGGAAAATGTCATCATCTAACAGAATAAAAACCCTGGCACTTAATGAAGAAGGATCAGTTAATGGATGGATAGTGTAGGAGGAGAACAGCCATCCTGCATTATTTAATGTTTTTTGTTATTGTGGCTGATTGCTCGAAAGGATTGTGAGGAGGTTCTTTGTAAGAATAAATATCTTTTATTTTATTCTAAAAATGTGTGTTGTATTACTGCGCCTTGGGTTTGGGATTCAGTCGCAAACCCTTGTGGCCACAACAGATTGTTAAAAAAGTAAATGTGCATCTGGTCCAGTGTTGAAAGGTACAATTGTTGATTTTTGCATCAATTTTCATATTCACTTTAATTTGTTTCAGGTATTTGGGCAGTAGTGGCATAAGATACCTTATGATGTAATAAATGGTCGCTAATTGACATAATTGACAGACTATTTTGGAACATGAACAGAACATGCAAACTACATATGGAAGGCAGGCCAGAAAAGAACTGACCTACTGTAACACTCAGGTGTAGAATTAACCTGCAGCCATGTTTTAACATCTAATATCCACGTAAACTTTAGGTGTTTAAGCAGATTAAGGCCTTCTCAAATGAGTTAAAATTTAGTCAAATTTTGACACTGAGGGGAGTCATTTAATAGAAGATTTTAAAAGGAAAATTCATAACTTTTTTACCCCCTTAAAAAAAAGAGAACGCTGAATCATTAATGCCTGCTTCATGTTTTTATTGTGCCTGCTTTTCAAATTTGACCTCATTCTTCTTTCTGCTTCCTACTTTGCATTTGAAATTTCTTGGCAGCACAAGAGGAGGAACAGTTCACACTGTCTTATAATTAGGGGTTGTCTTCTTGTCAACAGGGTATTTAAAAAATAACCCCCCCTCCCAAAAGAGTAGGTGACATAATGGGCTTGACATTTTAAAATAAACACTTGAATATTGAATTTGCTCTAATAAATCCAACTGTGTGAAAAAAGTTACACATTCTGTGTTAGACGGTTAGACAGGGTCAACAAACATAACAATGCAAATTTTTTTATTGATTTTCTCTTAGGGTCACAAATGGTGCATTCCCCTTACGCATGATGTCCTTTGTGTGGATCTTTAGCAGGGCAACCCATGAGTTCAGTAGCAATGTCGTGGTCTATGGGCTGTATTCTGGACATGGCCAATAACATGACTGAGTCATATTTATGGTACTTGGTTCCAATGAATACCTTGATCCCATCAGATCCACACATTGCTCCATCCACATGGGAAAATGGGAGATGCCACGTCTTGACGACTGTACGTGGAGTCTGCAGCAAAGCCACATCAAGCATTGTGTTTCCTGGAAGAGAAGCAACAACAAAACTAATTTGAAAAAAGTTACGTATGAATGATCATTCATATCAGTAAGATAAAGGTAATGGCAAAATAATGCAATACCAAGATTATCAGAGATGCACTTTCTACCGAATCTATTGAAGGCCTGAAATACAGCTATCTCTAAAGTCTTAATTAGAATGTCCTTGGACATTGGAATGTATAAATTCAATAAAATCAAGCTTGCTACACACGTCATAATTGAAATACAGATAATACATGGTCAAAAAATTGTCAAAAACCTGTAAGCTATTCAGCACCAATTATTTCTGTTTTGACAGTGTAATCGAGATATGCCACACTCAGTGAAAGACAACAGGGCCCATCAATTTCATATTTATGAATGATGGATAAGTGTGAGAAAGCTCTGGAATAATCAAAGTATTCTGTCCTACTAATTCAAATGGCTCTTCAAGAGTCTGGTTCTTCTGCTATGGTTAATTCCTAGTATGCAATAAAAAGGAGACATCTCATGATTCACAGCTGGTGTGGCTGAAATGAAAACCTGCATCCACTGTGATCCTGAGGATCTGAGTTTGACATCCATGCTGTAGAATATACAGTAGAGCTCCAAAATTCAAATACACTGTTCTAATTATTTTAGCATGTCTCTACTGCAGCACACACATACACATACAGATAACAGAACTAAAAAAACTATAAAAAAACACCAATAAGCAATTCCTATTACCTTCACCCGAGTACAACTGATGCTGTTAAAATTAGAATGGGGTTCTTACTGTGTGCGGGGTTACTTTTTAATGCACCGCGCTTGACTTTTGATATGGCATGTAAACTACACTTTTGTATGTCAATCATAAGAACAAATATTGATTTATCCCATGTATACCTTTTTAAAATTGATTTATTTATATATTAATTTTTTCTCATCTTTCCTGAGGAACATGCATGCGAGAATGGCACACATGACAATAAACTTGACTTGACTTGGCTCGAAAAGGTGCTAAATAAATATACTTACAAATATGGTAAAAAAAAAAGCCTTTCTCACTGTTGCATAATAGCAGTGCCTTATGACAAATTATTGATTCAAATAATTAAGCATTTTGCTTATTGTTTGTGTAATAATGAGTGATAGAACGCTGTACTTAAAAACAGTGCAAAAGTTAAAAGTGCATTACAACAGTACGATACTATGCTACACTTTACTGAATGTTTTTCGAAATTGAGTCGAGTTATTAAAGTTTTCTATATATGCCAATAATGTATTGTTTTTTGTACCTTGTATGCATTTCTAAACAGGTGCTTTCATGTAGGCTGCACTCACTTCAAAATGCATCCCCACACGGCTTTCAGGACATGAACCTGGGTTCACAATCCACTTATAATAATTCCCTTAGCCATCTGAGCCAAATTGGAACTCTTCTGCTTCTGACTGCAAGGAAGTCTCTTATTTTGAGCTGGCTCACATTGTTTGAGTTAAATGACACAATGCTCTAGAAAGTGACACAGCTAAAGGCCTTCTATGGGCACTGTGGGTTGGCATTTCATTATGGCATTCTAATTCAATTAGACTAGATTAGATAAACTTTATAATCCTATGGGGAAATTCAAGTGCATACAGAAGCAGAAACCTAAAAATAAGGATAAACATTCACAGGACAGATAATGCAGACAATCAATCGATAAATAAATAAAGGTAAACTTAACGAGTACATAGGTTGGAAGCATTGAATTGCCAGATAGCAGTGGGCAGAAAAGACCCCCAGGGGTTCTTCTTAGCCTATGGCTAAAAGTGCTCCAAGAGAGTGCCTCTTGTAGGGGGTGGAGGGGATTTTTCATGATGGCATCCAGTTTTGCCACCTACTGGACTGGTAGAATATTTCCCAGCAGCTTGCTGCATACATCAAAAGCCCCGAGTTTCCTTAGCAAGTACAGTCTGCTCTGGCCCTTCTTGTATAGTGAGACCAGACCATCAGACCAGTCCAATTTGTTGTTTATCTGCACCCCCTGGTACTTGTAGTACTGCATCACTCCAACGTCTGCCCCCTGAATGGTGACTGGTTTCAGAGGCGTCTTGGCACATTGAAAGTCCACCACCAGCTCTCTTGCCTTGCTGATGTTGACACCACAAGACAATATCCTCCACAACTTTCCTGTACTCTGACTCATCTCCACTAATGCAGCCTATGATGAAAATTTCTGTAGATGGCAAGCACATGTATTGTGATGGGAGTCATTTGTGTAGAGGGTGAACAAGAAGGGAAACAGGACAGTTCCCTGAGCTGCACCAGTATTAAACACCACCATTTCTGACACACAGTCCCTAATGCGCCTACTATTAACCTAATCTTGCCAAATTTTCCCCCAGGAGAAAAAATAAAATTCTATCTTCTTCTTAATGTCTACCTTGATGCATGTTGTGTGTGTCATGGAAATGCTGAAAATGCTGACCAGTATTCTGTCAGATGGACATTTTAGGCTGGCTTTATGTTCTACTGTATTTTGGCATTTTATTGTGTAATGTCTGACCAATAGCAGTTCAGTGATCTGTCATTCAGTGTATAATTACCCCATTATAAAATAAACACCAGCACTTGGGAGCCACGCCGTCAGATAAGAGAAATAAGTATATTACCTTTAATGAGGTGCACCACTCCTGAATTTGGACAATTGAAGGCAGCATCCACTGGCCCCTTTACTCCTAGCTCTGATTCCAGTGATTTAGGGTATCCCTCCACAAGATTGTAATGCTGCTCCGACTTGTAGATGTAAATTTGGTCCCCCTGTTGAGAAGTACATAAATGAAGACCTTCATATCCAGGAAAATTGCATTTTTCACAATGAAAAGCACATTACTGGAATTACATACAATATGTGAAGCTGCTACGAAATGTATAAAGCATTCACTCCATTTACAGGAAATAATACAATTTTAAAAAGACAGAAAAAAGTGTACGGTAAAATGAAAATAAGTAGTAAATGAAAAATGATGTTTTTGTTTACAGGAATGTCCCACAAGTTGTAAACTAGTTAAATCATTATAACTTATTGTTAAGCATTAGTTAATGGACAGCATGGGGGGTGATTCTAAAATGACAAGCAGTAATGGACCCTGCAGGAGATTGCATCTCATTCAGAATAGGCTTTCATGGAGTGTTTAAAGCTGTTAAGCCACAGGTGCCCATAGAATGGAATAACAGAACTAGATGATTGTAAATGAGTACTGCTTGGCTGTTCTAAGAGACCTGGGGTCCTTTGTAAAGCATAAATACTGTTTTTTGAATCTATTAGATGGATTTCAGACATACAAGGTAGGCTGAATTGTAATTCTAAATTGGTTGGCATGTGTGAATATGTTATCCTGCTCTGGCACTTGATGCTGTCACTGTTTTGACTGATCTTCTACTCCTAAATGTCACTGGTGAGGCGAATAATCTCTCAGGGTCTTGCATCTCTGTATTTCAGAATATTGTGTAAAAAGGATGGCAACAAACCCAGGGCCTCCAAACCAGGAATGACAGCTTATTCAGTTGTGTTAAAGGGAATGTCCCTTGCCCCTTAATGAACAAGTGGCCTGTGACGAGAGAGTTTTACATTATACAACAGCTGACTCTCCCCATCTCCCTTTCTCAGCTCTTACTTCCTGTTACACTCACCCTTCTCCTGAGCAATCTCGGATGAGGCCCCTAAGAACACTTGCGAGCAACTGATCCTTGTCTTGCCTCTCTGGGCACAATTCTGGCTCAAAAAGGAACTCCCACTCTTAGCTGGCCAAGTGGACCTCTGACGTCTACACTGCACCTGGGATGTTACTGTACAGTACCTCAGCATGCTGAGGTTGGCCCTCTTTCTCTTTGCCTCGCTCTTCTTTCACCTCCCTTTACACTACGCTCTAACTAAGCAATCAAGATGTAGCCTTTTAGTGCTTTAAGGGATCATGGATTCACAATAGGGTTAATTTCTCCATGAATTCTTAATCTGATGTTTTGTTTTTTGGTAGCGCATAAAAACATAGGAAGTTGGATAAATGAGAGCAAGCCATTCTTCCCATCAATCATGTTTGGGTAGTTTATAGACTGAGCTACTTGTACAAAATTTGATTTTATTTTTGTACATCATTTTCTATGGGCAGTGAAATATTGTTCATCCTAACAGTACTAATAGCTGGCTACATGATTTTCAGTGTATTGCCGCAGGTGCCTCATCATACTGCCCATATTTAAAATGGCTGCACCCTTCTTGCAATGCTAGGACTTTGATTTATTTAAAGAAAAGACTACTGCTAAGTTGAGAATTTAGGGGCTTCAACTTTAGTATACATTTCTGTGTGTTGTTCTGGTATTGGTAATCCAATTCTTCTGATTTCATTTGGCTATTATTAAGATTATCCCTTTAATCAGTTTGCATATCTGTCACTGAGAATGATTCTTACACAAACATTTTCCAAGGATCATTTGATTCAAAACAATCATATTCAAAAAAACTTCAGATTAATTGCTTAAAAGTGACCAAAGCAGTCTCACACAAATTCATGCCAAGGTTTCTGCTTTAACTACATTTTTTGTTGTAGATTCTCATGACTCCTTATGTAAAGAAATGTCTCCTGATTTCACCCCTAAATTAAATTCCCCTCAATTTTTCCTTGAGTTTATACATCACAATTGACAAATTTGTGATAGATCATTTTAAAGACACCTTTAAAAAGGTCCAAATTAGATAGTCACAGATTAATTGCTTTAACCAGTCAGAGTAGGACAGCCCCTTTAGCTCCAAGATGCACTTGTCTGCACTCCTCTGCAAGCCCTTTACTGCTGCTTTGTCTTTTTAGTAACATGGTGACAAGAACTATAAACAGTACTCTGAATGTGATCTCAAAAATGCATTAGACAGTTTCAGCATAAAGTCAATTGATTGTTTTATTCACCTTATTTTTGCTTCATACATTTCCTATGTGATAAGCATATACTATTCACATAATTCCTAAATCCTTTTCTGAGGTTCAAATGCTCTTCTTCACATTAAATTGGATTTTACAAGCATTCACACAGCTTTGGAAACTGTCCAAAAGTAATTAATATCTTCTAACTAACATTAGCGTGGTTTCTTTTAGATTTTAGCTGTAGTTTACAAATTTCTCAGTTACTGAATATAACTTATGTATAAAAATGTATAGTTAGTTGTATAGTTTCCAGTTAATGGATCCCATCAATGAATCTATAGTGCTTTGAACATATACAAAGATAAATTCACTGAAATTGATTTGAATTTATAGTTTGCGCCTTATGCTTGAAGCTCCTAATGTATTGTAGGTTAGTTCTGCTGGCAACCCTACGTTGGAAAAGCGAGTTCAAGAAATGGACACTGGAGGCTAACTTTTCAGCGCGGGATGAGACTGGAATTTAGCTAGCCTTTTTTTCTATTTGCTGATTCCCTGATCTGCCTGTAGGTTTTATTGTACAGATTTGCTTTTATGTGCTTATAAAGTTATAATGAATTTAAGATGTTTGTGTCTAATAGTTAATTTTATAGCCTTTATCATATACATGTAGTAACCCAAACAACCAACGTCGGTCTTACTTCCTTTTCTTTTAAAATGAAAACTCTCACTTCAGCTATTGCACTCGCTTCATAAACATTGATTTTTGCTGCTGCTTTTCAGCTCTGCTTTTTTTATTTTCTCATACCTGGATAAAATACATCTTGTGGTCCCAACTGAAGACTGCGTCGGGTGTTCCTTCCACTTCCTTCCAGTTATGTTTGATAGGCCAAGCATGCCAGCCATCTCTTTTGGAATCCAGACGCAGGAATAAATTTTCTGGATTAGTAAGAAAGTAAAAAAGATAATCAAAACTGTGGGTGATGAATTCCATTCTCCTGCCATGTAAAACTTAAAAGAATTTTAAAAAACAAGGCACATGAAGTCATAAAGGTGAGAACTTGAAGTATCTCCTGTTTTCATGTTCATCACTTCATCAGCATGCACATTCCCTCTCATAAAAGCCACTTTAGCTCTTCCCATAATTTATCTAATGATGAAACCAAAGTAATCATTGGTTAATTTAGATTTCTGGAACTGTCCATTTAACCATTACCTGAAGCCACTTACTTTATTACAAGTTTTTAAAGAGTTGGACTGCAACCTATTAGTACTGGAAATGATGCCTTGAATTTAAATTTGTATTCAGTAAAATTAGATGGTGGGCCACACATAAGATTAGATTAGATAAACTTTATTAGTCTCATATGGAAATTCAGATGCTTGGGGAAATTCACCACTATTAGACAGAATTTGGGCAAGAAAGTTATTTCTGAATTGTTCAACTGGGAGCCACCACTTAGAAGCTTAGCTTGTGTTTCCCAGCTTGTGATATTAACATAAAGGTGGGCTTGAGCAATGGTAAGGCAGTCAACTCTTACAATGTTTTTTCTTTTTTTTTTGATGGGAAAAGCAAAACTCAGCCATTTTGTAGCTGAAAACTTCCTTTGCCTATACTTTTACAATTGACGTTACAGCACTTCATTTTTAATTTAGTTGTCATTTTTAATGTCCTTACCATACACTGCTGGTTTTGTAGCCATTAAGGGTTTGCTTATACAGGCAGATGATCAAGTCATTGAAGATTCATCTGAAGACACCTGCCTTATAGCTTCATGTCTTCAGGCCAGCATTAAAGTTAGTTGTAAGGGTTTTTTTAATGCCATATGCTTGTTTGATTCCCCCATGCTACTAAATTCTTCAGTGGCTCAGCAGTATCTAAATATTTTTACAAGCCTGTTGGTCATGATATTTAGCTATTGAAGCAATAAAAAAATATCTGTCTATTATATAAAAAAAATCTTGGGTCGAGACGTGACATTCTTGGAAAGACACTTTGACGTCCCGTGAGAACACGGACATATAACCTCTCAGTAGTTGGAATGCTTTTGGCAGACACACTTAATGTGCTCTCAGCTCTTAAAAATGATATATGTTCTAGGTGGCACGTCAACGACTAAGCAAAGAAGAAAGAGCAGCGCGTCAAAAAGAGACCCAAAAGTATTGGAGAGAAAAGAAGGCAAAAAAAATGCAAAAAAGAACAATACTAATCAATGTGCAAATTCTGAAAATAAGGAAAGTAATAATCAGCATGGACCAAGTGGAATTGAAAACCTCGTAGGTCCAATCAGGGTCAGAAATAAAAGACTTTATAAAGAGGTTCAAAAATGTTGGTGCGATACACATATGCAGAGCAAGTTAAAGAATATGAATGTAGGAAAATTCAAAAGTATCAAAAAAAAAGAAAATAAAGATCGCATTAGCACAAAAAAAAGGAAATTATTACTCTGTGAAATAACGGACAGCAAAAAGAGATCGAATATATGGACATAGGTGATATGTCAGAAGTATGTAGATATTGTAAGGCTTTAAAGTTTAAGTCGGAGACTTGTAAATTGTCTAATTCATGTTGCCATCAGGGAAAAGTGGTGTTGCCTCCCAATGAAGAGGCGTATCCATGAGAAATAAAAGATTTGTTGAAACACTACAGGCAAAATATCCGAGTCAACAATAATCTTTTCGTGTTCGCATCATTCAATGCTCAAAACGTAGATTTACACAATAATGGACCATACACTATGAGAATCTGTGGTCCCGCAACAATTAAAGCTACAAGAAGTTTAATTTTGAAGAAACCACAATTCGGTCAGGTGTATATTTATGATCACGGAGAAGCGATGCAACACTGAATCAAAAGAGTATGTAACAATTCCCATGAAAACAACAATCTCTTTAAATTGCATATCCGGTTAACCAAATCCGGGGGTGGGCGAGTGAAGCGAACAGGGGGCGGAGCCCTTTAGTTTTTCTAAAATATCAATGTGCAAATGGTGACTAGGAGTTATTATTATTGCTGACTCACAGAACTTGATTGCCAAAATCACTTCTATAGCTACCTCATGACCTTTTTACATGATTTTACTGTTAACTTTCAAAGATTCACTTTTATATTAATTGATGTCTCTATTACTTTTTTGAATACAACCAGAAACCAAGCAAAGTCTGATTGCTATGATATTTATACTACTGTATTTCTTTTCCAAACATTCTAAAAACACTCTGAAATTTAATGGACTGTTTAGTTCCTGCTTATTATATGGAATCTATTGATTTAGGTGACCTCTATGACACGTCAATGTTGATGTGTTCGTCAGTATACTGATGACAACATTGAAGGGTGTTACTCTTGGGGCCTGTGTCCTTGTGTGATTTTGGAATCGTAGCAGCTTATTAAACAAACTTGGATTTTAAGTCCTGAGCTCTTTTTTTCTGCATCTCTTTTCTTCTTTTTATTTCTAACTAGGGGGTTCCCCCTGCTCGCTTTGCTCACCAGCCACTTCGTGTCTCTGCCGCTCGCATTGTGAAGACAAGAAGATGTGGTTGATACTCTGAAACTCCCTCTTAAACGGTGATACATTGGGAATCAAATAGTTTTTTTTTTAACTTTCGCTTTGCTCGATCAGCTACTGGCTTGCTGATGCTTGCCGTGCCTCGTGATCTGCATCTCGTGCAGCGCTTCGAACATTTAAAAGCCTGTACAGAACCTGTCCTACTCTTTGTCTTTTATTTCCAGCCCCGGGCATGGTTAAATCTTTTGGCAAAAAGTCCCATCTCGTGAGACAGGAGTTCTTGATATTTTTTAGTTTATAATTTAAAAACGGAATAAGAATCTGAAAATCTAACAACATCACATTAATGTTCGATAAATTCTGAAGAAGCTGATACCAAACATATATATTTAGGTTTTAAAATAAGCTCAATTTAAAGCATGACAAAAAACATGACATAAAAACTTCACCGTTTCAATTTTAGGCTTAGGATTTTATATACATATAGAGTAGATATATTAACATAACATCTAAAAAACTGTAAAAAGAACCATTTGTTCTGCAATTAATTTCCTCCAGATTGTGGGCAAATGCACAAGTTTAACACAATCAATGTACAAGTAACTAGGCTGATTCTGGGGCTATAGAGATTAATTATGAGGAAATATTAAAGGAGCTGAGCCTTTTCTGTTTAAGCAAAAGAATATTAAAAGGAGACATGACTTAAGTGTTAAAATTATGAAGGGAATTAGTACAATGGATCGAGACTGTTATTTTAAAGTGAGCTCATCAAGAATATGGGGACACAGTTGGGAACTTGTTAAAGGTAAATTTCACATACACATTAGGAAGCTTTTCTTTGCACAGAGAACACATAGAACAAGCTACCAAGTAGTTTGGTAGACGGTAGGACTTTAGGGACTTTTACAACTAGACCTAATGTTTTTTAGAAGAATAAAGTGGACAGGGGGCAGCACGGTGGCGCAGTGGTAGCGCTGCTGCCTCGCAGTTAGGAGATCTGGGTTCGCTTCCCGGGTCCTCTCTGCGTGGAGTTTGCATGTTCTCCCCGTGTCTGTGTGGGTTTCCTCCGGGTGCTCCGGTTTCCTCTCACAGTCCAAAGACATGCAGGTTAGGTGCATTGGCGATTCTAAATTGTCCCTAATGTGTGCCTGGTGTGTGGGTTAGAATGTGCCCTGCGGTGGGCTGGCGTCCTGCCCAGGGTTTGTTTCCTGCCTTGCGCCCTGGGATTGGCTCCAGCAGACCCTGTAGTTAGGACATAGCGGGTTGGATAATGGATGGATGGATAAAGTGGACAGGACTGGCAAGCTTTGTTGGGCTGACAGGCCTGTTCTCATCTAGATTGTTCTAATTTTCTAAAGTGACATCTCCTTAAGTAGTAATTGAAAAAATGTGTTGAAAAGTGATAAATGCTGTAATGGTATGTAGGAACCAATCCTGCATTGGACCAATATCCTGAGTTTGAACGTTAATAGGCAGGGCACTGACTGCCTATTCATATGAACATATAATAATAATAATAATAATAATAAATTTTATTTATATAGCTTTCCCATGCTCAACATATGATGTTCTCTCTGTCTGGTTTCCTTTTCCAAATTTAAACATGCTTTTATTATACCAGATAATATAATAGCTTAAGCTATTTCTTACGTCGGAAAGCATATGTTTTTCCTTCATCATCAGAAGTGAACTCATCAAAGGGGAGGTTGCTGCATGGATCCATCATAGCCTTTCTGCTGTGGTTGCCGTGGCCTATTAACATGAAAAGGACAACATGCTATTGAGTGAGCTCTCGTCGAAATAAATCATTAGCAAGAAAGGCTTACTGCTCTCCTTGCAAGAACAGTTTTTATCAACAAGTAACAAATCCAAGATCAACCAAGTGTTTACAATAATGATACTTTCAAACAAATTATTTTAAAAGACACTACTTGCTTATAGCTTGTTTATTCCCTTTATAAAGTTGCAAAGTTCCTTGAGACTCCTTAATGCAGCTTTAGTTATTTACTATTTCTGCCAAGATTTTTTAATTCAATTAAATAAACTCTATAATAATACATTTCTTCAAAATTTGCTCTTCTCACCTCTGCCAGGGCACTTCATAAAGTAATCACGGCTGTCTAGAGGTTCAGAAAAATTTGATTGTCCAGTGACTGGATGGAAACGATAAAAATTGACACCATGGAAACAATAATAACGCTCCAGCCAGCGAAGTGCTGAAGTGCAGTTTCCAACATTTGGCCAATCTCTCTTTTTCACAGCTTTTGTGAGGAGATCATAATGGTACACATGAGAATCTGTTAACACAAAAAATAAAACACATTTTTAAGCGTTCATCTTTTAATAAGCCTTCTTTTAGTTACATTGACTTCTTGCTAATGCTCACTTTTGGGAATTAGTCACAATAGATAAATAAATGCTAGCCCAAGGGGTTAAAAAGAAAAAAATCAAGATAAAGACTAGATCATCTATGCCCTCCAAGTTTGCTCTCTTGGTTCCAAACTCATCATGCATTGAGATTTCATTTCATAGCACTTACATTTCTCCATTGCTAGTTTGGGTTCACCAACCTGCTTCTGAACTTTAGTTTCAAGATTGCTCAGCTGCATGTATGACCA
The DNA here is from genome assembly GCA_026402145.1 of Polypterus bichir lapradei. Classification (NCBI taxonomy): domain Eukaryota; kingdom Metazoa; phylum Chordata; class Cladistia; order Polypteriformes; family Polypteridae; genus Polypterus; species Polypterus bichir. Next base: position 84,693,045 of record JANRMT010028174.1, read on the forward strand.
ACCTGATGGCTACTGGGCCTCCTTAATGGGTCAAATTAATCATTTTGGACTAAACTTTAAACACCTTGTGCTGGAGCTACAAAAATGCTTAGATGAACCACAGATAGGCATTGTTCTGGTCTATACTTTAAATACATGGGTAGGGTCAATATATTTTTGGTTCACCTAACCCACCTTGGTAACAACCCACAAGTTTGTTTTTATGTAACTATGAGTTTGTATTTTGCTATCAAGCCTGCTTCTAGATCTGATTTCCAATTCTATTTCTGTATATTTTTTGTATGAAAACTCACCTTTGAAGAAGATCACTGAGTCTGTAAGGCACTCTCTGGCAGGACACTCCACAGCAGCATCCAGATCATCAGGGATTCCTGGGAATTCATCTTGAATTAGTTTGGGGAAGCCAGCTTCCAGGGCTAGGTTGTGGTAACTCCATACTTGGCTCCCCTTTGTGAAAAAAATTTGAATTAAGATTGTCAAGGTCTGACTGTACTGCATATAACGCCCATTCATCTTTCTATTCATTTTGATCCAAATTCTCTGGTGCAGGCAGCATTAGGAGAAAAGCATGGTTGTTCCAAATTGTGTATTCTTCTGCATCAGTCTATCAGTTTCTAAAATTCCCCCGTAAATGAAGCAGACTGCTCATGTGGTGGAGGTGAAAGGGGTTAGATACTGTACCGAAGATACTCTTTTTGCTAAAACCATCATCCTTGTTTTGAGGTTCCTAGGGAGCCTCAATCCTGGCATAGATCAGCTCATTCAGGTTTGGGGTGAGAGGGAGCTGTTACCTTGGACCTCATGTGAGTGGTGGGAGACTTTAAAGTGTGGTAGGCAGTGGACAAGAAAGAGGAAAATGCAGCAAGTAGGGAAAGGGATAGGAGCAGAGTCTCACAGCAAGAGCACTGCTAGATGGAGTGATGGAACTGAAGCACAGCTGTATGTGGAAGCACAGGCTCAGGCCCATGTAACCAGACATACTTTTAGGGCTGACTTTTTTCTAGCTCAGTTTTTTTGTGTTTCCTCACAAGGCAGCTCCACATCTAACAATGAGAATCACTGCCTTAGCTCTTTAGATCAGTGTTTACCAACCTTGGTCCTGGGGGCACACTGTGGCTGCAGGTTTTTGTTCCAACCAGCCTCTGTTTTTAATTGGACTCCTGGGCTAATTAAGTGATGTGTTATTGGGAACAATATACTAATTTTAGTAAATAAATATATATATATATATATATATATATATATATATATATATTAAAATGTACCTAGCAGTTATATGGGAATACAGTAATGTATTTTTCTCTTTTCAACAATATTTTCACCTTGATTTTCATTCTACTTTTCTAGGTGTTCTAATTGTTTAATTAATCCATTATTTACTAATTAGTGGGTCTGATGCTAAAGTAGTTGCAGCCTTTGATTATTCAGTGTTGTTTGCCTGGGTGTCTGATCTGTTTGTTTTAAATTGTCATTATTAAGGTACAACGAAAGGGAAAAACTGCACAGAGAAAGGGAAAAATATAATGAAATCAACAAAAGAGAATTAAGCATTTAAATCTATAGCAAAAGCAGAAATATTTCTAAATGTTTTATAAATGTAAAAATCATGCTGCTGTGCTTTTCTGAATGTAGAATAAAAGAAAAATAATACCAGCTAATTAAATGAGATCAGTGTTATCAGGTGTTGCCACTGATTAGGAATCTGCAGCCACAGTGTACCCTCAGGACCAAGGTGGGGTAATACTGCTTTAAATCTTCCCAGCACTTGCACTGGTTCAGGTATGCCGATTTATAAACAAAATATTCTAAATACTGTGTTTTTGTGCATGAGTGACTATTTGTTTTTTTGAAAATGATTAAAAATGGGTAGGTTAGTGCAAAGGAAGCTCTCCTTGTCTGCATGGTTTCCATCATTATCCCAAAATCATGCCCATTAGGTTAATTAGTGACTCTATTTTAGAGTGGAGTGGGTATGTGCATGAGTGGGTATACAACAGACTAGCATCTTATCCAGAGTTAAATCCTGCTTTGTACTGAATGCAGCTTCTTATGATCATGTAAAATGTGGAATTTTTCTGCATGTATTATATATAATATCATACACCTTACATAGCAACTTAGAAAGAGGAATTCTACAAAAAGAAGGAATTGCTAAGAGTGGGAATTTAAATTAAAGAAATGGCTACAATACTTGGCATGGACTGAAGTGTTTTTTGGATCATTGGATGGAGGTAAAGATTTTAAACAATTGTAAACATTTGAAATGTAATTTTAACAACAAAATGAGAAAATAAGCTGGATTGCAAACAAAACAATATCTGAAATTTCTAAAGAACAAAGATTACCCTTCAATACCATTAAGATTACACAGAAGTCTGGATTGGACATATCCTATGTATAGATTCACTTTTGTTGGACTTAATGATACAATAGAAGCAAATACAGAATCGAAGAAAAAAGACAGAGGGTGGGGAGAGAGGGAGATGCTGGAAGCCACAGCCTGACAAAGGGCAGAGAACCTAATGGATTTTGTCAAACAAAGTTACACTGCTTTTAACTCCTACCAGGACCTGCTGAGAAAATACTTAAAGTCAAATACCATTTAGCTATACTGAATCATACATGCTTTAGGGGCATATATTGTTTTTCATTATGTTCTGAAACAGCCTTTCAAATTGGGTTAGCCTGCTGGGTAAAACTATTGGACAGTGACTGGGGATGAGGAGAAATAGAATCTATAGGAAATTAATTTTAGATTTGAAAACAGCCTAACTTGATATTCCCAGCTCAATCTATTGCATATATAACATTAATTATAAAATTAACATTCAGTCATGAACATTACAATTTACAGTTTATTATACTCTATAAATTAACCCTATATAAAAATATACCTTGAAGATGAATGTTCGGTCATGGGTTTCTGGTTTATCTTTGTAGTGAATTCTAAATGCTGCATCGATGTCTTGGTTGACTTCTGGGAAAGATTCGTTAAGAAATGCTACTTTGCCTTCAAATCCCTTCCATAAGTGGTTTCCTGTAACACAATCATATATTGTGGATCTTTTACTGTTAACTTTGGTATTTCCCAGACATGATCATTAGAACCATCTTTAATTACTTTTGTTGCAACTAAGAATCCAAACAGAACAGTTTGCCAATTCTAGCAATATTCTGTCACCTAATGGACTGGTGAACAATGACTGGCCTCCTGACAGCCCTCCAAGTCCAAACCTTTAAAAGAGTTGCTTGGTCATAACATCTCCAACTGACAACCATGTGCTGCCACCTATTAATTGGGAAGTGTTGTCACAATTTGTCAACTGTCCTTGACCTGAGAAGAAAGTCAGGCACTCTTTCCTTGTGCTAATTTGTCTTCCTTCCTTCTTGTGTCCTGAATAAATATCTTCTTCTTCTTCCTTTGTAAACATGACTTCTGAGGTAGCTACTGTAGTTAAAGGATTATCCATTCATGGTGGTGCCCTTCTTTTCACACAGGAAGGTTTTCATCTTTCTCTTAGGATGCATCAAACCATGCCCCTTGTCATTTGACTCTGGCAACACCCTGAGGGTTTACTATAATAGATATTACTCTATTGCTTAATCCAAAATACTACCATTGTTTTCTGTTAGTTTTAGAATATTTTTTTATATTCCTTATTGTCTAGTTTATGTGTTGTCATGCATGCATGTCTGTGAATCACTCTCTGGGCTCATTTGAGGTAGGTAATGCCACCCTGGGTTAAGAGGGGTCACTGCAGCTAACTTTCTTCTCTTTTGCTCCCTGCACAGTACAAAGAAGATGCCCAGGTGGGGCAAGTAATTCCACTGGAAGGTGTTCAGTCTTGCACAGAACACACTATGGACAGAGTTCCTTTCTCACTAACCAGAACCAAGCAATTGCCTAGCCTGACAGCAATCTTGGTTTGATTTCACTTTCTTGTATTGGTGCATATAGCAGCCCCTTTTTCTTATTTTTTTTTTGTGGAACTAAACAGGGAGGACCAGGTTGGCACCCCAAAATTTCTTTGTGGAACGTCTAGTGCTTTCCTCAACCATAGGGTCTTACACAAAATCATCGAGTGTTGATGTTGTGCTGATTGCTATGGACCATTCACTTTAGTGTCTTCTCTGTATTGGAGCTGTTCGAGCACATGCATGTATTTGATGACACAGCAGGCTCCATATTACTTCAGAGAAAGGGTTTACTGTAAGTTACAGCAAGAAAAATGAAGGAATCTCATGTGAAGAAATTAGAATTATTATTAGGTTAAACATTTTAGGCTGCTGATTAAAGATCACTCTTGACTACAATTCTTGCTTTTCCCATTCATGAACAGTCACCTGTTTGATCAACCCCCATTTAAGTTACTGCTTCATGTAATTAATCTCTGTCACCGGACAAAACAGACTAACATTTCTTTATCAGAGATGTTATTGGTCAAACAATATTGCAGATTCTATTGAAAAATTGGTAAATATGACAAGTCTTAAAATGTGTGTTAACTACAAATTTGGATTACAACACTGTGTTGGATTTGATGTCATACCAAGTAATTTCTTTTAATTGCTATGCTATATTTTAAAAGATAATCCTAAACACGTATTACCTTTAAAGAAGAACATTGTTCCTTTGTTGTCCAGGGTGATGGCATCAAATTCTACACCCTTGCAGCGGTCTGGGACTTCCGGATGATCTAAAAGTCAAAAATTAGAAATTACATAGAATGCTATAAAAGGTACACTGTTTTCCAGCATAGTCAGCATATCTAAGGGGTGCTTTTGAGGCAACACACAGTTTACTTGGGAGCAAAACTCAGAATTGTAATGTTGGGAATATCTTCACTTTTTCACCAAATACTATCTTATTTGTTAAGAATACTGTTTAAATAAAGAATATGTGCCACCCTGCAAAGTGAATCATATACTCTTGGAGCTGTCCTTTATGAAGAAGAGCAATCAGTACTTAAGCCAGCAAGGGATTACATGGCTTAAAGAAGCATGCCATATTGTTATCAGTGAATGTGTTAGATGATGTGCAGTTTAAATATCTGGATACATATCTGTCCTCATCGTCCTAATCATCAGACAATTTATATTGGAGGTAATTCCTTGAGTCTGACTGTAATTTTAGGTATATGATGTAATAATTCCAGCTCAGCACATTACACTTTTATAAAAAGCAACCCAAAAAGAGCATTGATATTTCTCATTAACCACAGTCTAATCCTGATGGCTCAAGTGTCCATGATTTTGGACTGCATTAAGCAGATAGTGAATAAATGGACAATATGTTGTGTATGTTTTACATTTTGTTTAGATCAGTAGTGTAAAATTATACTCTCAAACCAAATGTATTCAATTCATGGCTCAGTGGATGCCACAGACTATCCAGGCAGCTTTAGGTAAAAGAACCAATCCTGGATGTGGCACCAGTACATCACCAGTTTTTGTGTTCAACATTAAGGTGTCTGCATGTCATTTATGACAGTGTATAGTGTGTGCTATAAAAAATAAATAAGATCTAATCTTTAAGATTTAACAAATTGTAAGTTATCTTAACCAGTAAATTCTGCAAAGAGACCATATATTACGGCTCATTATATCTACGATCTGTAATATAACAATAATTATAAGAATACATCACACATTAACTTTAAATTAATTATTATCTGTAAATATGTTTACAAATCTGCTTATTCCAGTTTAAAGTCAAGGCTATATTATATTTACTCCTTGTTAAATTCCATGTTTAGGTGTCAGACTTATGCAGAGGGTTGAGTTGCCACCTCGCCATGCTAAGGCACCACTTTGCTACAGGGCTGCTGCTCTTTCTGTATGGTTTCTTCATGTTTTCTATGAATAATCTTCCACCTCTTTTAATTTGATCATTTCTGCATTGGTGCTCAACTCCATTGAGTTGTTGATGGGAAGTGTAGGTTGTGACTCTGATTGGCGAGGTATGAAATCCTTCAGTTAATATCTTGTCTTTTATGGGCAATGCTGCAGTCTCAAATTTTTTTTAATGTTTATTTAGCTGAGTTTGGACATTCTCCTTTGCTCTGACCCATCGTTTTGTGGCTGAAATGTATTTTTTGTTACGATACTGTAATGATATTATCTATTGCCTTTATTATGGTTACTATCTATAAGGTAAATAACATCTTCTTCATTCTTTCAATGTTTTTTCTTTATTATTCATAATGATTTGGTAGCCCAGGTGCTTGAGGTGATGAGAAATAGGCAATTTGATTAACATTAATTTAGTTTAAGAAGAAAAGTTGAATATGATATGTAAGTTAACCTGTGGATTGAATACATTTGATAAACATATTATGCTTTTTATATTTGTTGAGTATTACACCCAACTAGTTATTTTATATATAAAAAATGTTATTTTTTCATATTTTATTCATGAGCTATATTAAAATTGCACTTTGTTTTTTTTTTCTATTTAAATTGGAAGCTATTAATCTGAACTAATCTATTGACCTGAAGAAGGGGACATTACTCCTTAAAAACTTCAGCTGATTGATGTTAACAGATTTGGACTTCTGAATGGGTTAATTTAGATCCAGTTGATGATTGTGTAGTTGTGTGTTAAAAGGTTGGGTTAATTGAGGTTTACGTAATTAGCCCCCGGTAAGGATCAATCAGATTTATTGATGTATTTGAATTTTCATATGTATTATGAAAAGGTTTACAATATTTTTATTTTCTTCTCTCCAGTGTGTAATGCATATTATATGTAATGCTAAAATCATTTATTTTGGCAACTTCCTAGTTTATTGTAATAAAAAAAATCCTTTATTATTGTAATTGTGTTTTTTGAATATAATCTTTTGTGTATTATTTAATATTACAGGTTTCCTGGTGTGGTATTTCCATCCATCCATTATCCAACCCGCAATATCCTAACATAGGGTCACGGGGGTCTGCTCTTGCCAATCCCAGCCAACACAGGGAGCAAGGCAGGAAACAAACCCTGGGCAGGGTGCCAGCCCACCGCAGGGCGCACACACACACACACCCACACACCAAGGACACACTAAGGACAATTTAGAATTGCCAATGCACCTAACCTGCATGTCTTTGGACTGTGAGAGGAAACCCATGCAGACACGGCGAGAACATGCAAACTCCATGCTGGGAGTTCCTGGGAAGTGAACCCTGGTCTCCTAACTACCCACTGTGCCACCGTGCCACCCGGTGTGGTATTTGATAGTTAGTGCTCTGTATTTCACATTGATGTGCCCATAGTGTGTGCCTGAGTGTGTCCTGTGATGGAATATCCTCCTGTCCTCAGAAGCTTTCTGTTTTGTACTCATTGCGGACAGGGTCGTCAATTGATTCTTTACTCGAAAGATGGGGTTCAAATAATTCAAATACAAATGGCATGGCCACTTATGAGTAATCATGGTGGTTAAAATTTTAAATGCCATGCCAATGAAATACACATAGTTCAAAACTCCCATAATGAGTAACTACTAAAATAGTGAGGCTATGAGGTATACTATTTACAATTTTATTTTAGTCTTCGCATCTCAGCAAACATGTACACTTGTGCCACAGTGATTACCAGGGACAAAGACTGTCAGAAATGAAAAGTCAACTGCTCACCTTTATGATCTTTGTCATGGCTGCTCTCGTGCTTCACGTCAGGATGGCTGCAGAGAAATAAAGAAAAAATAAACACTTGACATTGAAGGCAACACCTAATGAAAATATCCCTCAAGTCCTGTCCACTGCTTATCTGCGTGCTGCGCTTAAACACGCACTGGGACGACACCTTGAAAAGTATGACTGGTCTGTCTGATCGGAATCTGACTGCTACGCTGGTTGCACGTTGTCCATAGAACTGATTACAGGTCAGATTCTGTTAAAATAAAGAACTCGCAACTAAAAAAATAATCCGTTATAACGAGTATTTCTTTATAATGGAATTGGACAACTGCGCAGTCTTTCAGCACGTACAGCTCACAAAGCAGACAGCAGAATGTCGAGCTCGATGGCAACGTCTATTTTCTTCTTGCTAGCATCAATAGCAGCGAGAAGTTCAAAATTATTTTTTTAAACGGTGCACCTCGGTGTCCACAGCGGGCAGTCAGTACTATTAGACTTCGAGGTCAGGGGTCCTTCCTTGGTGTCACTTGAATTAAATGAACGACGCCCCTCGGTGTCCATAACGGGCGCCATTTAACTTTCATAAAAGATGTTTGTCGGGTTGAAATGCCCTAAATGAATTTGTTATTTTGTGAGTCCAACCTTTTTTTTAACTTGGAAACGTTTTATGTAAAAAGATCACGATAAAAAGATCGAGGAAATCACTGTCGGATGCGTAAATTTGCGAGCACAAAATTCCGACGCATTCAAATGCAACTTTTTCTTATTTTTAAAGTTTATGGTGTGCAGGTGCTCATATGGTACAACTTATGCGAATTTACGAGGGAAGCCTAGCAGTCAGCTCTTTTGCTAAAGGGCGTGCCAAAAATAAAAAAATAATCCTCCTTCTGATCAATGTGCTCATTGAAGTAAAATCATAACTGGAGAAACCTAGAAATAAGCGACAGAGTTTAAAAGCAGCGGCGAACCTTCCGAACTCGCAAGTACAGCGGGTCATCGATTTGATTGACAGTTATCCCGTCCCTAGGTACGCCCACAATGCCTCGGGTTTGCATTAACTTTTCTCGAGCTACGCAAACCAAGTGACATAAACGTGCGATCTACTGTAATTCGCTGCTCCGCGAGTCAGGTACAGAAGAAACACGCTTGTTTTGTTGCTTTTTTTTAATGAAAAATGACCTCGTTGTAATAAATTTTGCAGCTAAAATGGACTTCGCTGTAATTATGTTTTTTTATTAGTTCTGTAGGAAATTGGCCTGGACCAAAAAACAATCCTTAAAACCAGGATTTCGTTAAAACGGAGTTCGTTCTAACGGAATTTGGCATGTTTTGTTGTGTAAAATTTGATTTGCTTGTATAACGTGTATAGATCTGTTATTGTTTGACTAAATGATGACAAATGCCCACCTGCTCCATCACCTGGATGCAGTTTGCAGGACTAGATGGTATCCTAAAAATCTACTTGACTGAGTGTCAGCTTCAAGCTGTAATGAGTGTTGATAGATGGCTTCTTCTGATCTGTAAGTTGTTCCTCAAATCCGTTTTGCTACAGTGCTCACAACATTTCATTGGATTTTGAAACAGCAAGCTCCAATAAACAAATCTCTTTAAAGTAAAACAAACTCTGATTGGGAATTTCAGAACTAACAAACTGAAAAGTGGCAAATATACTCGACTAAGATGTCAGTCAAAAGACAGACAGGAATAGATTCTTAATTAAAACTGTTTGGATCATAAAAAACATCCATCTGCCTCTATGAGAGCATTCTAAGCTTTTATTTCCTACATCAAATTAGTCAATGGATAGCCCTGTGGCAGAGTACTGATAGCACTTAAATGCTGTCACCCATCCTTTCTGTTTCTTGAAGCATGCTCCAAAATCTCAAAGACATGCATATTAGGTGGAATTCTCGCTTCAAAATGGATCAATAGAAATAAGGGCATGAAAGAGTGTGCTCTGCTATTAACCCCCATGACCATCTACTGGATTAGCCAGCTTTGGAAAAGTAAGTAAATGAATAAGAGATTCATATTGAGGCAGCACAGATCTCTGCTAGAGGGCAGAAGGTCATTTTTGCTTCATTACATTTGGGTGGTTGGCAGTTTTTCATATTTGAAGACCAATTTGATCAGACTAGGAGTTTGCCATCAACATTAAGTTTGTACACCCGTTTAATATTTGCTTGTGATATAACTATAATCATGCCATGGGTTTGCTGCCACTGATCGCTGTGGACTTAATAGAGGAAGGTTTTCTCTTAATAAGAAACAAATCTTCACCTTCAATGGAATTCTCTAGTTCTTCACCAAGTCTAATCAAAAACATTTAGTCTTTTATTTTAGTTGCAGAAAAAATATCATTCTACCTAACAACAAAAAGTGTGCATGTCTTTTTACATTATTTATGATCATGCTCCCTGTTATACTGAAGAATGTCATTAGTCTTCTCTTTATTTTAGGTCCTTTCTGAATTTGTTTTTTTATTTATAGTCACAGAAGAAAATAACACAATCTGAGTCTGATTAAACTTGTCATCATCAGCAGCAACAAAGACATTTTTCAACAGCAAACAATTTTTGGACACCTTTAAAGACAAAACCCCACTGCCTCTCCACTGTGTATCTGCTTTAGTATAAATGAAGCTACAGTTCTCACCTGTGGTCGCCAAAAGACAGAGACAGAGTCAAGCACAGACAGAGAGTCCAGAATAACGCCCCCATGCTTGTCAAGAGTGCCGGAGAGTGACAAGGTGAGAGAGCAGTGATTGTGCCTTTATACATTGTGATTGGGGGTGGCAGCAGATGTGTGAGTGATGGGAAAACACGCCTGGCATACAGAACTGGTTGTGAAATTCTGTCAGTGGTGAGCAACGTCTGCTAATGCAAACACCAATGTGACTTGGCGCTAGGACATTGTTTATCATTAACTCTTTTAAAAGCTAAATCTGGTCAAGGTAAATGCAAATAAGTGGCAAACTGTGTCAGGAAGGCGGCAAGCAGTTTACCTTATGTAGGGTGTAAAGGAATTTTAACTGTGTGTAGTGAAAGAGTGTTGACCAAGTGCTGGGAATTGCCAATGATGCCATGCTGGCCCTTTGAACCGACCATTGCTAGGAAATGCTGAGATAGTGCAGCACACTATAATGTTTACTTTCTACCAATAGGCAGGCATTGTGAAATAACTGACCTGTGGTACTGGAATGTGCATTTTCTTTTAATGGATAATAATAAACATATCAGACTGTTTAAAAAGCCTCGCTTAATGCCATTTTGGTAGATTGAAAACCAGTGGAGATCCAGTCGAAAAGACTCTCTAAAGTGAGTTCATTCAGCCGAATTCCACTTTGTCAAAATGAAACAATAAGACCTATGTGTGCTGATCAGTGTGAGGAAAATTGGATCAACATATAAGTTGTTTGTACAAGAATATATGTGCTGACATAGCATTGCCTATTGTGTTGAATTAAATTTTTTTAAAGCACAAAGGTTTATCAATCAATCAATATTTCTTTTTCATACAGTAACAGATCACATAATGCTTTACAGAGCAAACATGAATTTGAAGTATTCATACATATACTGATTGATTGATTATGAAAGTCAAAGGAGGTTGAAACTTACCTGGGCTGTATTGGACTTAAGACAGAAACTAAGTGTTGTCAGAGAGGAAGCCCATAGCAGGGCACCAGCTTACAATTACAAAAACCAAATGCAAGAAAATTCAATTCACCTAAAACTATAAAGAAGCAAACCTGTTCACAAAAATCAATTGAATGTATCACATGACAATACAATAGAATCAGGGCCAGCAGAGTTGGTTGAAAAGAGTCAAATTACGGAATATATACCTGCGTAGTCAATTAACATGCTTAAAAGAGTTTTAAAGTGTGACCATTGACAGCAAGAGCGGCGTTTGGGGGTGGCAAGTGGGGCAACTGCCCCAGGCCCTGCGCCTAGCTTTTGAGGTCCGGGTGTTCCGTTCGAGCAGATTCGTCAAGTTATATTCTCCAGTACATATATATTTGAGATGCTTCTAAGAGGGACCTTTTTAAAATCCCTCTTCAGGGTCAAATTCCATACATGTATGTCTTTGAAAACATTCCATAGTCCGAATATTAAAGCACAAAAACATGTATCGCTAATGATAACCAGCTGACATGACATCAACGTGAGTTATGACTGTGACATCCTGCATATCGAGACTCAGAGTATACTTTTCTAGAAGAGGCCCTGTTAATTTCTGCATGACACCGCATTTTGAACTGTTGTGGTATTGTCATGAATTATGAATTGCACTTTTTAAATAGACTATATCATTATATTTTGATAAAGTCCACGTGTTATCTTGCAAAAAATTAGCTGAATACTGCAATGAGAAAATCCAGTGTATGTTAACATTATTTTTATTAAATTCATGCACAAGTTTATACAGTCCACACATACCAGTAACAGCATTTGATGTAACTGCCCCCACATTTGGTTGGTCAGCTCCAGGCCCCGCATACCCCTAAGGTCACCTCTGATTGATAGACCTTTATATTCAGACCTAAAAAAGATGATGACACACGTATTGTGTTTCCCAAGGATTCACACTTTGCTAGTTATTTGCTTAGAAGTTTCAAGCTTGTTCACTCAATCCAGCCTTACAAACATTTCATGCAGCTGACAGGCACTCCTGGATATTGGATGACAGTGCACAAACAGCATGGTGTGAGTGCATGGGAACATTCATTAAAAACTGGCTCCAACTTGTATTTGGGAATTGTGTGAATACCTATATTTCCAGAGTGAAGGCAAAATGTATGTCCAAGGCAATATAGGTATCCTGATCGTAATGACAGAATAACATTTAGGTTGGACTTGGGTGTAGTACAAGACAGTTTGGGGACAAATTATGTTTTAACCAGGGGGGGTGGGTTTGGTGAATCTTACAATGTGAATTTGTGCCCAGATGACGTAGGCCTGGCAAACTTGCACACGTCTGGGCAGACTAGGAGCAAGTGTAGAATAAAATTGGAGTGAGAATGACACTATGGGTGTGTTAAATGATAAAGTTGGATACAAGACTTGAGAATAATCAGAGGACAAGTGATTGTATGATGTGGATTAATGGAATACAGTGGAAATGGCCAAGGACTGGGCACTTTGGTAACAGAGGTAGAATAAGACTTGGATGGCTGTTGCATCTTCAGGATTTAGAGGAAAGCAGATGACTCTGGTAAGGGCACATATTGTGCCATCATTCGGGTCACCTGTCGCTGCAGCCATGCACTACTTACTCTTACATTCTGGGAGGTGGTTCAAGAGCCTAAATGCCAGCACCAGTAAGCTCAGGGGCAGCATTACCTTGCTGAGCTCAAAATCCAAGAACTAGACCAGCTACACCTTTCCCACCTCTGCTATCCTGAGACTTTCCTCCATAAGCGTCCATTTTCACTTCCACTTCAAACTCCTGCCATCAGTTTTTTTTGCTATGGAGGGGCTGTACTTTAACTCTCCCTTATTATCAAAGAACCCCATGGAGTTTGCTCTGTGACAATACTCCCGTATCTTGGGCCTCCTATTGCCCAAGATGTCTTTGTCACAATCTCTTATTCTTTGCTTCACACTTGAAATCCACTTTTTAAGCTCTCATCATGCACATAGGAAACGACATACCTTGACATCTTACACATCAGAAAAGAAACAGAGGAAATAAAGAGCCCAAAAGTAAAGAAATCCTGTATGTCTTGTAGAGTTGCCAAAGAGAGGTGGCAGGCACCTTCTCTTTTCATTAAGTACCTTCTGCCAATAGTTATGCCTATAAAGGACCTTGGGATTCTGTTGTTTGTTTCTGTTCCCCACCAATTTTACCTATCATCTTCACTCATTCTTTTCTCTCCTTCTAACAGATGAACCTCTATCCTAATTGCAACGTTTTTTGCCATTTTGCCAAGGACTGATATTTCGACATCAGAGATTACTCTATGTAGCAACATAGTTCCTGCCTTGTTCTTCTGTCCTCTGGGGGTTGTTACCTGGACTTACTGGCTTCTTGCTTATCATGTGCACCCTTCTCCTCTAGCATACCTCACATATACAAGCGACAGGCACAGCCCAGCCCAAACTCATTTCATCATCCTGGGCATCACCTGTCCTTTGTGATTTCCACATTGCCCTGTACACAGATAGCTCCTTTCTCTATCTCGTCTCACTTATGTCGGGTTCTCTGAGCCTTTTAAATTTCAACAGGGCTTTGTTTGTCCCAAAGGAACTTCTGAGCTTTCCAGCAATCCTTTGAAAGCACAGGCCAATGACATAACAACAATATCTATGTATCTATGTTAGCATTGAAGTAATTATAATTTTCTCTCTGTTCATTCTCACTAAAGGAAAAAAAATATGGTAATGTAGAGCAGTCTCTGAACAGGTACACCTAGTGTGTGTATTGAAGTTTCCAGAATAGCATCTCCACCCCATGTAGGTGTGAGATTCAATCTAGAACATTCATCTAGTTAGGGCAAAGTCCTTCTACTATGGCACCTTCTGAAAGAACAGGGAAGTCTTAACACAATGAAACTCCAAAACTCACCCAGTGATCCAAAACACCCAAACCACAAGAACTAAAAAAATCAGACCATTATATTACATACAAGATCACAGAGTGAAAAAAAAAATCCAAAAAAAAACCCCAAAAAAACAAGGCTGACTTCCATCTCTCGATGCATCTGCATTTACATTCTGCTCCAAATTCTTAATTCTATGGCCATAAGCATGTCTCCTGCTGTAAACTTGTTTACTGGTTTTGTCGTGATCAGGCTTATCATTTTATTTTTATTCCAAGTGTTCACTGGCCTTTAAAATTATTTATGTATGTATATATATTTATGTATTTGTTCCTGGGGTTTTGAAGGTCAAGGAATCTATTGGTAATGTTTATTTTGTGTTAAATGAGATTCACATTTTACTTATGGGTACCAACATTCTGGAATAGTTTTGTTGATGGTTGGCTGGGATGACTGGGAGTGTGCAACTCATGAAGTCATTACCCCAACAGCATAAATGTCTGCATCTTACATTTCCTGATCACTGAAGATTTGGTTTCACGAATTAAAAACCTTTAGCATCTTCCTTATTCCCTTATGAAAATGAAATACATTACAATATACCGAAATATATCTCTCAATATAATATAAAATATATGTAGTATTTGTACGTAGCTTAAATATATATTTTTAAGATTATATTTTTGAAATATAACCAAAAATACATTTTCATTAATATATTGTATTTGTAAATGCATTGTGCATAAAATTGTTTTGATCTATATTTGTGGAAGGTGTTTGAATGAGTCCAGTTTATTGATTTCAGCACATGTAGGATGTGATATATTACACTCCGAAACATCTGTACTGCAAGCTTGATATTTTTGACATTACAAGTTAAATTGTTTAAAAAAGTTATCAAATTGTTAAATGTTTATCTCTTCAAAATTGGTTTCTAGATATGAAAAAAATCTCCTGTCAGGCTAACATTTTTAACTATAAATATATCTATAATATTCAAACATTTATTCTTAAGGAGATTTTCTATTCATAGAAAATATACACACAAGTTCTTTTTATATTAAAATATATATTATATGTACATTATATTATAATTAATATATTACAGTAAATCTAAAATTATATTGTCGTACATGTGCTCTACAGTATATTATTCCTACTATTTTAAAATATATTAAGAAATATATTTTTATATGTTGGAAAATATATTGTAATATACAGTAATGACAATATATTTCAGAATACTATACAATATTGCAGTATACATGTATTTATCCTTGAAGTATTTTGTAACATATTTTAAAATATATTAATATTAGAAGCAATATTTAAATATATATATATATTTTGATATATTTCATTTTTGAAAGCATTTTTAGTATCTGAGTTATTGGTTTCAACAACTTTCTCTGTTCTCAGACTTATGAATTACTTCTCAATTTTGTGGCTTTATATGTGTACTCTTTTTAGCTTACAACTTACTGCTCTGTTTTTTGACCACAATGTTGGCTACACATCCTGATCTTTCCTTTTATAATATTAGCCTTTCCTGGTATGACTCCCCTAATTGAATTCTGATTAGTCAGTGCTACCCCCGATTCCATTCTCCCTCTCAAAATTGATGTTTCCCTGTGCCAGTGTTGCAGGTTTTACTGGTTCAGATTACTGAACTTTTGTTTATATTTTTCAACAACTCCTCATTCAGGGACTGCAAGAATATTTGGATAGATTCCAACTATAAACTTAACACTCTTGATATTTGAACTTCAGGTCTCACCAGTAATACTACTCCTGCTACTGCTACTACTCTAAAAGGCAGTTAGAGAGGAATACAGCAGATAAGACAAAAGCTTACGCAAAGGGATTCTTTAAGTATTTTAGTAGTAAAAAACAGGAGGTGAAGAGAAATTAAAATGTACAGATAAAAGAAAAAGCAGATGCTCTAAACTTGCATTTTTCTGAGGTCTGCACATGTAAGAAACTGGATAACCTCCCAGTGGTAAAAGGGACTACAAAGGAGGTAGTGAGGGATTTAGAAATTGGAGAGGGAGATGTGCAGCTTAGATTAAATGGGCTGAAATAAAATGAATCACCAGGACCATATAATATTTATCCTTGAGCTCTTAAGGAGATTAGTTAGTACAGTTGTGGCCTGCAGGGGATGTAGCATGACACAAGCAGACACCAGGCATAGGTTTGGCACACTACACATGTTTATTATAGTGGGGAAGTGCTTCTCCCTTGCTCCCCACAGCAATGCACAGTACAACGCATGATAAAGCACAGCACAATACACTTTTCTGTACCTTCTTCTTGGCTTTTTTGTCTCTTTTGTCTTCCTCCACTCCTCCTCCGGCAAACTTCGTCCACCTCCTCCCGACTCTGGCTCCTGGAGTAATGGCAGCTTGCTCCTTTTATAGAGTAGTGTTCCAGGTATCCTGTGATCTCCTTCTGGCAGCACTTCCCAGCGGCATTCCTACCATAAAGGGCTCTGCTGTTTCAACAGTTCCCCCTGGTGGCATCCATGGAACCAAACAGGGCTGCAGCAAACTCTAGCTGCCAGTGTGTTCTGCGGGAATCCGTGGAGCCACAGCAACCCAGGGGGACAGCCGTCTAGCGCCTCAGTGGATAATGTCCTAACCACACTTTCTTCTCCAGTCCTTCCATCCTGCTGGCGTGCTAGCCAGGCAGGGCCCCTGGCGTATGCAACAAGTATAAACCCTTGACACGTATTTGTAGGAAGTCACTGCACATTATAGAAATTCCAAAGGACTGGAAAATGGAAAATATTATCCAATTGTAAAAGGATGATTAGGGACATCCTAGCACCTTTAGGCCAGTAAGCGTAATGTGCATCACAGGTAAATTCATGGAAGGAATTTTTAAGGAAAATATTGAGCAACACATGGCAAGAACAGGAGTTTTACTAATCGGTCAGCATGAGTTCAGATGAGGGAGGTCATTTTTACCAACGTGCTGGAATTCGAAGTAACAAAATGGTATGGACAAAGTGGAGCATATGATTTTATTTATCTTGACTTTCAGATAGCATTTGACAAGATCCCACACAATAGGTTGGGCATTAAACTAAAGAAGTGGGAATTCAGGGTACATAGATGGGTGCAGCTTTGGCTCAGATACAAGAAGCAGAGAGTTATGGTGTGAGGAACCTTATCAAAATTGGCTGATGTAAGGGTGGTGCCCTACAAGGGTCAGTGCTAGGGCCATTGGTATTTTTATATATATGTATATATTCATGGCATTCGTAGTCTGAATCACAATCTGATTGTATGGGTGGTTACCTACCAGGTAACGCTTGTGGTTGGTCTGTAAGTCGGCAAACATCCACCATGGTGCTCTCTTTCAGTTGTGTAAAGCAGATCATAGGATGTTGCATAGTTTACTGTTAAATAATACCTGGTAGGTAACCACCCATATAATCAGATTGTGATTCAGACTACGAATGCCACAAATGTAATTACCCCGATCTACATGCTGTCAAATAAACGAACCACACGCTGTGGCACAACATAAAGAGGCTATGCCGCTGACGCCCGAGGTTCGATCCCCAAGAGAGGGTGCAGTGGAGTGTGTACGCCTGATGAGCCCAGAATTAGGGCGAAACACGTGTCACATACTCTTTGCATTATTTGACAGTAAACTATGCAATATATATATATTATATATATATATATATATATATATATATATATATATATATTGTCACGCACATGCGATTAGGGGGCCGCGTACAAACCGAAACGGTATCGTGAAGTTGCATGTCAGAAGGGAATGGCGGGGTACTAACCTCTCTCTTTATTCCTGCAGAAAGAAAGACGCACCGCTGCCATGACTCTGCCCTGACTCGCTAACCATGCATCATCACTTCCACCCTTCCTCTGTCGGCTCCTGATGACGTCAGCACTCCCAGTATCCATCTCGGCTCCTTCCCAGCAAACCTCTCTCTACTTCTGGTCCCTCATCATAAATGCTCCCCCTCTGCCATTTTGACTGTCGGCTGTATAGGGAAATGCAATACTGCACTGACAACTTAATTTGTTTTGAATATTTCTTACAGTATATGGGACCGGAATCCCCAAACCTTGATGACTTGTGTGTCTTTTTTTTACAATATATTGTGGAGGATGGCCGGCCGTTTATCCCGGCCAATATCCCCAAGCTGCCAGGTGGAGCCCCCCTTGCAGCATGGAGGTCCCCAGAAGACCAGCAGGGCATCATGGACAATGAAGTTTTTATGCACAGCCCTGCTGGATGCCATAGGGGCCACTAGGGGACGCTGCAGGGAGGAGCAATGGATATTTTCCCTATGCCCCGGAAGCACACATGGACAAGAGGAATGACGTGCTTCCGGGGTGAAGAAAAGAACTTGCACCTGACCCGGAAGTGATTGAGAGTCACAGGGACTGGGGATTAGGAACACTTCCGGGTCAGGAGATATAAAAGGACTGTGGGAGCTCCCAGACGGTGAGCTGAGCTGGGTGGAAGGGTGGCAACGTGTCTGGGAGTCGGAGGATTGATTTATTGTGTTTATTTGTGATTTATATGAGTATTGTGGTGGAGAGTGTGCTTTGTGCACTGTGGCGATTAAATAAAGTCAAGTATTGGACTTTTACCTGGTGTTTGGAGTCATGGACAGGGGTTCAAGGGAGCAAGAGCGCCCCCTATCTACCACAATATATATATATACAGTGGGTACGGAAAGTATTCAGACCCCCTTCAATTTTTCACTCTTTGTTATATTGCAGCCATTTGCTAAAATCATTTAAATTAATTTTTTTCCCTCATTAATGTACACACAGCACCCCATATTGACAGACAAAAAAAATAATTTTTGAAATTGTTGCAGATTTATTAAAAAAGAAAAACTGAAATATCACATGGTCCTAAGTATTCAGACCCTTTGCTCAGTATTTAGTAGAAGCACCCTTTTGAGCTAATACAGCCATGAGTCTTGGGAAAGA
Source organism: Polypterus bichir lapradei (assembly GCA_026402145.1). Classification (NCBI taxonomy): domain Eukaryota; kingdom Metazoa; phylum Chordata; class Cladistia; order Polypteriformes; family Polypteridae; genus Polypterus; species Polypterus bichir. The sequence continues at coordinate 84,712,194 of JANRMT010028174.1, forward strand.
TGCAACAAGTTTTTCACACCTGGATTTGGGGATCCTCTGCCATTCCTCCTTGCAGATCCTCTCCAGTTCTGTCAGGTTGGATGGTAAAAGTTGGTGGACAGCCATTTTTAGGTCTCTCCAGAAATGCTCAGTTGGGTTTAAGTCAGGGCTCTGGCTGGGCCATTCAAGAACAGTCACAGAGTTGTTGTGAAGCCACTCCTTCGTTATTTTAGCTGTGTGCTTAGGGTCATTGTCTTGTTGGAAGGTAAACCTTCGGCCCAGTCGGAGGTCCTTAGTACTTTGGAGAAGGTTTTTGTCCAGGATATCCCTGTACTTGGCCGCATTCATCTTTCCCTCGATTGCAACCAGTCATCCTGTCCCTGCAGCTGAAAAACACCCCCACAGCATGATGCTGCCACCGCCATGCTTCACTGTGGGGACTGTATTGGATAAGTGATGAGCAGTGCCTGGTTGTCTCCACACATACCGCTTAGAATTAAGGCCAAAAAGTTCTATCTTGGTCTCATATTACCGCACATTCTGAGGAACTGACGACGGAGGAGTTGACGGAACTACAGACGCAGCAACATACGGAGGTTCTGCAGGAGAATGGTATGGCAGAGGAGCTAGAGGTGGAGGAGGTTATCTCTTCAAGTGAAATAAAGGAAGTGTTGGCAACATGGGAAAAAGTTCCGGACTTTAAAGAAAAGAAACACCTTGAAAAAGTTGCAACTGGTCGTGCAGCGGCACTATTTAATGACATTTGCCTAACTCATTTTAGAAACATTCTAAAGGGTAGGAAGAAAAAAAGCTCCTTGGACAGGTTTCTATTGAAACGCCCTGTGAATGAAAGTGACGAAAGTGTGGCAAAAAAGAAAAAAACTAGTGAAGAAGAAAATGAAGTTAAGCAAAAGTGAAGTGAAAGAAAAAATAATACAATATGCTAATCGGCTCCTTCAACATCTGTTTATTTCTTTAGATTCTCTTTTATGTATTAGGTTTTATTTTGTTTGTATACAATATTTGTTCATTATAAATACATTTTTCTTGTTGAAAACATTTAACAAAAAATTGGGGTGGTTTTTTGGGGGCTGGCACGAATTAATCTCATTTCAATGGGGAAAATTGATTTGAGAAAAGAGCATTTTGACTTACGTGCTCGGTCACGGAATGAATTAAACTTGTATCTCAAGATACCACTGTATATATAAATGATTTGAATAAGAATATAAACAACAAGCTAGTTAAATTTGCAGATGATACCAAGATAGGTGGATTAGTAGATAATCTAGAATCCATTGAATCATTACAGATGGACTTGGGCAGCATATAGGCTTGGGCAGATTTTTTGGCAGATGAAATTTAAAGTAAGTAAATGTTAAGCATTACATGCTGGAAGTAAAAATGCTAGATTTGAATACACAATTTGAAAATTTAAAGTACACCTTATGAGAAGGATTTAGGAGTTGCAGTGGACTTGACACTATCAACTGCCAGAAAGTGTTCAGAAGCCATTAAGAAGGCTAGCCAAATGTTAGGTTATAGAGCACAAAGTGTAGAGTACAAGTAAAAGGAGGTTATCCTCAAGCAAATTATAACACACTGATGAGGCTTCACTTGGACTAATGTGTACAGTTTTGGTCTCTTGGCTACAAAAAAAACAGTGAAGCACTAAAAAAGTCCAAGGAAGAGTGACTAGGCTGATTCCTGGGCTACTGGGGATGTGCTATGAGGAAAGATTAAAGGAGAAAGTGTGCTGCATGTGATGTCACCAATGTGAAGAGATAAAGGTCAACGCTGTACACTACCTGGTTATCCATGATTGCCAATTCTCCTCAAAGGGACTAGCTACAGTGAGTTCATCAACTATCACTGTCTTCCTTTTTTCCACTCTGTTGTGGTATGTGAAACATGAGACATCAGCTTCTCTTCTGTTTGTGAGGTCCAAAACACATGCATTCTTAATAACTTGACCCTGAATTATATGAATTGTACTTCCGGTTAAGCATTGATTAGTTGCCAGCTCCATTGCAAATAGAGCCCATCCCTTCAACCAAACACAAAATGAAACCTATTTGAATTTATTGCAGAGAGTCGCAGACTAGTTGTGGTGAATGGCTGGGGATTTCACATTAGGTGACTCGCTAAGATTATGTAAATGAAAACTATAAAATTGAAAATCACTGGAAAAGTTGCATAATGTGACATAACCTTTAAATAGCATCAACAATCAAAATGTCACACACTGGGTTGCTGAGCACCCGACTGACAATGAGTGTTCTTAATAAATAAACGGATTATGTATTCAAAGCTGTTACCACCATATCACTGACATAATGTCCTCAATAAAAAGATAAAAATAATAATAATGTGAAATAATTAAGTAAAATGAAAAGTAATACTCCAAGAATTTGCCAAAGTACAAAAAACTAAGACTCACAACAAAGTACCACCTTATTAAAGTGCTTTGGAGTGAGTTGCTGGAAGAAAAATTGTAAATGAAAGTGTTGGGATGTCCACTTTTTCTACTGTTTATTGTTTGAAGAAAGGAAAGAAATAGCTCTACAGATTTTTTTTTTTTTTGTTAATGGGCATTTCTTTCTTTGTAATGAATAGCAATACACTGAGCAGCTCTTGATGTTAATTCAAGTCCGAGCCTACAGCATATTTTAAAGGGCTGGCTGCTTGATTCCCAGTTCCCTTAAGTGGAGTGATTGGATGGTAGACAACTGGCTTCATACTAGGTCTTCCTACCCTCGCCTTTAAATAGGCAGCCTAGTCCCAGCATCCTCAGTTAAGTGCAATGTGTTGGAATCTGTCAACAATAATCTCTCTGTTGTCAGCATGACAAAAACACAATAAATTATTTTGAGCAATGAAGAAAATAATTGACCGAGATACAAATCAAAGGGTGAGATGAAAGAACAGTCGAAGAGTGGCTGAACGTCAGAACTAAAAGAAACGTGAGAACCAGAGTGCCCTGTTATATTAAGGGTATGGGACAAAATAGAGAGTCTCAGAGAAAAAGGGGGGTCAAAACGGAAGCAGAACTTTATTCTAAACTTTTATGTATAGTACTAACATGGAGGAAAAAATTTTACAGTCACGTGGAACCACCCGGAATAGTGTTAATGAATTTAAAATAAACAAAATGATCAAAGAATCCAAAATAACTTGAATCAGTTTGAAAATGCACAGTAAACATATAACTGAATTCTACATCTAAAATCCTTAAGAAAGGATTATTAAGTTACCACAAAAAAGTTTAGTAAATCCATGATGAACTAAAATATAAATGGAGAATCCTAAGACACACTCTGTCTGTGACAGAGTTAGGTCAGGCACCCCTAGCATCTGTTGGGTCACCTGCTCTCTAACTTTCCAAGGCAGCATAACATGTTTGCACCAAGGCCAAGACCATCAGTGTATTGGTAGCCATGGCATTTTCACTTTTGACACACTGTAACACCACACTGATCTACCAGAGCCTGGCGTCTACCCACACTGGCATGTATAGGACCTCATTTCCTAACACTATGCTTCTTCCTCTCTCCTTCACGGAAAGTTTTATGAGGCGGTTCCTGTTGCTGTATGCCAGGTAGGTCATGATCATAAATCTGGCTGCCCCTTACCAGTGTAGATACAAGAATATATTTTATAAGGTTTTGTGTTTTAGTGTAACTATATTTTAATTTGTAAAAAAGAGTGTCTCATATGAGAGGGATGCTATAAAATAAAATGCTGAACTGAAGTTATCTTTCTTCAAATCTGGGGTCTAATTTAACTTACTGTAAATTTCTGTGGTGATAAACTTAACCCTATGGCCCCTGCAGATGCAACACATTATTGGCTAAAGCCCACTATGTACCCGCCATCCAGCCCACTATTATAGACACTGTGCATCCTCGCCCCTAGTAGGTCCTTCACCAGTCCTCCTTTTCACTTCCATGTAAATGGAAGTTTGGTGATGGGGTTTAAAAATCTGCCATCGAGTTAAATTCAGATTCTGATGCACAGAGGCATTAAGCGGCGCCCATACCAATCTGTTTATCTGTGCAGCTTGGTAACTTTATTTGACCCAATGGATTTAGTTTCAAATAATATACTATTGAATTTGTTCACTTGGTTCAACATCCTGATCATTTTACTCTACATTAATTTGTGTTGATAATACATATTATATAAGTTAAAGTACTGGATTGTGTATTATCGATTGCATTGTATTCTAAAATCTTCTATTGAGTGACCACTAAGACGTAATTTACATGAAAGTACTGGATGGAGCATTTAATACCAGTTTTTAACATGGTTAGCATTTCATGTGAGCAGAATTACACCTTCTAGGTTATCGTTTAAAAACATGGGCAGAATAATACTTTTGCATAGAATGAAAAGTTACAATGGCATAACCAACCTACACAACCTGCTTTAAAACATTTCAGATTTTTACTTGTTCTCTGTCAAGTGCCTGAAATACCTTCATACATTTCCCTCTTACATGGCATGGCTTCATGTTGGCTCAAATCCATTTTTCTGTGCCTTCTTTTCAATATTGCATGTTTGTGATGGCCAGTTAATCCACAAAGAAAAAGGAGCTAAATTATAACAAAATGGATACGCACGCAACCTTAGAGGAAATAGGGACCTTCTATTGGTCTGTCTGTGCACATTAAATATTTTTTCTACATCTCTTATGTTTCATAAGCAACAGGTGCAGGCTGGGAAAAGATCCTGAATGACCTCTCGAAATGGGATGATTTCTTGGCATCGAGAAAAGAATGCAAAGTTTGCAGGTCAGGGTTTTATAAACAGGAAAATGCTGACTAATTCTGGCATGAAGTCAGAATGTAAAACATTAAATGTAATCTACATTTGATAACGGGTGCCTGCTTTATTTTACACACTACATTAATATATCATTTTTAATGTTAATTAGTCCAAAAGAAGGCCCTTTTCACCAGCTTGGTGTAGTCGTAAAAATGAACCCTTTAACCTCTAGGGTAAAGCTATGAGTGAATCTTTACTCAAAGGACTGGGGTTTTTGACACTTTTCTAAAGAAACCTGTGATTTGATAATCAACTGGTGGTATTTCCACATCAGGTTGGCTTGTATTGTAGTAAGGTAGAACTCTTTTGAAAAGTCACATTGCTCTGGGGAGAGTTCCAGAAGGTGGCAGACGTGATCATGGTTTGAGAGGGTTTAGTGGGTTTAGTGCTTGGCTCAAGTACTGTTTACACTCAGTGCGTTTCTTTTTTTTTTTTTTTTAACTTTTATTGAATTTATTTAAATAATGGAACATTCCATACAATCAAGTCAAACTTAACCAAACTAAATTCAATTCAACCCCACTTATGAGAAAGAGAGAAAGGCCAACATCCATCCATCCATCCATTTTCCAACCCGCTGAATCCGAACACAGGGTCACGGGGGTCTGCTGGAGCCAATCCCAGCCAACACAGGGCACTAGGCAGGAAGCAATCCCGGGCAGGGTGCCAACCCACCGCAGAGAAAGGCCAACAGCCAGAGTAAAACATTTGAGAGTAGTATACAGGGAAAGGAGTTTTTCTCCTCAATATAAGTGCTTATTCTAAAATATTATTGATTAGATCCTGCCAGGTATTAAAAGAGCGCATTTCTTATCATCCTGAAAGGATGCCAGGTCATCTCCCAGCTCAGCCTATAGGTCCTGTAATTTTGAATCTTCTTATAATTTGTTATTCTTTCTTTGCTCACTTTATACTGTGTTCTGTTTGTAAGGCTTTCTTTTATGGTGTGTTACGAAAGGCATTATCTTCTTATATACAGTAATATGCTACCGTGGCTGTTCGTTTGTCTGTCCAGGATTTTAAATCACCTGTAGCTCGCAAACCGTTTGACCTATTGACCTGAAATTTGGTACACATATACTACATGACGTCTACTATCCGCTTTCATGGTGGTGATTGAAGTCCAAGGTTATTCCTCTTTTTATTTTTATTTTATTGTAGAATCAACTCTCGCCAGTGCCCTGTGGTGGGCTGGCGCCCTGCCTGGGGTTTGTTTCCTGCCTTGCGCCCTGTGTTGGCTGGGATTGACCCCCGTGACCCTGTAATTAGGATATAGCGGGTTGGATAATGGATGGAACTCTCGGCAGTGAGCAGCAGGGCAGCCGTGTGGCACATGTGTACGGGCGCCGTTCTCATCCCTACCACCTTCACCGTCACTTCCCCTACCTCTTCATATCTTAAATAATTCTTGAAGCAGATTGAAGACTTAAATGCCAGCTTAAGTGAAAAATTAAAGAAAACGTACTAAGTAATTGCAACACTAACATTGGCTTAATCAGTTTTAAGGCGAAAAGATGCCAACAAAAGAAGAGAAGAAGTGGGCCGCTAGGTTGGAGAAAAGAAGAGCTGCTCAGGAAGCAGCAAGCGCATCAACCTTTGAGCAAATGAATGCTAAACAGAGACTGAGAAAGAGGATGAAAACTAGGAATGCTCAAGCCAAGTTTATTCACTGCATGTTATCGTGAAGTGCGCAGTTACTGGTATGAAATAAAAATAGATTGTCATTCAGTGATACTATGTTACTTAATGCAGATTAAAGGATTTCTTTCTGTTGTATGAAAGCTCCAAATGTTGTAAGTATGCCAGGCAGCCTTCACATTGTAGTGAAAGCTTTCTCTGAAAAAATCTGATCACAAATAAATATTATATGGATAAAAGAAAATAGATCACCTAAATCAGTAAAATTGTGCAAGGGTATACATTTTGTAACAAAGTTTGGGGTTCAATTGTAGCCATTTTTGCTGAAATGCTCTTCAGTTCTCAGTCATCATGCTCTCAGCCTCACTGAGGACTGAACACAAATGAGCAAAATGCATGAGTTAAAAATAATCAGTGGTAGCCTTGACATGCATGTGTTCAATTCAAGGTTAAACATGTGCAAGTCATTTTCAGAGCTTAACGCCAAACTAAGTCTTGTCTCTACATTGGAATCACACATAGTAAGTATTATGTGTGCAGATGGTGAAGGGATTGATTCAGCTCAACAGGGTTCCTTTTATGAGATATGTTCTGTATATAGGAAGCACTTCTGCCATTGTATATTGTAACAGGCTACGGAAGACTTGGGCATGGCTTATTGCCATTTTTAATTTGGTTACAATTTTCCGCTGCATGTGCTCAAGTTGCATTAATTGCAATAGATGGCCAATAATCAAAAGGGTGAGCGTAGCAGTGATTTCAATGTTTAATTATGATTAGGTGGAATTCATACCTTTTAATTATTTAATTTCGTGTAAAATGTGTGAGGAGAACAACAAGGAAGGTGACTTGATCTCATGGAAGACAAAGAGTACAATTAAGAGAAGAAAGCTTCACATGGGGTGAGATCATCTGTGGAGTTCTGGGACAATGCGGGTTTGGCTCCACGGTCCTATCACTGTTCGGGAGCCCTCGAACCCTACACCGTCGATAATGTCACTGAGATGAGCTAGACAGTTGAGGCAATAACAATTGAGCAAGGGGATGGTAAAGATGTGCAAAAGTGCTTTTATTAAAAAGACAATCAAAAACAAAGTGTTCAAAAAAATAAATAGTGCAGTGCTTTTAAAATTCAATATATGAATAATCCATAAAAGAAAAAACGTGGAGGTTTAAAAAAACAATAGAAAAAAAAACAATCCTTTAAAATCGAGGTTAAAATGTTCATACAGGAAGCAGTCTTTAAAAATCCACAACAATGACAAGCCTGGTGCTTCTCACCTGCTTCTCCCGCATGGGCTTTGCAGCCGGCGAGACACTCTGCAGCTGCCCTTTTACACCTCACATCCACACAAGACTGGAGACCTCCCGATCCCTGGCTTCGGGATGGCACTCATCCCAGTCCCGAGACTTGGTTCATATCCAACGGCCGGGACGCTCACGTTGGGTAATCCTCGACCAAGTCTCCCGACTCCCGCTGCCTTTCCAGCCTTCCGTGGCCAGTTGCCTTTCCCTGGTCACTCCCGCTATCTGCTCGCTCAGCGGGAGCGACTTCCAACTCCAACTCCTGGGTGTAGGCCTAACACCCAGACTTCTCGCAGCTGTCCACGAGCGCTCGCTCCTTGTCTCTGTCTCTCTCTCACCGACTTGCTTCCTCGCTCCCTATAACCTCCGTCCTCTTTTCCTTTTTTTCTCTCGTTCTTTCCTTTTCCCTTCGAACTGACTCGCGCTTCTTTTATACAGCGAGGGGCCATAGCAGCTGCAGCACATTAGCCACGGGAATAATCACGGATGTGGGCAGTCCCTCACCTGTGCACTCGGTGAGAAACGCCCACACCGCAGATCGCCCCGTGGCTTGCTATGGCCACCACGCCCACTCACCAAGCCACCGCGAGTGCGGTGATTATTTAAAAAAACGGCCTTTGCTCAGCGAGCTGTGGACCCATAAAACCACAAGTTCCTCAAGGTTCTGCCTTATTCTGATTTATATTAATGACATTAATTCTGGTATAGTTAGTAAACTTCTAAAATTCACAGATGACACTACAATTGGAGGCAGCAGAAAGAATTCAAAAAGACCTGGACAAGCTTCAGAACTGGGTGAACACCTGGAAAATGTAGTTTAATGTAGAAAAGTGCAAAGTGCAACATGTGTGCAACAGGAATGTCAATTTTAAATACAAGATGGAAGACACTGCCCTACAGGAAGCAACCTCTGAAGAGGATTTAGGGGTTTATTTGGAAACAATTTTTTTATTGTCAAAACAATGTGTAGAAGCAATTAAAAAGGCAAATAAAATGTTAGGTTATATCATCAAAACTGTTGAATATAAATCCAGGGAGATTATGCTCAGTTTATATAACACACTAGTGGGACTCCATCAGGACTATTATGTGCAGTTCTAGTTTCCATGACACAAAAAGATATAGCAGCACCTGAAGCTGTGCAGAGGACTTAAGGGCATGCCGTAATCTGACAGACTCAGAGAATTAAACCCATGTAGTGCATTTTTCGCTAAAATATTGTTATTAAATGGAATTCTTCATTAATATGAAAGTAACCTATAAGCCAGAACCCTTTCACAAGCGGTTGCATATTTTAGCAAAAAATTCATGAGTATTCAACAGGAAGACGTTTCATGGATTATGCAATGCGAGTAACGTGAGAATTTTTTATGGATGTTTTAATATTGTTTGCTTTTTCCAGTGTTGGCTTTATTAGGTTCATTTTAAGACATTAAATTAAACATTTTCTCGGACATCACTACAAAGGACATGGAAGAAGTAACATTTTTAAAAAATACTGTTTATCATTTTTGGGTAGAGTATTGCTTTAAGGTGAATCACATACTGAAAGACAACTGTGTCAATTAGGGGGAAGTGCTTTAAACCTGAAGCCAGGAAGCACTTCTTTACACATGGAGTTGTGGGAATCTTTAACAAACTGGATTTGTAAGGGGTGGTTCGGAGTATGTTGGTCTTAATGTCTTTTTGTTTAGCGCCCTCCCCCACCATAACCTATCTCCGGTTTTCGATTGGATTTTGACATTTTAGGGTCTCCTGATACTGAAAAGATTGATCTCTCGATGATGTGTGTGTGTCTGTCTGTCTGTGTGTGTCTGTGTGTCACAGTTTCTTGATGACAGTCTAAAAGTAAAACAGCTGGATGGACAATTACTAAACTTAAGTCAGTTATAAGATGACGATGTGCTGATTAGTTTTTGAGCAAAATCGTGCAAGAGAAAGAGGCCCTCTAGAGGAACCCTTAAATACCATAATTCTACAGTTAATTTTGAATTCTTCTCATTTATTATTTGGATCCTTGTCTGCTTGTTCTGATGCAACAATGCTACCACTTTTGCACCATGCTACCCTATTTTAATAGATACACAGTAGGTATAAGTAAGTAATACTGTAAATATACTATATATAGTGATGAATTTCAAGGTGGGTAAATAAGTGCCAGGAGGGAAGAAAGGAAGGTGTGACCCTAAGAGAGACACAGCAGTCATAATCTGGAAAAAAATAAGAACTGTCCTAACAGGATGTAGAAGTCAGACAGTCTGGGAGGTGCTAGTGATGCTTTGGTGAAGATGGTGTAGCAGGTGGTTAAACTACTTCCTGTCCAATAGAAGGTAACACATAGTCCTAGGTGGGACATGTGAAAATTTAATTGAGTTTGTATTCCTTCTTTTTTTCACATTTATTTATTTGGCCGACAATTCAAAGCGACTTACAATGTTTGAAATACAATTGGTTACATTTCTTTTTGATTTTTCCAATTGGTGCACAGCCAAGTGAAGTGACTTGCTCAGAGTCACACAGTGTCAGTGGTGGGATTCGAAGTCTAAAGCCTTAACCACTGCACCACACTGCCTGTTTATCATTTTGATGGCACTTGTCAGAGCATGTGCAATGTGTGTCATGATAACACAATGGGTAGGTTTTGTAAGGGCCAGTCTCATTCAGTGTAGCATCTGTACTGGACAAAACATTACCTGCCTTCTCCCAGTATGTGGATTGTAACACACGGGGAAATAGGACTATCGACCTACTGTATGCAAACGTTAAAGACGCATACAGCGCCACCCTGCTGTCTGCGCTTGGGAAAGCAGATCATAACCTGGTTCTGCTTCAGCCTCACTACAAACCAAGAGTGAGGGAGCTACCTACAACCACACGCTCATTCAGGAAGTGGTCCCCTGAGGCAGAGCAGGCTCTGAGAGACTGCTTTGGAACTATGGACTAGGATATCCTGCAGGGGTCACATAGTGAGAACATTGAGGAGATTGTTGACTGCACTACTGACTACATCAACTTCTGTATGGACATTGTAGTTCCAGTAAGAACAGTACGCTGCTATGCTAACAACAAGCCACCGATTACAAGTAACATCAAGGGCCTTTTGAATTAGAAGAAAAGGGCTTTTAAAGGCGGTGATCAGCATGAGCTCAAGCGCGTGCAGGAGTCCAGCTCAGGGCGGCGAAGGAGCAGTACAGGAGAAAGTTGGAGCAGAAGTTGCAGAATAACAGCATGAAGGAAGTATGGGATGGGATAAAGAGATCATCACTGGCTGCAGCTCGAAGTGGTGTGCCACCACCGAGAGAGACATGAAGAGAGCAAACCAGATGAACAACTTCTTTAACAGGTTTGACCACCCAAACCCACTCTCACCTCGGAGTGCTGCACCCTCCACCCATCCTTCTGCTAATACCAGCATAGGAGAGAGTTTCCTCCCACCCACAATTACAGCAGCTTAGGAAAGCAGAGAGCTGAGGAGACTTCGTTCCAGCAAAGCAGTGGGTCCAGATGGAGTATCGCCACAACTGCTGAAGGCCTGTGAGTTGGAGCTGGGGAGTCCTCTACAGTGCATCTTCAGCCTGAGCCTGGAACAGAGGAGAGTCCCGAGGCTTTGGAAAACATCTTGCATCACCCCATTCCCAAAGGTATCACGTCCTAGTGAGCTGAATGACTTCTGGCCTGTCGCTCTGACATCACATGTGATGAAGACCATGGAGCGGCTGCTGCTTCACCACCTGAGGCCACAGGTCCGCCATGCCCTCGACCCTCTGCAGTTCGCATACCGGGAGAAGGTGGGAGTGGAGGATGCCATCATCTATATGCTACACCGATCCCTCTCCCACTCGGACAGAGGCAGTGGTGCTGTAAGAATTATGTTTCTGGACTTTTGTAGCGCCTTCAACACCATCCAACCTCTGCTCCTTAGGGACAAGCTGACTGAGATGGGAGTAGATTCATACCTGGTAGCATACATCGTGGACTATCTTACAGACATGGACCATCTTACAGTATGTGCGTCTCGGGAACTGCAGGTCTGACATTGTGATCTGCAACACAGGTGCGCCTCAGGGGACTGTACTTTCTCCGGTCCTGTTCAGCCTATATACATCGGACTTTCAATACAACTCGGAATCCTGCCACATGCAAAAGTTCACTGACGACACTGCTATCATGGACTGCATCAGGAGTGGGCAGGAGGAGGAGTATTGGAACCTAATCAAGGACTTTGTTATATGGTGCAACTCAAACCACTTACACCTGAACACCAGCAAAACCAAGGAGCTGGTGGTGGATTTTAGGAGGCCCAGGCCCCTCATAGACCCCGCGATCATCAGAGGTGACTGTGTGCAGAGGGTGCAGACCTATAAATACCTGGGAGTGCAGCTGGATGATAAATTGGACTGGACTGCCAATACTGATGCTCTGTGCAAGAGAGGACAGAGCCGACTATACTTCCTTAGAAGGTTGGCATCCTTCAACATCTGCAGTAAGATGCTGCAGATGTTCTATCAGACGGTTGTGGCGAGTGCCCTCTTCTACGTGGTGATGTGCTGGGGAGGCAGCATAAAGAAGCGGGACGCCTCATACCTGGACAAACTGGTGAGGAAGGCAGACTCTATTGTAGGCACGGAGCTGGACAGTTTGACATCCGTGGCAGAGCGACAGGGCGCTGAGCAGGCTCCTGTCAATGATGGAGAATCCACTGCATCCACTGAACAGTATCATCTCCAGACAGAGAAGCAACTTCAGCGACAGACTGCTGATACTGTCCTGCTCCACTGACAGACTGAGGAGATCGTTCCTCTCCGACACTATGCGACTCTTCAATTCCACCCTGGGGGGGGGGTAAACGTTAACATTATTCAAAGTTATTGTCTGTTTTTACTTGCATTTTTATCAATCTTTAATTTAATATTGTTTTTTATCAGTATGCTGCTGATGGAGTATTTGAATTTCCCCTTGGGATTAATAAAGCATCTATCTATCTATCTATCTATCTATCTATCTATCTATCTATCTATCTATCTATCTATCTATCTATCTATCTATCTATCTATCTATCTATTTATCT
>JANRMT010028174.1:84725110-84764737 GCA_026402145.1 Polypterus bichir lapradei
ATCTATCTATCTATCTATCTATCTATCTATCTATCTATTTACTTTGTTTTCAGATAAAATAAGGATTTGTCTTTTAAAGAAGGCTAGTTTCTGTGAGCAATCCAATTATTTTTAAGAAGGAAGCATTGTAGTTTTGAGGTGGGAAAGTTTATGAACCTCCCCACCTGGTAGATGGGGAAGTCAAGACCCATTTAGGAGAGTTTAGAGGATTTTCTTTGTCTTTTTCAATACAAATTCATTTTTGGCTTTAGGTTTATCTCTAATGGTGTGTCTTTGTTTTTAATTTGTGTATAAGACTTCTTTTACGTACAGTGACTCACTACAAAGGTATCCTCTGGTGCTCCAGTATACTGTATAATGGAGTTTTGTGGTGTCCAAAGTCAACAATCTGTTTTCAGTGATAAGAATGTTTATAGAATGAGAAGTTAGAAAAACAAGAGTCACTTTCCTATGGGTATCATCCCCACTTGCTCTAGAATCAGAAAGCAGGCAGTCAGGCAGCAGCCATTCAGACTCTTTAGAATCCTGAATTCAGGAGCCCAGCGACAGAGTTGCAGTGGCCATACTTTTGGAGGAGCCTGTCCCCTGGTAAGAACCTAATGAACTTTTTGAACTAGAAAATACCTTTGAGGTAGTCTCTCACAAGACATTGCATTCAAAGGACAGAGTGTTTTTTGAAATTTTGCTATTCAGCCATGGAGTACTGAGATTTTGAACTGATTATTCAGTTAACCTGAATGACTTTAAAGGCACAAAAAACAAATAAAGGGACTGTTGAAGCCTTAAAGAAATAAAAAAAAAAAAAAAAAAATGGCTACCTAATTATGTGGGATGGCAAAGTGGATGTGCTGTTGCATTTCAGCTCTAGAAGTGTCGGTTGAAATCCTAGGCTGATTGCTGGCTTTATGGAGTTTGTATATTCTCTGTGTTTTCGCAAGTTATTTTGTTTTTACTCCCATGTCCCAAACTCATATGAGTTTGTTGTTGACTCCAACCTGATTCTACTGTATATGAGGGAGTATGGATCTGTGCATGAATATGTTCAGCGATGGTCTGGCCACCCATCTAGCCCTGGTTTCTGCTTTGCAGTCAATTCTACTGGGACAGCCTCTGGCCCCTGTGACCTTGAAACTGGATAAGCAGGTTCACAAAATGGATGTATAGATTGATGAATGGAACAGACTGTCAAAAATTGGATTAAACACATTTAGAAAATGAATTAAATAAATTCTAACAAAGATGCAAGATATTTATGATTACATTCTACAGAACTGAAAGATCTGAAAAGTTTAGTGAACTTTGATAATTTTTGATAAGTCAGGACAAAGTGAGCATGTCTACCTGTAGTTGCTTAAGCACCTTTTAAAAGAGTAGAAGTACAGTAGAGCCTCCTAGTGGCCATAGAGGAATATGAGAATAGTGTTTTATTTTACCAGTATAATATAAGCTTATGATCATTATCTTAATGTTTTTGATTGTGCACATGCTTTCAAGTATCATATTGAGTTTTAATGTGGGTGTAATTTACATGTTAGTTAGGTATAGAACCTTGTGAGACAACATGGAATGATCATTTACAGAATAAAATGCATAGAGCTTGACAGGCTAATGAAGTTAGTAAACAAGTCGTACCAGGGAAATGTGTAGAAGAAGGCAAGGGGATTGCCATTTAAAGAGCACTATTCTCAGTTAACCTTCATATTAAAGAGCATCTGCTCCATGGACAACACCAGAAAGTGCTATACTAGTTGATTAACAATTCAAACTAAACAGATACTGTAGTAGTAGGATGTTCAACCATGTTAGCCATTATGCATGCAATGAGAAGTCAAGGAAAATTACACCTTTTATTGGCTAAAAAGATTACAATATGTAAAGCTTTTGAGGCAGCTCAAGCCCCTTCTTCAGGCAAGATTACATGAATAAACATTTATAATGGATCTTGTAATCACATAAACCTTTTATTTCTTTAACTGTTATGTTTTTTTTTTTAATTTTATGCCATTGTTTAATATAATTGATGTGTTCAAAATAAAATAAAGACTTTATTAGGCTAGCCATTAGGTATAATCAAGTTTGTAATTAATTGGATGTCAAATAAAACATTTGCATTTAAATCTGATGACACCTTTGGGATATAATTTTCAATCCAAGCCCCATTTTGATGAGTATAAGCGATGGACTAGCCACTGTATTCCGTAGTAAAAAGCAAAGGTAGTTGCCTCCCTTTATGTAACATCTTTTGAGTGTGTAACATTAAATGTTAGCTCCTCTATTGCACTGTTAATTATGTTAAAGTACTGTATTAATCTAACTTTCTTTCTGAACTAAAATAATTGCTGACACTTGTCATAGTTGTATGATCTAACTGGTAGACTTTATTACATATTATTATTACATTCATTTTCCTAAGCATAGTTCAAGTCATACATTAGATTTGATTTGTTCTTTAGGACCCGTTGATTATACTACCTCAGGTTTCTTGGTTCGGATTTCTGATCATAAAAATCATAGAATATGACTTTTGTATTCACTTTCGTAATACATGGTAGAAAACTACTGCTAAGTTTTTGTAATATTATGTTCATCAATGCATTCACGTTTTGCTGAGTATTGCAGACTTCTGATCTGTCCTGTCTGGCGGACATGGCTTCTCAATGTAATTACATCTGTTCTAATACTCTTCATAGTTTTATCTCTCTAAGAACAATACAGGTCCCTGCTGATCACTCTTTCTTGAGGTATACCCTGAACTTAGGGTGTTGAAAACAACTGTTTGACAGCTTAAGAACAGGTTGTACTGTGTGGCTTACAATGAACACTTACATAAGGGTAGGGATGTTTTAAATAAAGCCCATTCCTCTTTTATTATGCCTCCAACATAAATGAAGGGAGTAACAATACAAAGAAACTTATCTGTACAATAGGTATGTTTACACAATCTCCCCCATCATTTGCTCCTAGTTCTGTCAAGCAATATGAAGCATTTATACACATTTTTAGTGATGGAGTCAATAATATCTATCAACAGTTTTCTACAACTAGCTCCTTTTCATTTTTCCACAACAACCTTCCTGACGTTTCTGAGTCTTTGTAGAATGGTATACCAGTGCTAATCATTTCTGTTTAGCTGAGTTACTTTCAAAATTCATTTTCTCTATCTAACAACTCAATCCTGCTCCTACTTCTTGTCTTAAGTCCTTTTACTCAGTTATTGTTGGTTCCATTTCTCATTTTATTAACACATCTCTAGTTTCTGGTTGTGTTCCATTTTCTCTCAGAACTACTGCTATTACACCTATTCTTAAGAAACCTGGTCTTGATCCATCCTGCCTTGATTGCTTCAGGCCCATCTCCAACCTCTCATTCCTAGCAAAAGTGCTGGAAGGAGTTGTCACTAAGCAACTTCAGACCTATTTAACTAAACAGGATCTTCAAGAACCCTATCAATCTGGCTTTCACATGTTACAAAGAATCGAGATTGCTCTCTTGAAAGTTGTTAATGATAATCTTGTATCTGCTCATGCTGAGGCACTCAGAATTCTTCTTCTCCCTTTATTTTAGTGCAGCCTTTGACACTGTAACTCATAATACATTTCTATCTTGCCTTTTGTGTGTTGGCATTGGTGGCACACTTCTTGGATTAACTATATAAGTAAAATGTATTATTATTATTATTATTAAATCTTATCTGTCTGATAAAAGATATTTATGAACATAAATCCTCCTCTGTTCCTATTACCCAATGTGTACAGTGGTGATCAATTCTCGGTCTCCTTCCTCTTTTCCCTTTACGACAAATTATTTACCAGTGTAGTCTCAGTTATCACTGCTACGCTGATGACAGTCAGATTATCCTAATACCAGTTCTGTAAGCGATCTGCCACCTCACTCTTTGCTGGAGTCAATTTTGATTTAAACATTTCTTTGGATGCTAATTTTCTTAAATTGAATGCCAATAAGCCTGAAATTTTGCTAGCTGCTCCCAAGTTACTTGCCTCCAAGATTTCAAACTTCAGCATTAACATTGATGGTATGTTGGTTCAAACTTGACAGACTGTGCATACTTTAGGTATCCTTTGTGGTTCATTGTTTACCTTTGCTTTATATATGCTTACATTTTAAAACTGCTTATCATCACCTTTGCAGTATCGGTCATCTTTGTCAGTCACTTAATAGAAGCGGAAACACTTGCGCTTGCTTTCATTCCATCTCGTGTTGACCATTGTAACTCTGTCCTTGCTGGCCCTCCTGTTAAAATATTCAGTAGACTGAAATATATATGCAGAAGGAAGCTGCTACAATTTGTGCATACTCCATGCGAACCGAACATATCACTCCCGTTTATTACCATTTGCTCTTACTGCCTGTTTCTTTACATGCCATATATGAACCTCCTCTCATTACTTTTAAAGTTTTACATGGCCTAGCTCCTGCAGTACATATGTCACTCATCTCCTTCACTGGTGTAATCCTCCATGTGTCTGTAGGGCCTCTGGTACCGGTCTTTTAATTGTTTCACAGACCAAACATTTTTTTTTAAAGCGACAGATGATTCAGTGTCATGGCTTCTGGCATCTGGAACTCCTTACTTCATTTATTTTACTACTCTTCAGTTTCTTTTTTTTTAAACCTAATTGAAAACTATTCTGAATCTTTATATATAATACGCTACTGTGGCTGTTTGTTTGGGCTGGGGGGAAGAAGACAGGAGACACCCGGAGGGCTTCCGGGTGCGCAGCCGGCATTTCTGCCACACTGGGGCGTGTCTTCAGAGGAATGCCGGGAAGCAGCTGGAGCCCATCCGGGTTCCTATTTAAGGGGCCGCCTCCCTTCAGTCAGTAGCGGAAGTCGGGTGGAAGAGGACGGAGTTGGAGAGAGGACTTGAGGTGGCCAGGAGGAAGGCACAAAGACTGTGAGGCCTGGACATTGGGGGAACGGTGCAAGAGGCACTGGGGTTTGTGGTGCACGTGATTTGTTGTAAATATTGTAAATAAACAGTGTGTGGTGGAGCCAACGATGTCCGTCTGTCTGTGTCCGGGTTCAAGTTCACAGTACACATATACTACGCGACGTCTACTATCCGCTTTCAGGGTGATGATTGACCTCCAAGGTTGCTGGGCACCGTTCTTATCCCTACCATCTTCGCTTTTACTTCCACTACCTCTTCATATCTTAAATCATTCTTGAGGCAGATTGAAGAATTAAGTGCCAGTTTAAGTGAAAAATTAAAGAAAATTGCAACACAAACACTGACTTAATCAGTTTTAACATGAAAAGATTCCGACGAAAGAAGAGAAGAAGCCGCTAGGGTGGAGAAAAGAAGAGCTGCTCAGGAAGCAGCAAGCGCATCAGCTCTGAGCAAACGCTAAATGTACAGAGAAAGAAAATGAAAACTGTGAATGCTCTAGTCAAGTGTATTGACTGCACGTTATCGTGCAGTGCGCCGTTACTGATAATCAATATTTCTCCATAGTCTTAGATTTTTAACACTTGTAGTATCTGATTGTACTGTTTGTTCTATTTTATTATTGTTACTTGTTTTTGGCATCTTATGTTTTTTAATATTGTGCGAAGTGTCTTTGGATTTAAGAAAGGTGTTATATATAAATAAAAATTATTATTATTTAGTAAAGGGAAGTCAAAGTGTTATTTGAAACAAATATGCTGTGTTCACCAATAAGTTTGTTTGCCAAACATTTTCCAGGAAATTCTCCATGCAGCCATCTTAAACAAACATCCTATGATGCTTTGTGAAGCCAGCATGACATTACAGAGCTCTAAGCAGTCAAAGTTGGATTGAACAGCCACCCAGGTATATAAAATTAGGCTAAAACTTGCAAATGCATTGAAACAGAAAACATTAATGCAAAAGGAAACTGGAAATGTGTCAGGATACTTGTGTATCTTAAAGGTAATGTCTTTTTGTTTGGACTTGTTGTGACCTTTATGAAATACTGTATGTAAGCCTACTCCTGTAATAGTATTACCCATGGTGCTGTGTAGTGGATGCAGTTAGGAAGGAGTGAAGTGCTTTGGTGCTGCACTTATTTGGTAGCAGTGACAGTGAATGAGCAAGCACGTCAGGGGAAAAACAAAGTAATTTTTAGTTTGAGAGAGGTGAGTACCTGCTATTAAATCTGTGGGGGTAAAGCCCTAGTGATACACACACCCTATCTGCCACTGTCTCCAAGGTGTTTTTCTGTTCTGATATTTAATTTGATTAATTTTATCTCAGAGTGGCTCAGGTCACTATTTGTCCAAAATACTCAGCCAAAAATTGTTGGCAGACATTTCTCTAGCTGTCAGGGATACTTAAAAGACCATTGCACGATTACTGAAACTGCTTCACTTTCTCCATCCTCATTGTCTTCAATGCATTTCACAGACTGAACATTTCTACAATGTTGCCGAACTTGAGGAAAAGCATATTCATTAGAGTTCTCTCTCTTCTTTCAACAAAATAACAAAATAACATCATTATTTGTATTTATCTTGCAAAATGCCTATTTGACCCAGCAGGTGTAGCATAAGTTAATTTTATAAGTGTTTCTCTGTGTGTTACAGGGTTGTGACTTATGAGGATTCAAATTTTGGGATTGATTTGGCATTCAGAATTTTAATTTCAAAGTTTTCAAGTTTTATTTATGTATTCACATAATGTCTTCTGGTATGTCATGTGAACCACTCAGTATCTCTGATGACATCACAGGTGTGATTGCAAAAATATGGTGGTAATCACACTAAATGTAGTCCCTCAGTAGATAAAACAACCTCAAAGAATTTTTAATGTTAACTTATTTCCTAAGTAGGCCCCAGTTATAAGTTGAATTTTTGCTTTCAACTTTTCATTGCCAGTGACTCTTAAGAATTGGTTTATCCTTTTGTTCTTGATAGCCCAGTTCTGACCCCTGTATTGCAAAACTACATCTTGTTCTAGTTATCATGTCCTAGTATTTTTTAGAGTTTGTAATAATCTTCAGGCACTTATGCATCTTCAAAGTAAGATTTTAGAAGAAGGATTAGCCAAGGAAACTAGTAACTTTTGGCCAGATGTAATGCTTTTTTTTAGCAAAAAACAAATACCTACTTTCCACTAAATCACTTATTTGTCACTGTGGTGTTGCAGATGGGATGCTTTTTTGCCTATCAATCTGAACAAATTACCATTATTGATGGAACTTTGAATCTCTAGTCATTGCTGAGTATCATTGACTAGAATGGTAGTCCCTGCAAGTTCAAGTTTAATGGGGAAGGAATACAATTTGCTATTTCAGCCTGAGTCATGAGCTCGAGAGAAGTCACTTAAATAGGCATCAAATCGTGAGAAATTTGTAAAGTCGGAAGGCATGACATATAACCTTTCATAATATTATGACAGGATCTGATTGATTAATGGGATCCTGATAGCTTTTGGCATATCAAAAAAATCTGGACACTGTTAGTGGAAGTCCTCAGATGTGAAGGGTCACATAAGCTGATTCTGCGTTTCAGTTTCCTATGACCAATCAAGAAGCTATTCACGTTTATACTTTTACAAGCATATTGGTGAAACATTCATACCAACTGCTCATGTTGTGGGAAAAGAATCATTCAGTATAAGATAATTCTTCCAATTAATAATCATGATCGGGTCTTCAAAGAAGAAATATTGATGGACATTTTCCAACACCTGCAAATTTCTGGTAGCATTGCATGTTGGTGCTTTTAACACATTATCTTGAATAAAGTAATCTACTAGTCATAATATACAGTTGTAGTAGGAGAACTGGCATCCTGGACGGATCAGAGGATGTTTCATTACCTGGACAGTGGGCCAGTGTGATGATGCAAGTGGGACGAGGAAATAAATTTGTACCCTGCCGGTATGATTTAATGTACAGAATAAGAAAAGTTGAGG
This sequence comes from Polypterus bichir lapradei, assembly GCA_026402145.1. Taxonomy (NCBI): domain Eukaryota; kingdom Metazoa; phylum Chordata; class Cladistia; order Polypteriformes; family Polypteridae; genus Polypterus; species Polypterus bichir. The sequence goes on from JANRMT010028174.1 coordinate 84,733,011, forward strand.
ATCGGCAGTTATTCTATTCCCCATACACTAGGTGGAAGTGGCCATCATATGGTATCCCAATTAGGACACGCGCAGGGGTGCTTGGGAGTTGGAGTCCAGATGTGCAGCCCTGACAGGCTCCCTGGTATTAATAGAGGGCACTGTCAGGGGAGGACCTCCCTACTTTTTCTATGACTTTGATGTGGTTCTTCAAGGATACTGAAAGCATTCCCTGGTCCGAATTAAAGGGAGTCGGCTGCCTCACATCAGGGAATCAGAGTTGGGAGACAGCGGGCCACACTCTTTTATTTTACTATGTGGTGTATTGCTGTGTCTTTGGGGTTTGGGGCTCAGTGGCACCCCCATGTGGTCATACAGGATAATCAAGCAAATACTGAAAGTGAGCTTAGGTAAATTTAGCTTACTTAATAACAGAGGGACATTGAAGTATCAAATTATATTTCATAGTATCATATTGTGCAGGAAATGTGAATCTCACCCAATGTTCTCATGTGAAACTGCTGCAAATGCCTTTTGTAAGCCCAAAAAATATCATGGTGTATATGAGTGTGAAAGGGCACCTGAACTCCTGATGTTGTAACATGTAAGAAAATCTCATAGTGTATGCTCACCTGTATGGGGGATGATTTAACCTTTTCAACTGAAAGATTTCAGGTAAGCAGCCTAGGCCAGTAAAACTTGTTAAACTGAACATAAGTGAAACATATTCTTCGAAATCTGAAAGGGAAAGCAGGACCTTAGAATATTTTGTATAGCCGGTTTCCTAGCGGAAAGAGGTGCTCACTTTGGGCAAGAAGGCGGGTGAGATTGGCTATCTTTTATGGACTTTTTTCAGTAAGAGTCTCAGTTCAGTTTTCAGTCCAGATTTTAGATTAGTTTTAGTTCAGTTGGTCCTATGTTGTAAGAATAGAGTGTTTGGTTCAATTGCTGCCTTTCTGACACTTTGAGAAGAGCCACAGACATTTAACTGGAGCTTGCTATCTGTTAGCTGCTGGACACTTTTTAAGGAACTCTTTGTTTTCATTTTTTGATTATGGTTATATAATATACTAGCCAGGGTACCTGTTGAAGACATGTAGTAGAATAATTTAAAAACATTTTCTATCTCTTGCTCCATGTGTTATTTCCACTGTATTTGCATGTGTGTGAAAGTCTCTTCAGTGGTTCTCCATTTCTCAAACATGTTCCTGTAAAGCATGCTTCTCAAACTCTGTAATTATTTTCAGAGTGCCTTTCTCACCTTCGCTCTGGTTTTAAAATTTCCATCTTTTAAGGTGATTCTCTTAGCATGTGCCTTCACTCCTCCTCATGAGTCTCATGCTCCTACCTCCTCTTTTGTCACATCAACAAAGCCAAACCGACCAATCTGATTAACTGGACACATGGACCTTAGTGTTTTATTATCTTCATATATAACAAGCTAGCGTGGCTGTCCATTTGTCTGTCCAATATTTTAAAATACCTGTAGCTCACAAACCGTTTGACCAATTGACCTGTGGTACACATACTACATGACATCTACTCGGGGTGATGACTGACCTTCAAGGTTATTCCTCTTTTTATTTTATTTTATTGTAGAATCAACTCTCTGCATGCGGAGCATGCATACGGGCGCTGTTCTCATCCCTACCACCTTCGCCGCCACTTCCCCTACCTCTCCATATCTTAAGCAGATTGAAGACTTAAGTGCCAGCTTAAGTGGAAAATGAAAGAAAACGTACTAAGTAATTGCAACACAAACACAGTTTTAACACAAAAAGATGCCGATGAAAGAAGAGAAGAAGCGGACCACTAGGGTGGAGAAAAGAAGAGCAGCTCAGGAAGCAGCAAGTGCATCAACCTCTGAGCAAACGAATGCTAAACGTAGAGAGAAAGAGGTATGAAAACTAGGAATGCTCAAGTCAAGTGTATTCACTGCACTGCGCCGTTACTGTATAGTAGATAATTTAAGGAACTGGACCATCTGTGAAATGTCATCTGGGGCTCAATGAAGACGGCATGAACGCACTCGGTTTATATAAATCTTGTTATTGCTTATGTTTGCTGTTATTGGTTGTTGTGCAAATAAATATAATTTTTAAGTAAAAACTTGCACTCGATGTCTCTGTCCGGTTATTGATTACTAGTGTAGCCAAGTACTGATTGATCTTGTCCAGCTTTGGTCCAATAAAAGCCCAAAGGACTCTTTATGTAATCTTCTTTTTGTAGTAGACTGTGTTGAAGTAAAGGAATGATAATAAAATGCAGTCCTAGATGGTAAGCAGCCTGCCATTGAAGGTCCCTAGGGTTAAATACATGAGGTCAATATGGAGAGTGAGACAGGTAAGATGTTAAAGGTAACAATTACATAGCTGACATTTCTTCCTATCCCCTATTAAGAAAAGAATCTAAGAGATTATGTTGGTACCTTTCATGTTAGGTGCACATCATAGGTGCTCTAATAATACGATAAACCACCACCCAAAGTGAAAAGTGGTATGGTAATTATTCTAAATATGCCAACAAATATGGGCAACTGGAACAGTTTTATTAGAAAGAAAGAAAGAAAGAAAGAAAGAAAGAAAGAAAGAAAGAAAGAAAGAAAGAATGGGTGAAAGGGCCTGAAAGCTGACTATGAGAGACTACATTAATATCAATTAAAAGTAAGAACCAAACCATTTTAAAATTAAACCTAAAAGGCATGAAAGGTAACTTCTAAACTCTATAACAAGCTTAAAAAATAAAAAGAGGAAGTGAGATATTAAGAGTTGCTTGCAGCTAAGTTCGAATACGTGTTTGGGAAGCACAGCTTTAAAGACCTATGTTCCCTGAGATGGTCACAGCATCATACTCTATGGAAGTGACAAACACGATGTTAAGTTAAAAATTGTTTTTTAATGAATAAAATCAGGCAAATTTGGAATGTATTATCATGTGTTCCTCTCGCACTGACACTGGAGAGTTCCCTGGTGATTCCCCATAATTTTCATTCCAGGAAGATAATTGTAGATTTATTTAGCAAGTTAAATACATCTATTCAGATACACCATGTAGAGGTGGTTGTGCATCCATGGTTTGTTCAAACTATAAACCCGTGACTATACATAGACCTGGGCAGCCCCAGAGTAAAGGATAACTTTGAGGGTTTATATCTGGTTTGCAAAAGGAAGGAACCCAATAGAAGATTTGAAAGTAAGGGAGGATGCTCAGTAGTGTAATGGAGCAGGAGACCTCCTGATAGGAATGTAGCATGGTGGCACAAGATTTTTGCCGAGCTCCTCTAACTTTGGAAATTATGTTCTAGAAGAGAACTTAAAGCGTTTAAATGGATGCTTCTTGCCAGGTCTCATTAAAGTCAGAACCAGTGGAAGAAGATGACAACAAGACAGTCTAGAGAGAGGGGTATTGGAAGATAGCAAGAGGGTGAGCCATTCAATAGGATACAGTGGGTATCAAACTCCAATCTAAGCAGCACTAAGAGAGGTAGTTAGGTGTGCATAATGCACTCTCTCATACTCTTTTATTGTTATAAATTTTGTATTATGCTGCTGATTAGCTCAGGGTTGTGGAATGTGTCAAATTCAAATGCTGTAATGTTATTTATATACATATTGTCATAGATGGCTTGGCTTTCTTAAATAAACAGACATGGAAGTGACAGGAAAGCTGTTGTGAGTAGGTCCCAAGGACTGAAGAGTTCCATAGCATGTATTCCGAGAAATGTAGTGGGGTAAACACAGAAAAAAAACAAAAAAACAGAATCTTTATATACAAAAGTATTTATTCTTCGCAAGAATAGTACTGTACTGTACTATGGTACTGCAATACTGTAAAGATCCATAGGAGTTGCTGGGAAGGCAAAGGTCCCAATATGAATCCCAAGGATAGTCGAAATACAGAGCAGAAGGTCAAATTCATTAAATCACTAAACATAAACAGAAGCACAGCAAAACACAAGAACTTACCACTCTTAAGCACATTCAAAATGAACTGCCAGGAACTGTGGAAGAGCTTCTGGTTATCGAGAGTGGAGGGCAGTTCTTGGTGGTGATTGGCATGTGGCCCAACCTCTTGCAACATAACACAGGCTAAGAAAATTCAGCATATAGTTAACAAAAGTAATATTAACATAAATAAAAGGCTCAACAATGAACAGAAAGGACATAATACATGGGTTTGAACCCCAGCTAGGAGAGGAACCTTTGCTAAAAAATAAAACATAAACAAGTGGAGAGTGTGTTGAGAAGACTCCAGATACCTTACACCCTGTTATGCTCTTTTGTACAAAAATGGCCAAATTGTGTCAAAAAAGATATGGCCAAGATGTTCTTGTGGGCAGGTTCAACCTGAAAATGTTTGGAGGAAAGTTAAAAGGACTACTCTTGATCAATGTTACTCCAAACTAGAGCAGATTTAGTCCATAGATGATGAAGGGAGGAGAGGGCCAAATCCTTGCCTGAGAAGCTTATCTAGACTTGATATCCATACTAATAAAAGGCAAAGCCCTGACTGACTCATCACTAATTCTCCAGCTTCCTGTGTAGGTAGAAGGCTGAAATTTGGCAGGCTCATTCCTTACAACTTACTTACAAAAGTTAAGCAGGTTTCATTTCGAAATTCTACGCATAACGGTCATAACTGAATCCTACTTACGTACGTATATACGGCCATAGCCTGCAGCTCGGTCTCCGTGTGAGGCGGAGTTGCATCCCTCATCACCACGCCTCCCATGTAGTTGGCTGCCTGCCTATATTGCGTCCCCCATACCCACGCCTCCCACGTAATTGAGTGCCTGCCCATATAAGGCCGTCCGTCAGCAGCAATCCAAGCTGTGAGAAAACAGTAAAAAGGAGGCGTGTCAGATGTCGTGCTATATTTTCTGATGCAGCTAGACGAAAACAACTTTGTGACGCTGCTGCCAAATACTCACACAAAAATTCACAAGTTAATAGACATGCTGCCGCTAAATACTCGCGGGCTAATCCACAAGTTCATAAAGACGGTGATGCTAAATACTTGCGGGCTAATCCACATGTTCATAGAGACGCTGTCGCTAAATACTCGCGGGCAATTCCACAAGTTCATAGACACGCTGCCACTAAATATTCGCAGGCAAATCAAAAAGTTAATACTGGAATGCCTGTTAAACAGATTGACGAGTAGCGATTTGGGTGGTGAGATGTCTATCGAGGTGATCACTGTAATATTTATATGTCATTGAAATGTATTATCAGGCATGGTTTAGGCACCTATTTTATCAGTAAGGCACCAGAAAAAGGGACCTCAAGGTTACTATTATGGAAGTTAATTTAGAGCACGGATGCCGTGAATGTAAGCGCTGTAATAAATAAAGTTCCCCTGCATACTTTAAAAGAAAGTCTCACCATCATTTAATTTTTCACAATTTGTGAAAACGAAACATGGTGTCAGAATAGAGGACAGTCATGGATTTTGTTGGAGTTCCCTCGCCACGAATTGACAGGGATTCTCTTAACCTGCTGGGAGAATGGAAAAAGTTCCGACAGCACGTCGAGCTGATGTTTTCTGGCCCGCTAAAAGGCAAAGACGAGAGTGAGAAATGCAGCTACCTGCTCCTGTGGACTGGGGAAAAAGGAAGAGACATTTTCAACACATGGACTCTCACCCAGTAGGAAGCCAAGGTACTGAAAACTTATTATGACCGTTTTGAGGCGTTTGTCATGCCTAAGACGAATACAATATTCGTGAGATACAAGTTTAATGAGAAGACGCAGGGTATAAATGAGACTTTTGATCACTTTGTAACGGAGTTAAAATTGCTGGTGAAGGACTGTGCATATGCAAACGAAGATGAGATGGTCAGGGATAGAATAGTGTTTGGCACAAACTCAGCGAAAGTGCGATAGAAACTTTTAAGTGCCGGGTCTGAGTTAACATTAAATAAAGCCGTGGACATCACAAGATCGCACGAGATAGCACAAGCACAGCTGAGAAACTTCGATGCATGTACTCCGAGCGGCTCACGTGAACTGACTGTGAACGCAGTACGCAGACAACAAGCAGGAGCTCCAAAGAGCGTTGAACAAAAAACGCATCACACAATTGAGAAGGCACCAAAAGAATATGAAGCGAGTGAAGCATACAAGCATATTCATAAGTGCAGCTAGTGCGGAAACAAAGCACACGGTGGAAAAAGTCAATGTCCACCTAAAAGAAGACAGTGTAAAAAATGTGGTAAATTGAACCACTTCGCTAAAGTTTGCAGGACTAGGAAAGGTAAACCCATGCATGCAGTGTGTGATGTCTTAGATAAAGAGGAAGACGAGCTGTTTATTGATGCACTAAGAAAGGAACAACCCTCTGAAGCTGAACAAGCCTTTGTAGACTTATCAATAGGAAAGTAAGGTGTAAAGCTTAAGTTTAAATTAAGTTCATAGACACGCTGCCGCTAAATATTCGCAGGCAAATCCACAACTTAATACCGGGAATGCCTGTTAAACATCTTAGATTCATGAGTACCGATTTGGGTAGTGAACACTTTGATGAATGAAACCTGTTATCTTTACAATGGTTGACAAACACAGAATGTAACCTGAACACAACACATCGTACAAATACGAACCTGATTGAAAGAAATAATGATAATCAAATCCTTGATGACAGCAACACTCATAACATTCACAAAACAATTACATTGACAATCATGTTATGTTATTTTTAAAATGTTTCCTTTTCTTTTTCATAACTTCTTTAACACACTACTTCTCCGCTGTGAAGCGCGGGTATTTTGCTAGTTATTTATAAGGGAGAATTAGACATTACATTACAGGCACAGTACCTTTGTTAACTAAGACAAAATGAGTACCTTTGGTGGTCGAGGGAGCTGCTCTCTTAATATATACACAGAGAATTCAATAAGTATACAGACCTCTTCACTTTCTACACTCGTTGTCACTATGGGTTATAGATTGATGATTTACAGGTAAAAATAGCAAATATATCCATTTAAAGTTAAATCTACAACACAATAATGTGTGTGGAAAGTGAAGGTGATCTGAATATTTTCTCAATCCACTGTATATACAAATACACACAGTTGGTGCTGTTCAAGGGTCTGTGTCTGAATCCTAGCCCAGTCAATTATTGTGTGGAGTCTGTGTGTCTGTGTGTGTGACATACAGGTTGGGCCAACTGATGACATTTCAGGTAGTGAAAGTGGACATCCCATCCAGAGTTGGTTCCTTTCTTGTTCTTATTCATTTCATTTACACACATGCCTGTACTGGATCTACTGTAGTGGTTTCAGATGCTAAATGGATGTCCTTAATTGCTGACTGTCTAATGAGCTGAGCTTAGAATGAAAAAATAAAAGCCTCTGGTTAAAAAACTGCTTGCCTAAGTATTCCATTTGGTAACTGAAATGATCAAAGTTCATCTTTAACAAATCTCTCTCCACAGATCTTAGCAAAAGAAAATCCCATTATTCCAATAGGCTCATTCTGTACATTGACAGGCTAACCACCATGGTCATGTTAGCATCTGTTACTTATTTTGGCTTTCATTCCATGCCAGAGGGAAGCTTACTAAAATTAATAATCATAATCAAAGTAATTACTGCATTATAGTTTAGAGATGGCTTGGCATACTTTTACTAAAAGTCACCATTAGAGTCTCTCTTAAGGCATTCTGGATAGAGTTTCTTCAAAACTCAGCTCTCTGCTAGTCTTCACATCTCTCTGCCAGTAAACCTTCACCTTACCTTACTTTCCACTTATAGATTATATTGCCATTGATTGCTTTAATGAACTGAGCACAGGCTGTCACCCATTTAAATCCACGCTGTCTATAGTCATGATTTTTCATGTGTGTTTGCATGGGATGCAGTATGGGTCTTTCCCAGTTTACACCCAGCATACATGAATTAAAGTTATTTAAGCCATTTAATGTATGTAGGCCCACAGCATATCCCAACTAAATACCACTAATGTTGACGCGCTTCTATTGTCAGGATTGTACAGTGTCACAAATGTGTGCCAGAGGGTCACCTGCCAGGTTCCTCCCAGGTATGTAGTTCCACTGCAGATCGAGAGGGGGAGCTGTTGCTAACTGTGTTATCTTCCTTTTCCTCCACAGTACTGAGAAACCACCCAGTGAAGGCAACTGACTCTGCCTCCTCCAGTCCCTGGGCCATAAAAGCATGAATGCCTTGAAGGAGTTGTTACTTCACCACCGAGTGACAAAAATAGGCGGAGCTATAACTTAAAAATACCTAGAGAATTAGTCATTATAAGTTTATTGAAGAAACAAAAGAAAGACTTTGTTGTTGAGTATTCTACTGGTTAGAACTTTCTGGTTTAGTTTCTTGTTTAAATTTGTAATCATAAAACTTTAATGAATGATCTCATGAACTTTAGTGCTACTGGCTTGAGGTGCCATGTTTTTCCTTCTGAAACATCATAAAATCTCTGCCCCTCGATTTTTCGATATGGTTTCTCTTCCATGCAGTCAAATTAGGTTCTTCTTTTACCTTTTATAAATTAAATGCCTGCTCTGCCTTAAGCTACACTTTGCCACTCTGGCAACCTGTCAAATAGTTTTTTGATTAATGATATTATTCTGTGACTAACCAGACTGAAGCTGGGTCTACCAGAGATGCAATTTCCTCAGGAATATGGCAATAGTTTTTTTTTTAAAATAAACATTAATTCAATGTAGATGGCAAATTAGTTATTGCTGCTGACTCAAAACTCTTTGGTTCAAATTCTGGCTGGGTTGCTGAATTTCCACATTCTCTGTTCCTCACCAGGGTTATTATTCCACATCTAAAAGTTGTTCACATCAGGATAATTGGACACTCTAAACTGAGAGTGTACATATTTGTGCCCACCACCCAACTGAGGGTTTTGTTCTTTCCGAACAGGCTCAGGTATCACCTGTGAAATGTGGGCTGAAGCTAGATGGATGAGTAAGTGTTAAATGCATATATCATTATGACTATAATTTTGGGTGGTATGGCTGAGCTGTTTTGTTAATGTTACTGTAATCTTCACTTTGCTTACATCATTTTTCTCTTGGAACTCTTTTTCTGTCCAAAGACAAAGGTGAGCTGCTAGGCTGAGTTATGGGTATGAATCAGAATGGTACATGGGACTGCACCCTTTAAAGGACTAGTGTCCACTACTGCGTTGATCTTTACTATTGCCAGAGATGATCACTTACTGTCTTCCCCACTCGTTTTCATGTCTTCATATGCGGAGGCTAGCCTTGAACCTGGGGCCACCAATTCAGTAATCCGAAGCTTATCAAATTCAACAGTAGAAGAACTACTCTTTCTCCTCCTTCTTGTCTTCTTAGCTGAGTAAACTGCACCTCTAACTGTCACCTCTAACATGCAACTGGGAGACCATCATGTTATACACAATTGCAGCCTTGATACTGAACGATCCTAGACAAGCCCTGAAACATCACTGGTGCTTGTGTTGCACTGTATTAGAACAGAGGCATGGCTTGGGCCCACTGAGACACCTGCCATGTGGTCCCAGATTCATTCAATTCCTTATAAAGGGAAGGTGTGAACATAAAATGAGGTAAAATGTGGACTGTTGGGGACTGATTCATAAAAATCTTTCTCTTTATCAATTTATATCCTCTTTTTATCTGTCACTCACACCATCCATTACTTGCTCTGTTCATGGTTATGCAGTATGCAGCTACAGCACTGTGAATGAGATAGGAAGTAGCTTTACAAATGGTGCAAATACATTTTAAGGCACACAGATAATCACACACACTTGTTCACTCTGGACCAGTTTATTTTCTTCCTTCTTTTTTAATTATATCAATAGTCTGAAGTGGAAACACATAAGTGCCGATACTCTCTATTTTTGTCGGCTTCTTAGTTCTTCTCCATTGATGTATTGCAAATATTACCTGATTTCTTAATCGAAGATGGAAGAGTGGAGCCTGGGGGCCTTGAAGGTCATAGTGTAAAGTGCCATTATGCAAACAGTTACTGATGTGGCAACAAATTAACAACTGCCTGTATATCATAAAATGGTGTATACCGGCCCACTTCAAGCCCTGATTATACCATAGAAGATAAACAGTTCACCTTTATTGTTGACAGTAAGTTCAAGAAACCTTTGGCCTGCCCAAATGCAATGAACTGCTCTTCCTTGCACGTTTTGACACATTTGCTTCTTGTAGAGATAGAGATAGAGGTTGGGAGCATGAATTGATACAGTTTGTTGCTGCACCCATCACACGACAGACCACCTTAGGATCCCAAATTAGGAACTGAGTGCAGCCATACAAATGGTGACACCTCCACACCAGACTAGTTTGAATGCTTCTTGGAGGCTCTATGGTATTTGACAATAGGCAGTTTACAAAGTCACTGCATGCCAGTCAATTTCGGCTAAATAAAGCTCTAAACTCCTGAATTCAGACAAGTGTTTACCCGTAAAGGCAGGAATAGTTTGTTAGTAAAAAAAAAAAAAAACAAAGAAAAAAATTGTCAGAGGGATTGGAATTTAATGTCATGATTTTATAAACAGGGTTACTTACAGGCTGATGATTCCAAATGGACATGCAACAGTAAAGAAAGATGGACTCTTGTTTTTTTTTTAATTACTGCTAGCGGGCTTCGCCCCCTGCTTGCTTCGCTCGGCAACCCCCCCAGCCTGCTCTACGCGCCAGCCACTTCACGTCTCTGCCACTCGCGTATGTGAATTTCACTTTCACCAAACAGCAAATCTTTTAATTCTCGCGGATATGCCTCTTCATTGGGAAGAAACACTACTCTTCTCTGATGACAACACGAATTAGACAATCTATAAGTCTCTGAAGTTTAAATCCGAACAATATATTCAATCTCTTTTCGCTGTTCCCTTATTTCACTGAGTAATAATTTCCATTTGTTTGCGCTAATACGGTCTTTACTATCATTTGTTGGAGACTTTCGAATTTTAGTACTTTTATAATCTCTAACCTGCTCTGCACGTGTATCGTGCCAATGTTTTTGAACCTCTTTATGACGTTCTACTTTGTCATCTACTCTTTGTCTTTTATTTCCGGCCCTGGGCGTGGTTAAATCTCTTTTGCACAAAGTCTCATCTTGCGGGACTTGAAAGTATCTCTCTGAAAAAGTCATGTTTCGTCCGAGGCTAAAAAGTCTCATCTCGTCCCAGGATATTTTTATATAATAGGGTGGTTATTATGTACTTATAGCTTCCACTCTTTCTCAAAGGTTCTCAGGGATGCTATGTTGAGTTTTTTTGCTTAGAGTATTTTTACAATAGCACAGACCTGTTAAACGTCATAGCACCCTGTGGAGTAGGTAATAAATAAGAAAGGTGAATAAACCACTAGCAGATGCTGATGCTCAATTTACAATGAACACCATCCTCCATGAGTCTACCAACTGCTGTCTGTTTATTTAATAGTACCTACATCGGTAGCCACCAGAAAGAAGACTGAGGCAGTAAGGAGATTTAGGGAATCATTTTTAAAATGAATTTCTTTGGTGCTCACTGTTCTGTTTAATTTATAAGAAAGTGTATAGCTAAGGGTCTGCTCTGCTTGTGTGCATTTTGCACTTTCTCTCAGTATCTGTGTGGATTTTTTCTATACTCTTTTTTGTTATGTACCTGAAAGATGTGTGTCTGTTAGGTTTAGTGAAGTTTCTAAATTGACCTTGTATAGGTCATTTTTATGTGAATAAGTGTGTCTTCATTAGCTCCTACCTTGTACCGATTGGCACCAGATTCCTATTGCCCTTGACTGTCTAAATTCTAAATGCTTATTAAAGTTCTGTCATAATGACATGCATAAGATATTTGTATTTTGTAACCTGCTCTAGCGTGACTTCAGTTTTAGGATGACCTTAAAAACAGAACTGCTTGACTATATTGTTTAAGAATGTTGTTTATTTAAATGTCACTTTAGCAGCTTATTTCGATAACCAAGCACGCAATCGATGCTGAATTTTCAACAAGCTTTTTGCATTGATTATGTCTCCATTACAAGTCAGAATTGTATGGCATACCTCAAGGTTATGAGGACACACTGAAAGGTGAAAAATGGTACATATCTATTTATTATATTGTACTGTGCACTTTGTAATCTTGTGCGCTCTACTGGTGCAACTCCCTAGTTACAATTATTCTCGTTCTTTAAAAATGCTGATACCACTTAACTTGTTTCAAAGTTGGAAGCTGTGATAAAAGGGTTGCTGTTTCTTTAAGAAGCAAAGCTTGCCACGCTACGCTTGGTTTGGATGAACTGCTCCCTGTTGAAATTGTTGCAGTGCAGGTAGGACTGGGTAGGTGACAACCTGCCTTTTTGCTTTAGGCAAGTGAGCATGGCATATTACAGGAAATGCTGGATTAAGCTTGTCAGAAACACAAAGAGTCATGGCGTATCTGCTCTGCCCTCGTCTTCAGCACTTAAGGTACACAACGAACACAGTAAAACAGACATGTGGCTCAGTAGTTATTGCTTACTATTCAAGAAAACTAAACCTTCCTTATGAAATTTACTGTTGGCTACAACTCAAGCTCTTAATCCTGTGCTTTTGTGCTCCACCATTGAGTGGCTGCTACAGTCCACCTCCTTCTGGTATTCCAACTGTGTATAAAGTTCCATAAAATCTACTCTGACATGACAACACTTCCCTGTTCTTTCATCAATGCATATTTTTTTCTATACATAAACTTGTCATTAAATTAAGTTATAAAACTGGTAAGGCCACTAGTAAACCCCGAAGCGATGTTGTAACATGTAATTTTAATCAACAGGACTTTTCTACAATCTACTCACGTAGTTACAAGTATTAAGGCAATGGAGCATGTGCAGATCTCCTCAAACCCTAATCTTCCACTACAGCATTTTTAAAAATCTGGTCATTTGGTAGTTTTCCTTCCACCAAAGCATAGACAACATACCAGAGGAAGACTGCAGCTCTTTAACATTAAGATAAGAACAGGCCATTTAGCCTTTTGCAGCTCACCGTTTCGTGCCCTTTATTTCATTTTTGAACTCCCACAGTCCAGTTTAATGTCATGACTGCAAGACAGGAACTAGTCCTGAATGGGAATATATAGGGTGGTCCAGATCTAATTATGCAACTTTTAATGCAATGCACCTCGGAAACATTGCCCGTTATCGAGAAAAGGCGAACACATCACACCCACTGTTCGACTGACAACCATCTCCCTGCCATTTTGGAATGCAGGGCAGGTGCTGCCATCTATCGACAACAAAAATAATTTTTTGTGAATTCTCTATGTAATAAACTTAATAAGTTATAGCGTAATGAAAATTGCATAATTAGATCTGGACCACCCTATAGAAAGAGTGGTACAGCTGCTAAGGAACTGGACAGTAAGGTAACAGGTTGCTGGTTCAGTTTGTGCAACCATCCCACAGTATGACCCTGATCATGTGTCATGTGTGTGCACATACCAGACAGCTGAAGGGCTCTAGTGACTGCAATTCCACTGTCACACCAGGGGTTGGCACTGTGTCTTAACTCTCTCTCTGCAGACTGGATGATTGATAGCTAAAACACTTGTGACGCCATTACCAGTGTCCATTCCCCTGGGAAGACTGAAAAGCAGAAGCCCCACTGCCTTTGCCAGTTCTGTTTGGAACTCATGTCTGCAGAAGCGACTCCACAATTATTGTATTGTATTGTTTTTTTGCCTTTTGCTATATCCAGTTATACAGGGTGGCCATTTTGGCACAACTCTTTATCGTTGTCCTCTTTTTTTCTACTTTTGGTTTGCATTTATGAAATTCCTTGCTATGGTGGTCACTGTATCAGTGTGCTATGGAAACTGAAGATTGGGTGTTAGCCAATCACAAAGCACACCCACACTCACACCTATAGGGCTAGTGTAGAGCTGCCAATGAACCTCAAACGCGTGTCTTTGGGATGCAGAGAGAAATGCAAAGATGAAGAAAAACTGACATAGACATGACTAGAACAGATAAACTTCACACAGACAGTAACTGGCCCTGATATTCAAAGCTAGGAGTTTAAGGCCCTGAGGCAGTAACACTAATTTCCATTCTGTATTGCCCTCCTTTTGTACTAATTTGGGTTTTTGACACCCCTACTTGACTTTTTGAATGTTGTTTTCATATTTTCCTTTAGGGTTTTGTTTATTTTTTGTTCTAATTTTAATTATGCAATTTGGCACCATTTTGTACTGCACTACCATTCTGTGAATTTTTTGATGTTTGATATTGATATTTGTTTGATATTGTTTAAGGCAATGGTGGCATTGCTACATGTTATATTATTACTCTGCCTTATTAAAAATGGAGGAGCAGTGCACTCATTGCCTTATCTTTGGGATACAACTCTGTGTGTTTGAGTTTCATTTGAAAAGGTCTGTGCCCAATTGTCTAGTTTTATTTTAGATCAGTGCAATGTTGTTTTTGACCTCGATTCTCTCCTTGCATTTTGAACTTGATAAGAGATGGATCCAAGCACAGAACCAAGCGTGTTTTTCAAATTTGATTCAGTCTGCTCTCTTTTTTCTGCATGGATTTCCCAGTCACAGAACTCAAAAATAGACTATGAAATTTTCCAAGAAAATTGATAAGCACCTTTTAATATTCAATATTGTTTAGTTGAAATTAGCAAGTCACCGAAGGTGCTACCCTCATCTGCTCTTCTTGGTTGGTTTTTCCATACTGTATACGGTACATATAATCTGTTGTACAAAGAAAGAGTAATTCACTCTTCCCAGTTTCCACCTGTTCTCCCAGTGTCCTTGATTTTGTTTTTTGATTTTGATTTGATTTGATATACTACAGTATATTAATCAGTTTAAAGTAATAGGTGGCATCCACCCTATTAATTCCCTTCATAATTTTAAATGTTTCTGTTATGTCATCAGTGGCACAATGGCATTGCTGATGCCCTGTGGTAAGGAGACCAGGCTTCACATTCTAGGTCTTCCCTGCATGGAGTTTCTTCTGGGCGCTATGGTTTCCTCCCGCAGTCCAAACCCATGCAGGTTAGGTGAATTGGTGATGATACATTGACCAGTGTGTGTGTCTATGCGTGTTTAACCTGTGATTGACTCATACTTGTCCAGGAATTGTTCCTGCCTTGCACCCTATGTTTGCTGGAATTGGCTCCAGCTACCTTGTTACCCTGCTCAGGATAAAGCAAGATTGGAAATGAATGTTAAGTCACTTTTTGATCTCTATTTGGGTAAAATAAAATGATTCAGCTCCTTCAGTCTTTCCTCATATCTAATACTGCACAGCCCAGAATCAGTCAAATTGTTTCTTTCTGGAGTTTCTCTAGTGCTGTTATGTCCTTGTTGTAGCATTCAGGTGTGTCTTAACAAGGAGTGTAAACAGCCTAGTCTGTCTTGATTTGCGCTTCATATAGGGCATAAATACATATAATCCAGCACCCTTTGCCTTTTTTAACATTCCTTTTATTATGGATGGTTGTGGGCAGTAATGAGTCCATAAGGATTCCCAAGTCTGTTTTGTAAGTTGTAATTTCTAGCTGCCATTGTGTGATTATATTAAATATTTGACATCCTATGTATAAAACATTTCAGTTACCACTTTTCTAGTAGGTGATTTGCTAACTCTAGGGTATCGTACACTCCATCTAATTTTTTGACTTCTACATACAGAACACCCTTGTCAGTTATACTTTGAAATAATTTAATTAAAAAGAGCATTGGCCCCAGCATGGGTCCCTTACCTAACTCCAAAAAAGAATCTGGCAGCTTGACCCACTTTAGAAGTCTATGCACACCATGGGCCAAATCTCTATTTTTTTCACTATAAGTTATTTGTCTACCACAGTAAAGGAAAGAAAGCAAAAACAACAATAACAAATAAGAACTTACTAGTTGTGAAAGGAAATTTTGTGTGTCTACTTAGTTCACATAATGATTCCTTCATCAGGAAATAATCCACTCACAGACACACTGGGGAGATGATTAAGCGAGAGAGAAGGTAGGTGGTTGCACTCAAAGAAATTATTGGGCTGCTCATTTGTGGCATTTCAGAGAAACACTAATTGAGGGAGCACCAACGACCATGTTAAGAGCTGGCAGAGCTAGTATCCTGCTTTCAGCCTCCCTGCAGCGAGGGAGAAGACAGGATGAAAAAGCTTGTGTCAGAAACAGGAAGTTTAGTTAGATGATTGGGAGAGTCCCATGCTGCTAATTATTTTTTTTTCTTTTCATCTGATGTTGTAATAACCAGATTTTCATAATTGTCCTTTTTCTTCTTATAAGGTAGAAATGTGTCTGCCTCTGCAATTGCAGTGTTTTGCTATTATCCATGAAACAGATCCACTCAGCTATAATAGTTCCTGGAAATTCTCAATCATTTAAGCAATGTACAGTGCCTTACATAACGTGTTACACACAAACAAACAAGAGCAGCTTTAAATAAATTAAAATTACACAAATGTACAAATATGGTAACAGTAAAATTCATAACTTATTACATGAAGATGAAACAAACTATGAAACAAACAAATCAGCAAAAAGAACAATAGTGCTGCCCCTTTCCACCTCTCTATGGCCACACTAAAGACAGACTGACATTTTGAAATCAGTGCCATTTTTCTGTCGTTGTTGTTTTCATACAACGTGTCTAAAGTAATCACAACCTACTAAGTCATCTCATGTAAGTTTAATAGTTCTTGATCACCCACTCATTTACTTCTCAAACCTACACATCTCAATTCACTGCAACTCAGTTCACTTTACATTTATATAGCACTCTACACAAAGCACATCTTATCAAGATGTAAAAGATCCAAAATTTGTCAACTACTGTAATAAATGGATAATGGAAACTTTGTTTCTTTAAAAGAAACATTAAAAATGTTATGTTACAGAATATTTGATGAGAGAAGGGAAGTGGCCAGCATAGTGATACAGTGATTAGTTCTAATGCCTAATAGCACCAGATCTCTCTGTATGTGTGGAATTTGCAGGTCTTTGATATACTCTCCTTAATCTTTAATTCATTTTTAAAAATGTACCTTGATATATTACCTTATACCCTATTTGAAGATTTTTTATTTCAGTAGCGGTGCTCAATCTGTATAGCTCTGACAGAAATGGGCTGTGGCTCCTCCCTTATGCACCCTATGCTCGGCTTTTGACCATGGCTCCTCCCATATAAGTCTGTTGCCATGCAACAGTTATTGAACAGTCATGTGAGAAAGGGGCAAGGAGCATAAATTAGTGGAGCTTGCATGTGATTTTTTTGAATGTTTTGTTTAGCATTTTTTGATTTTTTGTTTTATTTAGAGTCATTTGTGTTTTTGAATCTTGGCTTTGTGCTTTTTTGAAATAACCAATTTATCGAGTGTTTTGTTTTTGTTTTGATTACAGTTAATTACTTCTTGCCTATTTTTTTAAATTTTGCCACATATCTTGCTTGCTGTTCTACAAATTTTTGCTGAAACAATCTGCATGTTTCTTTTTGGATTTGTGCTGTTTGGATTACAGATTTGTGTAACTAAACTTAAATCATTTCATCAACACATCAGCTCCTATTGTTGCTCATCCAGATCTGCCCTTTAAAATTGGTATGCGTGGTCAGCTACGCTTTATGGAGAGACGTGTTGCGCGGCATTCCCCTGGCAGCTTTTGCATGCTGAAGAGCTGGTGTCTGTGGGCTGTGCTGTGTGGGCTCCGTTCTTATTGGGGCAGCGAGCCAACACATACCTGGCAAGCTCCCCATGTTACTATGTCTATCCCTATTGTTATGTACCCTACTTTGGAATTTTACAGAAGAGCAGTCTTGGATTTGTATAGTTCATTTAGACACTTTATGTGTAAAATCTGCTAGGTATACTGCCAAAGTCCCCCTGGATATCTAGCAGCTGGTATTTTTTGTACTAATGTGTCAGTGTTTATTCTTAATATTGTACCGTTCATTGTGTATTGTAATCTTGTCAGCTTTGCAAAATACCTTGTGATGGGGCATTGTTAAGGATGTTTTGTAAAACAAAGACACTATTTTATTTTATTGTAAAAATAAGTTTATATTTACACATTACATCTATGATCCACAACAGTACAGTACCATTTTACCATATAACAAACACAGTCATTTACCATTTTCATCTCTTCACCCATTCCTCCAAAACATTTGAGCAAACATACATACTACTCACATATGTTTTGTTTTAAACTCATTTCCCATTAAAGCCTTATTCCCCATTCCCCAATAACACAAGACCTTCCATCTCTCCTTAGCAGCTGCGAAACCCCACTTCTCAATATCCCTCTTAGTTATCACACTAATAGTAATCTGATGTTATACTTTGGTGTACCCTGAAGTAAACTAGCACCCCATTCAGGATTCAATCCTGCCTTGTGCTTGATAGTTGTTATGATTCACTCTATTTTAGAAATCTATTTTTCTTAAAATAAATTTGACCTCAGACTTTTATAGATGGTCCTAGGTTTTATTTTAACCACAGAGACAACAGTCCTAATATCAAAATCACTCCCTGATAAATAATTAAGCTAGTTTAAAATGTGTATACTTTACTGCAATGCCTTCTTGGGCACCTCCGTATTGTCCTGCCATTGTCATGATATTTGCTAGGGGCTTAGCTTGATAATGTGGTCATATAAAAGTCAACACATAATTAAAAGCGAAATCCTAGAATTTTTGGATTCCTCTAAAAACTTTGACGTTGCAATTTGCATTTGCTCTTTGCCCTCTTGCCTGTGCATTTGCTTTTGGTTGCCTCTATAATAGGTTTCTCAGTTTTGACCACTTTCAAGCTTACTAATGTCACTCTCCCAGTGTTCCTTTTAAAAACTGTCTTGTAGCAGGACAATGCTGCCAAGATTCATGCCAGCCTTCGAAGAACCAGAACTAAAATAAAGAGTTCTGGGCAAGGAATAAACAAATTAACAAGAGACATAAAAAAAACTGAAACTCCATTGTGATGCAAATTCTGGAGTAATTCAACATCTGGGAGCACATGTCCCCTGCAGAACAGAAAACTCTTTTGCCCAGCTTTTTTCAGCAGAGAATAAGCAATTTAGTGTTCAGGATTTTTAGTTGGCAATGCTGACTGGAGTTTTTGTTTTCCTCTCCTCCATTGTCACATGCCTGTATTTCAACAATTCATTAACAGACATATATTGTTGGTTTCTATTTCTGTTAATCAGTTTCTACTTTGTTTTCTCTGTATTTTAACAATTCTGCATCTTTATTTATACTAATTCCATATTTAGTAATTTGTAAAATCTATACTTGTATTTTACCTGTGAACTTGTAACACACTTCACTTGCACTTAGTGAAGAGAGCTATAAAAAATAAAGTGAATTGCTTTAAAAATCAGTTTAATAGAAATTATGCACTTAATTGGCTAACTCATCTGCCAGAAGATTCTGAAGAACCCATGCAGATTCTGGCACCAATATTTCAGAAATTTGTGAAAGTTTAGTAATCTTAGGTGCAGCATGTGGTTTGTGGACTTGGATGCAGGATATCATTTACAAGCCCCTGCAAGAATACGGGTTTTGGGTGCTCTTGACTTTGACTCAGATCTCTGTTTAAAGTTGATGTAGGAGAAACTACAGGACAGCGTCTTGTCTTTCTTCCAGTCTGAAAAGGTTAGAGTGCATTTAATTTTTTTTCTGAGCTTGATTTCTGGTTTATTCTTAGTTTTGGGGAACATGGTACACCTTGGGTTGTTTAAATCCCTTTATAGTTTTGTTTTGAAAGAAGCTTATTTTATTTAATGTCATATCTTGGAATTATTAAGTTTTGAACAAATCCTCTGAGTGAGAATTTCCATCCATCCATCCATCCATCCATTATCCAAGCCGCTATATCCTAACTACAGGGTCATGGGGATCTGCTGGAGCCAATCCCAGCCAACACAGGGCGCAAGACAGGAAACAAACTCCAGGCAGGGCGCCAGCCCACCGCAGGGCACACACACACCAAGCACAATTTAGAATCGCCAATGCACCTAACCTGCATGTCTTTGGACTGTGGGAGGAAACCAGAGCACCCGGAGGAAACCCATGCAGACACGGGGAGAACATGCAAACTCCATGCAGGGAGGACGCGGGAAGTGAACCCAGGTCTCCTAACTGTAAGGCTGTGAACCCGTGCTGCCCGAGTGAGAATTTGATTTTTCCAATTTCTAATAGTATAGGACATCTTTTACTCACTGACTTAAAAGTGGTGGGTTGGGATTCTTCCAATTGAGCAAGATAAGTCTACATGTTAGTAGTGAGGTAAAGGCAATTACAGTTTGTTTGTCCTTCTCTACTTTAAGCCCATCTGGGAGTACACCAAACACAGCTGTTACTAGGTTAGGAGTGACTGTGACACCAAGGCTGTCTGATGGGCATTTTGTTCAAAGCGATGTTAAATTAGTGCATGCCCAAAATGTGGCCCAGTGAGGCTGGAGCCAGATTTCTATGTTCACTGGTTGAATCTTGGCCTGGATACATTTTGGATAGTATTAATCGAGAAAATTGCACTCAATAGAAGATTTTAAGTTGAGTGCTTTGCACAAATGGAGCTAGAGTGTATTCTGAGCATGGCTGCCTTCCAGTCTTTTTCTGAAATATTAAGTAAAAGATTCTTTCACTGTTGTGCCTTGGAATCTTTGAAAGGAAGGGACATTAAAATGTTTTTATAAATTATGGAGATGCTATCTGAGTTTTCAAGATTGATCAATCTTTCTTCTGTTCTTCTGGAATAGAAGTAGGTGGAAGGTGAGGAAAAGTGGGCAGGTTCCATTTAGCGAAGTTTCTAATTTGAAAGTAGTTGAAAAATTGTGGTGATGAGAAGTTAAATTTGAAGCTTAATTGTTCATAGGATGCAAAAATATTATTTATGTACAATTCTCTAAACGTTTTATCCCATTTCCCAAGCATTAAATACTATGAATGTTTGAGAGGGTGTAAAAGAGTGGTTGTCATTTAGAGATCCAACAGATAAGAGCTTATCTGTCTTAAAGCGCTTCCTACATTGGTTCCATATTCTGAGTGAATTGAAGGGCAATTGAATTATTAATGTATTGACAATAGTTTGTATTTAATGGAGCACAGAGTAGAATATAAAGAAGTACTGTAAGATTTTAATTCTTTGTTATGTTCACCAATTTATGTCAATGTCCAGGGGCCTCATGTATAAGGGGTGCGTACACACAAAAATGTTGCATACTTCCGTTTCCACGGTTAAATCACGATATATAAAACCTAAACTTGGCGTAAAGCCACGCACATTTTCACGCTAGCTAAATGCTTGGCGTATGCAAGTTCTCCGCTCAGTTTTGCAAACTGGCGGCATCCAGCGTTAAAGCATTGCTTTTGTTCAAGTGTGGTGTTCCTTTTTTTTTAGATCCACATTCCTGATGCAGCTTTATAAATACCCTGAAATTAACAGCATATTGTTTATTAGTTTAAGGCATCTGATTGTAATTAACCTGTAACAATATAATGGTCCATGGAATGGCCAAACTATTCCAAATACCATAACTACTTTAGCGTTGTTCCTCACAATGCACCACTCAGAGTATTTATCCCACTGTATCTGGGTGTGGAATCGCAGCTCTACAGCAGCTGATCGGGAATTATCTGTATACAGCATCAAACACATGCTGCCTCAGCCATGCACACTGTCTGTTGAACTGCTCTCATACGACAGATGCTTCAGAGCCTTTCCTGTACTGACCTCGCGGTTCAGAAACAGTTTCATCCCAAGAACTACAAACACACTCAATCAGTCCATCAACTGCTCCTCGTAGAACTGTTTGTACTTATTAGTACAGTTACCTCACTGTAAACTTGCAATAAAGTTATAATATTGCACAACCTGAGCCACTTTATAAAGCGTGTATTTACATATGATGATGATATCATTTTTAAGAAATGCAGCAAAATATGTTTATTACATTATACAGATAAAATGTTAACATCATTTAAATAATCTATACTAGCCAACCTGCGGCGTAGCATACACCACATATAATTATTTATTGATGAGAGACACAGTTGTCCAAATGGGGAGGGTTTGAGGATACAACTGTCAGTGAATGAAAAGATGGAACTCTGGAGAGAGTAACATACAATTGTCCGTGAGTGAAAGCAGGTTTTGGCAGATACAGGCCTATTTTTTTGAAAGTTTGTCCTTGTCCTTATTAATAGTCATTGCAAACGCCAATATAACAGGAAATTGTCTGCGTGTAAAAGTAAAAGGCAAATTAGAATCTGATGGGGTCAGGGAAATCCGGGGAATAAGGACAGTTTGTAAGGTAGCAGATGTGATAGTCTTACACTCCTGTACATTGCGGTGAATGCTGGTAACAGAAAGTCTAGTGCCATTACAGAAACCTTTTGCTGGCATGAGGTTCCTGAGAAGCATGATGACTGAACCAATTTTAATTCTGAGTTTATGCGGAGGCATACCAATGGGAGTAAGAAATTCTTTGGGGAATGCAAGATGATCTGCAGGATCGTCTGTGATGATGGAGTCAACACTGGTGAAAGTTACTTCGTCATTAGGGATAAGTTTCAGCACCTGTTCATTAAGGTGTAGTGAGTCTTCGTTGGTGACGCTTAATATAGCTCGCATGCCTCGAGAGCGATGTTGGAAGCCTGCGGAGGGTGAGAGTTGGCGGGCGGGACCTTGTTGTGCATTCCTTGTGACGTGGGAGGAGGGTTAGAGTGGGCGTTCATGGCTCTTTCATGCGTAACCCATGGGCGGGGCTCTGTTAGAGTTGGTGGGCGGGGTTCTGTGAGTTGGTGGGCGTGGCTCTCTGTCTTGCTTGCGCTCACTGTCTTGCGTGCCCTTAGTGAATTATATATATATATATTGTTAATAATTAAACATGTGAGGACACGGTGTTGCAGTGCTACCTAGTTCAGGGATTGTTTCTGCCTCGCGCTGTATTCTTGCTGGGGCTGGTGTGACACTGGAAGGATAGATGGATAGAATAATTAAACATGTACTACGAAGATATTTCAATGTTCCTTAAAAGTTTTGAAGAATCTGCATTCTAAGCCTACAGATGGCTTAACATCTATTACAGAGCTGATTGTGTGGCGATTGGTTACTTTGAGAAAGAAAAGGAAGGACAGGAATTGGGGGTTAGTATGTTTGAAAGAGACAGTACTGCTGCAATAAATTATTTCATCAAGGTCGTGCATGGTGCAGCAAGCATTTTGCGGGAGGCAGGAACAATCTCTGGACAGGGCGCCAGCTCGTCACTATCACTGCACCACCGTGTTCCCATGTTTAATAACATGTTCCTATCATCATGAAAATGATAACAAGTATACATCTCAGTATTTTAATTATTCAGAGAGCTGTAATATCATGAATGTAATGGATTCTGTGTCCTGTCAGAGGAAGAGAAAGCCTGTTTATAAAGCACGTAGTGATTCACACACATAGAGCACATAGAAGAACACATACAAAACAAAGCATTTAACGTGCTACTTTAGTTACGATGGTATTTGAGAAACTAGTAAATTAAACAATTTAAAGATGAAGTTTATGATGTTCTACTTTAATGACAAAATAAACTATGTGATTAAAGTAGAAATTATGAGATTAAAGTTGACATTTCGAGCTTTTTTCCCACTGTGTCCCTATTTTTTTTTTCTCTGTACCCTAAACTTTCATATGACACTCAGACGGTGGGCTATGACTCGCCTTTTCACGGTGACTTTGATATCTGACAACTTTTTTATTTCGGGGACTGTACGACTTTGTGAACTTGAGCTTTCAAGTATCTCCGACACTCTATGTCACTCGATCAACTTCCTTTTGTTGTTTATACCACTGGGTAAAGCAACCAATGGTACGTTTTTCTTTGCCTCCACTTGGTGTTTGCTAAAATTCTTCTATTTTCCCCCTTGCTTTTGCCATTGCCTTTTCACAGAGGTGTAATTCTGGGAGGAGTTGGGGTGCGGCAGCAGGCGCATGCAAGTGCGTTACTTTTCACGCTGACCGGGATTTATGGAACGAAGAACGTGGAAGTTGGCGTTTGCACAGATTTATGCATCTGGATTTTTTTGTGCGTACACACATTTCTGCTTTTGTCCATACGCCATGTTTTAGTGTGAATTCTACGCACGGCATTATGCATGAGGCCCAGGTCTTTAAGCCAACATATTTGCAGCCCAGTAATAAAACTGAAAAGTTAGGTAGTACCATGCCCCCTTCTGCTTTAGGTTGTTGTAGAATCACCCTTTGGATGCGTGGATGTGTAGAATTCTAAATAAATGAGGTTATGATTGAATCTAATTTCTTAAAAAAGGTTTGTTAATGTATATGGTGATGGTCTGTAATACAAAAAGAAGCTTGGGGAGGATGTTTATCTTAACAGTGTTGAATCTCTCTGTTAATGTGAGATGCAGGGCAGACCATCTAATTGCTGTTAGCAATTTTTAACATGCTAACAGCAAAATTTTGTTGAAAAAGAGCTTTATATTTACTTATGATATTTACCCCTAGATATTTAAACTAATCTGCTAAGATAAATGGGAAGATGTCTAGTTTAGTACTGTGTGCTAAAGAAGTCAATGGAAAAATCATACTTTTATTCAAATTAATTTTGAACCCAGATATCTTTTGAAAATCTGCTAGTGCTTTTAGGACTGCTGGCATGGAATTTTGTGGGTCAGATATAAACAGTACCATATCATCTGCATACAGTGATATTTTCTGTTCAAGTCCTTCTCTGAAAATCCCCTTTATCCTGATGAATTTCAAAACTAAACAGCCAATGGCCCAATGGCAATTGCAAAGAGAAATGTAGATAGGGGACATCCTTATTGAGTACCACATTCTAATTTGAAGATGTTCGAAATAATTTTGTTAGTACGAAATGAGGCTTCTGGACTAGTATAAAGTAATTTCATCCATGCAGATATGTTTGGGCCAAACCCAAATTTATGCAATGTGATGAATAGGTAGCCCCATCTACCCATGTCAAATGCTTTTTCTGCATCCAAAGATAGGAAGATATATGGGATGTTAGATTTTATTGGATAAATATATTATATTAAACATACATTGAAAATTAGAAGCTAAGTGTCTGCCTTTGATAAATTCAGTTTGGTCCTGTGATATTACAGAAGGAAGCACTTTCTCAATCCTTCTACCTAGAACTTTGGAGAGTATCTTAATGTCATTATTCAGGAGTGAAATTGGTCTGTATTATGCACATTGTAGTAAATCCTTATTTTTCTTAGGAAGGATGGAAATTAATGCTTGGCAAAAAGTCCAAGGTAGCATTTTGTTGCCTTTAGCTTCTATAAATGTTGCTAATAATAAGGAGCTAACTTATTTGAATTTTTTTATAAAATTCCACTGGGTAGCCATCAGGGTTGTCTGCGAGTTTATAGCGTCTAGTAATTCTGAAAGTTTCAGAGGTTCATTCAGTTCTACAGCACTAAGAACATCTAGCTGTGATATCTGTAATGAGTCAAAGAACTCATTAGTTTGTGTCTTATCTTCTTTAAACTGAGTAGAATATAAGGACTTAAAGTACTCTCTAATTGTGTGTGTTAAATTTGTATCGTCTATGATTTCATCTCTGTCTGTGTTGGTAATTGTTGTTATTGCATTGCAGACTTCCTGATTGTGGATTTGTTGAGCTAAAATCTTCTCTCCGTGTTCATAATAATGATGCAGCGAATTAAAGATGTGCTGTTACGTTTATTTAGCAGTCAAGAGGTTAAATTTTGATTGTAAAACCTGCCTCATTTGGAGACCTGCCGTATTCTAGATCTGTTCTGGCTATTTCGCTGATTAACTCTTGGTTTCCAATTTATTTTAGTGAGAAAGATATGAAATAAGCTGTCCTCTTACAAATGCCTTCAGAGTTTTCCAGAGTATTCCTGCAGAGACCTCTGGGGATGCATTTGTCTCCAGAAAATGATCAGTTTTCTTGGATATGAATTCTGTACAGTGCTCATCAGTTAAGGACAGGGAGCTAAGACACCAGCTAAGAGATGAGTGTGTAGGGCATAGTAAGTTAAGCTCCATGATCAGAGGGGCGTGGATGGCAATAGCATTGTACTTAAACAATTTGATAATGGGCAAAAAATTATTGTCTTTGAAGAAATAATCACTTCTTGAGTAACAATGATAAACTTGTGAGAAGAAGGAATATGCTCTAAGGGTAGGATTTAAATACATCCATGGGTCTGAAAAGTGCTGATCCATTACAAACTGTGTAATTATTTTTGCAGTATTAGATGATATTTCCGCTGTAGCTGAAGACATATCAGGGTCTGGATTTAAAACACAATTAAGGTCTCTGGCCATTATAATGTTATGAGTGTTTTACATTAGGAA
Organism: Polypterus bichir lapradei; assembly: GCA_026402145.1. Classification (NCBI taxonomy): domain Eukaryota; kingdom Metazoa; phylum Chordata; class Cladistia; order Polypteriformes; family Polypteridae; genus Polypterus; species Polypterus bichir. The sequence goes on from JANRMT010028174.1 coordinate 84,759,325, forward strand.
TGGATGCAAATACATTTTGGATGAAATCTCCATCATCCACATTATGTGCATAAATATTTATCAGAATCACTTTACTATTACATAAATTTCCCATCAACATGACATATCGTCCTTCAGGATCACATATTACAACTGAGTTATAGTTTGGCCTATAGTTTGTTGAAACTGACAATAAGGTTTCTCAGTTTTGAGGCATTTGATCCACGTATATGGTAGGCTGCTGAGATCTCGGTGTCCGATTTGAAGTCCTCTCCAGTTATTTTAGAGAACAGTTCAGTTATGAATTTCACTGGGTTTGGATTTTCACATTTTTCAGAGAGACCTTTGATTCTCATGTTGTTCCTTCTATATCTACCTTCCAGCGCAGCCAGCTTGTCAGCAAGCACTTTGCATTCTGATTTTGCAGCCATTGCCTTTTTGTCAATGGCAGATGTCAATTATTCAACTATTTCAATACAAATCATAAACATTTGCTTAATTTCTTCAAGCTAAACAGTGAGTACTTTAATTTTACTCTCTAACTTACCCATATATTCCTATATTTTTTCATCAGTTTTTTCTAGAATTTCTGTAAATGCTGTAGTAAACTTAGTACTTAAGCGTTTCTCCATTTCTTTTATATCCTGATGTTGTTTCTCATTCTTTTTGTTTAGGTCCTTTATTTCTTTCTGTATATCATTCTCTATATCACGCTTTATATCATTCATGTCTCCCCGAATGTGACAATCATTTCCTTTAGCTTGGAAAGTGCGTTTCAGTCTTCTCCACACTCCATAAGCAGAGCTGTATGTCCATTTGGGGTTGATGCAGCTGACTCGGGGAGGTATCAGCTACGATTAACAGCAGGGATGAAAGGGCCATGATCATTTCCAATAATCCACCTGGAATCGACGAATCCTCCTTGCCCGCCTCACTGGCAGTTTTGCTCCCATTTTTGCGTTTGGCTGAAGCCGATGCTGCAACATCAGGTCCTGGAAGTTACGTTCCTTTCTGTTCCAGGTCAGTGTCTGGTAGGCCGTACCATGACCTTGAAGCCGGTTTTCACTTGATGAAAGTTTAGCTGCCTTATCCTTATCCCTTTCCTTTTCTTTCTGAAACCTATGTTTGCGACTGATGCTTATTTATACTTACATATAATGTAAATACATAATACCTTTGGATGATAGTAAAAAAAAGGGTTGAATAATACCGCTGCTAAAGGAGCTCAGATCTAGCTGTTCATCTCATGCAAAAGACAGAATCATGATCAAAGTGAAGATTCTTCCTTTCTAAGGATATCATCCAAGTGGTTTGAAGCCTAAAATGGATGATTAATTTTCATTCCTTCACTTTTTTCACTTTGGTTTCCTTCCAGCTATGTTATTAAACCAATAGTTCATGACGAATAGTCAGAGGTGTAAAAAGAAACAAAGTAAAGGGAGGACTCTTATAACTGGTAAGGAGCAGTTGAAAATAGTAGATGCAGGTGTTCAAGACTAAAATAAGTAATTAAGGGTGCGTGGGAAATCTTAACAAATAACAACAACAACATTTATTTATATAGCACATTTTCATACAAATGATTTAGCTCAAAGTGCTTTACAAGATGAAGAAAGAAAAAAGAAAAATCTAAAAATAAGATTAGGCAATATAAAGCATAAAGTAAGGTCCAATGGTCAGGAGGACAGAAAAAAAAACTCCGGGGGTTTGAGAAAAAAAAACCCAAAATCTGCAAGGGTTCTGAGGCCATGAGACCACTCAGCCCCCACTTGGCAATAAGACAACTAAAATCCATCCATTTTCCAACCCGTTGAATCCAAAGACAGGGTCATGGGGGTCTGCTGGAGCCAATCCCAGCCAACACAGGAACCAATCCCAGGCAGGGTGCCAACCCACCACAGGACACACACAAACACACACTAGGGCCAATTTAGAATCGCCAATCCACCTAACCTGCATGTCTTTGGACTATGTTAATGTCCTTGGTCTATGTTAATATTGTTACTCTTTTTATTTGGATAACTGTGTGTTTTTACTAGTTTTGCATGTAATGTTGTTTCTATGTATCTGCGCCGGTGTCCCATGTATTTTGTGGGTGGTTTTCCAAGAGGCAGGGCCACCTGTTCATTTCTGTCAAAAGACTGCCCTGAGTCCTATAAAGGCTGAGGAAAGGAGCAGTCCCTTGCAGTTCATTCAATATAGTTATAGTGTTGGTTCGTTTGTGAGGTTTTGGTTATTGATTGTTTATAGTGGAGTTTTTGGATTTTGACTGTTTTCCCTGTTTTTGACCTCTCTATGAATTTTTGTTTTTTGAAACTTGTTTGCTACAGGATTGCCTATTCAGGCAACTCTGTCTGGACCTTTTTGTGCTTCTCAGTTGGAAAAAAATTAATTTATAAAACTGTGTTTTTTGACTAGTCAAAGGTCTGACAGTTTCCTCCCCCTCTTGTGGGCATTTTAAGTGATTTGTGAGTGCCCCATGCCACTTTGATGTTGCTGAAGTATAACAAATATAGTAATAGTAGTAGAAATTGTATTAAATCAAATTGAAATTGAAAATCGAAAATTAAAAAATCAAAATGAACAAATTCCAAACTAAGAACAAAACAACTAAAATTAATTAACAAAAATGTTGATAGAATTAACTATCAAAAAAAAAGCCCACAAACGTTGCCAAAAGGGAAGTACAAAAGAGATACCAAAGACAGCAGTTGCATAAAACAAACTAATACTTCAGGTAACTGCAGATTCAGTAAGTCCTGACTGACAAAAATCAGAGTAAGGGAGTGGAGCTAAAGAGGTAACGCAAAGAAAAAAAATTAAATAGACTAAAAGCAAGGGAGCAGGCAAACCAGCGTTTCTCAACCTTTAAGTATTTGCGACCCGAGTTTTCATAACAGTTTAAATCGCGCCCCCCCTAACATTTTTTTGAAATGTAGATGCATATTTTATTATTCCTACTTAACTTTTGTCGACATTTATCTAACTCTATATTTATTGTTCTAGTATCAGAATGTAGTTTAAGTTAATTTGTTTTGGTTTCAACAGATGTTTTTTTCATATTTTTGATTCTTGTTTTCTTTTTTTCACATCTTCGCGCCCCCCCTTTCTGTTACTTCGCGCCCCCCTAGTAGGGCCCGCCCCACAGATTGAGAACCACTGTTGTAAACAACAAAGCCGCAATCTTAACAAAAATATTGCAGTGCAGTCAACTCTTTCAAAATTCAGTTTGGAAACATCAGATGTGCATCTTTGATATTTATTGATGATCTCCTTCTTATGGCCTCATCTGTCTCTAATCTCTGGTGTGCACTGGAACAAATCACACCTCAGAATAACATGGCTGGGATGAGAATCATTTCCTCCTGGTATTAGATCACGGCACTTTGTTGAATAATAAATGAAAAACCCACAAAAAACGTTATTGTTAAGCGCTAGTTTGGTTGACAGGCTGTCTTTTTACCTTCAGTGTTATCGACATAAACTACAACTGACTTTCTATAACTCCTAAAAGAAAATTCTGCCACTTAAATAAATTTTATCTTTCTATAGTCAAGACAGTCATAACACCTGTTGTTTTAACAAATATAGGATTTGTGGCAAAATAAAGCACACACACAGATTTCTCCTGGTGTTTTACTCAAGCAGCTGAAAGTCATGCATGTTAGGCTAATTGACCACTCTGTCTTGGCCTGGTGTGAGTGAGTGTGGGCGAGGCCACAGTGCAATGGGTTGGCATCCAATCTGGCTCCCTTGACCCCAAACCTCTAAGTGTATTTAATAATGGATGGTGTAGGACTAAGTGGGCATTGCCCATTTTGCTAGGCATTTAATGGCATGCAAGGCCTGTTAAGACTGCAGATTTAAAAGGAATGCAGAAATCCAGCTTCACCCTCAACCTACACTCCTGGGGTGTGGCACCACTTGAAGTTTGGGACTTCCATCTTTCATTCCTTGGTTTGACCTTTAGAATACTCTAGATTTCATTCTTGTAAAGAGAAGAAGAAGAAACGTGGGACTATGTGGAGTTCCTTTCTACCTTTTTTGCAGTTTTTCTTTCTCTCCTTGCATTCTTCGTGAAGAAAATTAACAGACCAAATAGTGTATAATAGCTTTGTGAGAATCTCACTGTATTGCACATGAAGTGCTTTGTGAAAAGCAAACACCTCTTTGTGAAGCTTTTAAAGGGGATCCAACAAATTCCCTTATAAGATACACTTAATTTTTTATCATTAAGAGGCCAAATACAGTCAAATCCTAGATGGTCATACAAAAAATGTAAGAGCTCCAGGAATTAAAAGCTTTGTTAGATAGATAGATAGATAGATAGATAGATACTTTATTAATCCCAAGGGGAAATTCACAATTCTTGTTCTTGACAAGATTAATGGCTTTTAACTTACCGTTCATCACACTGGATAATTATGGTGACAAATGGTTGTCTGAAATGTTTTCATGTTGCAAAAAACAATGAATCACCTAGCCTGCCTTCTAGAGCTTTGTTTACAGTTTTGCCATGTGGCCTCCTACATCCCTTCCCGTTGTAATGACACTACCGTATATGCAAAGGCTGACACCATTTTTTCATTCCTCTCCTTCCCCAAAAAAATAACCATTCCAACAAAGAGACTTCAGCTGTTATTCAGGTCAGGACATCTTTACAGCAAAATAAATACCCTAGAATCACTTTTTCATAGCCATTGAATACAAATAATAGCATCAAAGTCACATCTGTTACATCTTCGGTTTGTCCAGCTGCATAGATAAAAATGGAATAGTGGAAATTAATTAATCATCTTCTCACTGTGTTTTGTACAGCAGGATTACTAGCATAAACATTTTCCCTGTTATTTTTTGGACATATTAATGGTATGACCGTCTCTTCCTTACTGCTAAAAGGCTTTTTGGCATAAGTGATGTGGGCTGCTGAAATGTGGTTTGCCTTCAGAATGCTTTTAGAAGTTGTTATGAGTGAACTGATTGTATTTTATAGTCTCTGGAGATGCCAGGAAACATTCAGCTAGCTCCCTGACACATGCCGGATAATTCTTAATTGATGAGTGCTATATATGGATTAGCTTTTGACAGAGATTGGAAGTCAAACTCCACTACATGGTGGATGTTTGTCTTCTCTAAATGCAAGCCAGAATGTATTGTGTGTTGGATCATATATCAGGGAATAATTTATGCCGGCTGAGAATAATGAAAGAATGTATCGTTTATTGTCTTTAAAAATGAATAATATCAAAAAATGTCTGAAGGTAGCATACAGGTACTGAAAAGTACATGTAAACATAAATATTGCACAGCTCAACAAAACCTTGTCCATTTTCATAAATTGTTTGATATGCCAAAAATATAACATAGTACTGATGGAGCCTAGAAAGATAGATAGATAGATAGATAGATAGATAGATAGATAGATAGATAGATA
>JANRMT010028174.1:84769468-84837942 GCA_026402145.1 Polypterus bichir lapradei
GGTAGGACAAACCAGAGTTTCGATCAATTTAGACAGTTATCACCCCAGACCATCTACCTGAAAGACTGACCCAGCAAAGGACTGAAATCTTAATTTGCTTGTGTTTTTTGTGGTGGATACTAGGAAAATATATTGTAAAATTTGATTCAGCCCTTCCTGTCATTCCCCCATTTACTATCCAGGAAAACGCTAATCAAACTCATGTGCCCCCAAACTATTCCACTTAGGGCAGAAGAGTGGATCCCTGGCTTTAATTTAGGTGGTCTTTAGATAATCATTTATTGGATCTGGAGTTTCCTTTGCCATAACTTTGTCATTGATTAATATAACTTGCAGAACACAAATTTACAGGTGAAAACGAGGGCAAAGATTAGAAACATTTAATATTGGCATTTTCAGTCCAATGTATGCTTAAAATAAATAGAATTACTTTGTCCAAAAATACACACATTTGTAATTTTTTAATGGTGCGTTATAAAGTAAAATGGTTAATCTTTGATTTAGAAGTTTGTGTGCAGCATCCATGGAAATTATACAAGGTAATCTGAACAATTAGTACTTATTAAATACTCTATATCAACAGAAAATACCATCACAAGACACCGTACAAAGCAAAACAAAACTGCAATTCAGTAAAATTCCCAGTTAGACTATAATAAAGAACAAAGAATTAAAAGTACATAACAGTCTACTGAGAGGTAAAAAGTGCTTGAAGGAAATGCAAGACAGTAAAGTAAGTGTTCAAAAAATCAAAGGCAGAAGAGGCATTTTTGTAATGATAAAGAAAAATGGTGAGTTTTCAGCTTCAATTTCAGACTTAATTCCTTAGCAGAGACAGAGTTAGAAGCTCAGAGAGGAATAAGGATTCCCTGAAAGTTAATTAGTGGACCTCTGGGATATTATGAATATCAACATAAGATGATCTCAGAAGTCTTTATTAGTTTAGTAATACCCACAAAAAAAAACATTTCAAAAGTGACATGGTTAGAGGTTCGTCTAGGAAAATTGATAAATGTGCACAATTTCACTCATGCCCAGGCCCAGGCCATTTTTAGGCAGTTACCCCTCCCCGCATTTACCCTCACTTGCTGATAATTACTAAATGAAATTTTAGTAAGCTACAGGATCATGTGGAGACAGGGTTTTGGATGATTCTTGAGGATAAATGGACTTTCAGTCTAACTTGGCAGGAAATATTTTTATTTACTGACCAGCTTTGTTACCCATCTAAGACAAGCTGAAATTTAAGTAATCAACATTGACCTCCATGAACCATTCAATGCATTTATCTCCTTTATATTCCAGTTTGTATGGGATTTATAAAAGCTGTGTTAACGTTTTCTGATGTTCCATTTGTTGGAATGACAAATGCATTGCATTTTATTGATAAAAAAAATGTTTGTGATACACCATTGTTTGGAAAGACAGTGGCATAACAACCAGATGTACACACAGACACTTAGCTTTTAATTAAGGTGAATCTGGATTACCCTAAAACCATGTTTTAGAATACATATAATTAAATAAATAATGATTAAGACTGGATGTTTTACTCACACTTTGTTGGGTTTCATAAAAACACTTAAACTCACTTAGTCCAACAGGGTGCTAAAGCTTATTTCAGCATCACCATACACAAGGCAAGAAACCAGCCCTAACTAGGGCATCATTTCAACACAGGGCCAATTCCTACACACACCTGCTCATAGATGACCAGTTTAGAAATGGCATTTAGCATCCGTGTTTGAGATGTGTTGGGAAAACAGAAATACCTAGAATAAAACCCCATATATACATGGGAGCAACGTGCACATTTTAGAAGGGTGAATTGAGGCTGGCTTGAACCCATAAGGGAGCAGCACCCCAGCTAGTTTTATATTACATGGAAATACATGCTGGAAGCAGCCCAGTCTGAAATAATGTGCAATAGCTTCTTTTATTTGCCAGAGCAGAATAAATTTAAAGAACCTTACCATTTCTTGAAAGAGCTGACGTTATTACCCTCAACACACATCTAGTTTCAAAGTAACACACGATTGGATGGAGTCACATTCAGATGCAGTGACCACCAGTGTAGACCAAAGCTCAAGAAAACAGTAAGCACTGGACACAGCAAGAGACATTCCACAGTGGTGCTCCAGACCAGGGGCTAGGACAGTCTTTCCTGCAACTGCACTCAGGACCAGATTTAATTTCACTTTGAAGATAAGAGATACTGACCTTTAATTGTTAGAGCTGCAGTTACTCTCCACAGACAAATCCAGTCAATGACAGAAAAGCCTTAATGAAGCAAAATGTATTACACAAAAATGCCATGCATGATCATGGAATGACTGCTGCTGCATCTGGTCCTGAGCAGCATTGTGGGAGGACTAGCACAGCATCCACTCTAAGTCCTGCATTACATGGTTCTGACGGTTAGTCCAATGGTGGTCTCCTCATTAAGATAGGAAAAGTAAGTAATTATATAGAGTGCCTGAAGTGGATATACACAAGTGCCAGTACCCTACGTTTAAGACTATGTAGAGAGAATCACTGTCAATTGAAAAGCTGGCGGGGGGAGGAGGCAGGGTCCCTCTTAGAGTTTTCAGAGCAGCAACCAGTGGGCGGCTGAGATAAGCATGATGCGAGCCTATATCCTGGAAAACACAGCTGGGCTGTAAAATTTCAGAAGAGGTGGTACTCTGTACCAGTGAGTACTGGCCCACTACAACCTCTAATTATACACCGATCAGCCACAACATTCAAACCATCTGCCTAATATTGTGTAGGTCCCCCTCGTGCCACCAAAACTGCTGTGACCCATCAAGGTATGGGCTCCACAAGACCCCTGAAGGTGTCCTGGGGTATGTAGCAGCAAGATGTTAACAGCAGATCTTTTAAGTTATGTAAATTGCAAGGATGGGCCTCCATGGTTTGGACTTGTTTTTCCAGCACATCCCACAAGTGCTCAATCGGACTGAAATCTGGGGAATTTGTCATGCTCCGTAAATAATTCCTTTACAATTTTTGCAGTGTGGCAGGGAGCATTATACTGCTGAAAGAGGCAGCTGCCATCAGGAAATACTGTTGCCATGATGGGGTTATGTAGTCTGCAACAATCTTTAAGTAGGTGGTACACATCAAAGTAACATCCTCATGAATTACAGAACCCAAGGTTTCCCAGCAGAACTTTGCCCTGAGCATCACACTGCCTCCACTGGCTTACCTTTTTCCCATAATGCACCCTGCTGCCACCTCTTCCCCAACTAAATGACACACAAGCACCTGGCCATTCACATGATCTAAAAGAAAACGTAATTCATCAGCTCAGGCCACCTTCTTCCATTGCTCCATGGTCCAGTTCTAATGCTGTATTGTAGGTGCTTTCAGCAATGGACAGAAGTCAGCATAGGTATTCTGACGGGTCTTCAGCTATGCAGTTCCATATGCGGCAAGCTGAGATGCACTGTGTGTTCTGACATTTTACTCTCATGTCCAGCATTAAGGCTTTCGGAAATTTGGACCAGACTGGTTAGCCTTCACTCCAATTTCATAAATGAGTATCTGGTGCCCATAATCCTGTTGCCTGTTCACTGATTGTCCTTCCTTGGACCAGTTTTGGTAGGTGCTAACCATTGCATACCACAAACACCACACAAAACCAGCCATTCTGGAGATGCTTGACCCAGTTGTCTAGCCATCATAATCTGGCCCTTGTCGAAGTTCCTCACATCCTTAAGCTTGCCATTTTTTTCCTGCTGTCAACACATCATCTTCAAAAACTGACTGTTCACTTGTTGTCTAATAAATACCACCCCTTGGCAGGTGCCATTGAAACAAGATAATTAATGTTACTCACGGACACCTGTCAGTGGTTTTAATGTTGAGGCTGATGGGTCTAAACAACACTAAGGACTAGAAGCAGAAGCCAGCATTACACAACACTCCTCAGGGCCATTTGTTGTAATACGCAAGACAGGATGGAGTGACAGGACTGCATAATGACAACCATTCTGCAGTGACAATTACAATCTGTGACCAAGACAGACCACTGTTGCACAAGACAGTTCAGAAGCAGTACACAATGGCACTTAAGGCCAGTTTGAGTGACAGTATTTTATAAAGACATGTGGGAAATGATGCGATAACTCTCCAAACTAGATGCAGTTAGAGCAGGGCACAAAATCATTTGTCGCAAATACAGCAAGCTGCACTGGACAAAGAACCTCAAAACTGGATGCGGTCATGGCCACTACACAATAACTTTGAAGTTAGATGGGCAGTCATCACAATGAATTCTGTACCCTCCATATCTGAAGACAATAACACCGTCCATAGCCCTGAACAGGACACAGTTATTTACTGGACAGTCGGACAAGATTAATCACTGGGTTTGGTTTAAGACTTTCAGCCCAGTAGGTGACATTTTATTGTGGGTTTTCAGGAAATGACAGCTGTCATTCATCAATGATTTGCAGTTTATGACACTTCATCAGCAATAACTGCCGCCTCGTTATCTCCCGTCTGCAAGTCCCTGGACTGTGCCACCCCCTGGTGGTGATGCGAGATGAGGCCCATTTCCTGTTATTATCCCCAGCGGAAGCTTTACAGAGCTGGTTTCCAGAGTAAGAGCGAGCGCTCGTCATTCGTGCGCTTTGGCTTCCCGGAGAACCTCTGGTATTTGGGTCCTTCCGTGCACGGATTTGCAGGACGTCTACATCGATTCAATCCTAGCCGGCCGGAATTGTCAGGGCGAGCCTCGGAGTTTCCTTTCACTGGGCTGAACTGAGAGAATGTCCTCGTCTCTCTTCATATACTACGGATACCGACAGTCTTGATCCGAACAGTGATCTTTGCTGTGAATCAACAAAGCTGGGGATCGAGCTGCGAACGCGACTTAGGAATCGCGATGCATCGGATGAATCCCTTGGAGGAAAAACAGGTAGGTCCTGACATGTCTGGATTATTGTGTTCGGATCTTGACTTGTGGTATAACAAGGGAGCGCGGGCGGGGCCGTGCCGTGAGTGTTCCGAAGAATCCGCTGCACACCACAAGTGGCAATTTGGGAAGTGGTCTGGAGCGAGTGGAATCGCCGGAGTGTGTGCTGTGAATGAAGGTTTGCTCTTCCAAGTGGAGTTTTAACTGAGGACTGGCGTCATATATCAAACTCTTCTGTAAGTGCAGCATTAATATTTCTTACGAATTTCCCTTTTTAACTTAAGTCTATGATATATTGCAGAAACAGCCTTGCACGATTTGAAAGGAAGGTTAGGAAATGCCGGCAGTTTGTTTATCGCTGTTGCACAGATCTTTTCACGCCGTGTCCTCCGAGCGAGTAAGCGAGTGGGGTCTTCCAGAGCAAATGTGAGCCAGTAGGGGCTCTCTCATTTTCCAGGGAAGAAAACCCCGAGGTGGTGGTGAAAGAATGATTTTTTTTTTTTGGGAAGGCGGCGAGAACAGAGACAAACTTGAGCCAGACAGGCCCCGCAAAAATCGATGATACGCGTTTAAGGCTGCTAAGCGACCTTCTAGTTATAAAGTCGGGGCCGTCATTGGGGAGAAGTTCCCCTTGCTGAAGTGAAATAGTAACCCACTCCAGGCAGACAGCGCTTTCTTAATTGAAAACCTGATGCGCGCCTTCATTGAGCTGTAAAAAGAAACGCGTTGACCTGCACCAGACACTTTCCAACATGTCACTGTGGGAGTTAATCATGAGGCACGAGTTGGATGAATTCAATTAGTCCGTGAATTGTCTAGGGTGGCAGCACAGGGGCAAAAGAAGACGCACAACACCCATTCTGCCACAGCCTAATTAAAAAAACGCTTTTGTCTTGGCAGAACTTTTCATCCGAGGTTGCTCTTTTGTCGTAAATCCTCTATTAGTTTCTCTTAAGTTAAAATTTGGTGGGAGGTTTAGAAATGCCCAACAAAAGTCTTTCCACATTTCCCGTTAACAGGATATTTTGTTTCTTCAGTGCGTTTGTAAAGTGTCTTATTTCTCTCACTGTGCTCTTGTGATCTAGAAACTCAAGAGTGTAAGGTAGGACAGCTTTTTGTTATCATAATACATAAAGTGCAGTTGATTCACACATCAGCTGGTTAAAGCCAGAAGCAGCAAGCTATTCTGATCAAATGGTGCCGGAGTATAGTCCACAAATTGTCTATATCAGGCACCATGCTGATGGTAACAGACCTGAGGCGAAGGAATGAACAAGCTCTGGACAGGAGAATAGTCAGTCGGACACAGGGCATGCTCATGCATTCATATCTAGATGGACTGTTTACAGTTTCCAGTTAACCTGTCCTGCACGTCTGTACTAATAACACTGGAGTTCCAGTTAAAGAACCTATGAAGAAATAAGGAGAATGTGCATTCCACATACGCACACTGCCAATGCCAGGATTTAAACCAAGTCTCCCGCCACATGAAGAGAGTACATAACTACAGCAGTTAAGAGTGGTGTTAAAAACAGAGGAGCGCAGGAGAATGAACATAGCGACTCACCTTGGGGCTCTTCTATCAACAAACAAGTTGATGATTTTAAGTAAAAATAAATGCAAATCAGAAAATGCAAATATTCACACACTGGCATTTGTATAATAGAAAATATTACCACTAATAAAGCAAGTGGTTCAGTTAAGGCACAAAGGAGACCCTTGTCAAATGTGGCTAGAATGAAATCTTTCATACTTGGAACCCATTGAGGAGGTTTACTTGACAGCTGTGTTATAAACTTTCTTGTAGAGCTCCGAAAGAAAGAGGCATAAAGCCAAATTAGCTTCTAATTACTAGATAATCTGGAATAAAACTAGCAGCTGCAGTGTCCTTCTTGGAGTTACCGTATGACTCACTTGTTCTAAGGCTTTGTTTACGCTGCAGAAGTAAACACAATTCTGTTATTTCATTTCTTCTTCTGTTTATACATAACTTGTATTTGTTCCTTGAGTTTTTACAGATTACAGTATGAAATAACAACATATGTTAAAAAAAGAAAAAAAATGACACCGTATTTATACTAGAGTAATGAAGTAACAAGGAACATACATAAAGGTGATAATATGAAAGCAGGAGTTCATTTCATTTTTTTATTGTTCAGTCAGTTTTAACCATCATCATTGGTTTAACGAACGTTTTCATGGATTGTCCAAGTAACTCAGTTACATGCTAATTTTATTTTTCTTCACTGTCCATGGTCTTCGGCAACCTATGGGATAAGACCCATTCTTTTCACATCGTCTGACACTGCTTCCGGCTGTATCTTTTTTTTAAGGCCAACTCTAGGCCTCATCCACTACACCTCCAACTTAGTGCAACATTTCATCCAGTCATCTTCTGCCTTTCACTCCACATGTCTAAACCTGCTTAGTCTGTTTCACTTCAGCACAAACACTTCTTGCTTCCACTCCAATTCTAATTCTTAAATGGAGCTTTCTCTGACACTGAGACAGTCCACACATCCATTTGATTGTTCTTATCTCTGTCCTTCTAAGCTTTGCCTTATGCTCCAACTTCATCAGCCATGTCTCAATCTTATAGAGCTTACTACCCCTCACACCAACTTTCATAAACTTTAAGTTTTAATGAAAGAGGCTCTTTTAGAAGTTCAAATGGAGGGTATCTAGAATTTCTTCCATTTACCTATCTCTACTGTTCTATCATGTCCATCTGCATGCGGCATGTTGCTTAAGTAGCAGAACTTGCTTACTTTCTCCAAGACAACTCCATTTTAACTCTGTGACCTGGGGTTAGAATAAGAGAAATGAGGTTAGTGTCAGGATGGGCATCTGGCCTTAAATATTTTACAGCAATATCCCCTTGATGGTTAGATACAGAGATTCAGCTTTTAGTCAAACAATTTTCAATTTATGGAGAATGGCAAAGTAAACAAGTAGAAACAAACAAAAACACCCACCCCCAGATCTCCGGTAAGCTCTAATGACAAAAGAGGCTTTCAGTGTTTTCTGCACACCTTCTAATTATCTACAGATTGACAGGGTAAACCTTTTGTGCTTGTTTGCACTCTTACCTGTAAAGCTGTTCAAGCTACTTGATTTACTGTACAATATTTACATTATTACCATAGTAAATGGTTGTTTTCATTCCTGAACAATAATTGATTTCACTTTTTTGCTTCATTAAGAAATAGTAGCTAAGATGTTAAACCTGTTTTGAGATACCTGCTATTTAATATTCCCCCGCATCACACTCCCACATCATATCCAGTCTTATCACATTCATTACTTAAATGATAGCATATAAAAATATTAATAATCAACAGTCTCTGGCATGTTCTGTTTTGTACTTTGTTTAAGGAAATTAAACATTAAATGTTGTTAGTTTAGTTTAACTAGAGGCAATTTACGACTATGATCACTGTGATGATAAAAATACCAGTTGTTGTACAGATGCTTAGCAGAAAAGGAAGTTCTGCCAGAAATGTTTAAGCCAGTTGCATTGAATGGAAGGTAAATGAACTCACTCCTTAATTCCTCCCTGAATGTTTGTGGATATCCTCCAGCTGTTCTGGTTTCCTGTTGCAATCTAAGGACATGCGTGTAGGATAATAGACAATGTCGAATGAGCCTGTGTGCTTGACAGAGTATATAAGTCCTTACTGGATGGATGATTGCTCTTACAATACCAAAATGTTCTTGTAAGCCATGGTAAGACTTCAGGATGAATTGACCAAAAGCAGTTTTTCAAGCCCTAGAATACCCTAGAGGTCTTTTGTCTCCTCTATCATACTGTCAGTTCTATTTACTGCTGTCATTTGGGGTAGAAATAGACATCTTAATTGAAAAAAAACTTATCCTCAACCAGGACAAGTTTGGTAAAGCGTTTTTTCAGACAGTAATGAGACACTTGGGAGAAAGCTTGTCCATCTATGTCATTTATTACTCTTGCAGCACCAGGCTGAAGAGGGAGCACAATAGTCTGTTACAGCGTGGTCAGAATGATCAATGGAACAGAGGGTAGAGGTTCATTGGTTTACACCCAAATAACTTATGTAAAATAAAAGTCTATTTTATTACATCCTTATTCTTCCTGTATCTTTAGGTTTAGCTTCTATAAATTTCTATGTACGTGACAACTGTAAATTCCTGCTTACAGGACATCTGATGATTTCTTAGTCATCTTTTAGTCCATTTTGTTTATTACATCTTTGTCTTTGTTGTTCACTTGACCTTTGTCTGGTTTCCTGATATGCCTGGACAGGTTTCTGACATTTTTTAACCGTTTTGTTATTTCTTTAAGATGAATGCTGTGTTACCCTAAAATTATCCTCTCACATATTATTCTTTTTATATTTAATTTTTACCTAATTTTTTTCCTCCTCATTTTTGAGTATTATCTGGGAAATGTGTAATTGACTATTTTGAAATTGCAATTGTGTTAAGATTAATTTGCTGGCAGCTGTTTTTGGAGTAGTTGTTATTATTATTATTATTATTTTTTTTATATGGTATTCACTTGTATTTTATTGTTAAAGTTTCAGCAAAAGCTAATGTGTTTAAATATTATTCAGTGGTTCATTTTGGGAAAGATCTTTGTTTATAACAGGGCTGTGGAGTTGGTATACAAAACCTTTGACCCCGACTACTTAATTTATGGTACCACCGACTCTGAAGCCTCGAAAAAAAAAACTTCAGTTTCTTGAAAATCTTTCACGTAGATTTTGAATACAAAACTGGAGTGCCAATACCTTGCAACATGAATGAACAGAATAATAGATTTCAGCTGTGCTAATGCAATTAGAAAGATTTATCAGATAAATAATTAGCATGTAAACGTGAGTAATTCAGGATGAACTAAGGGGTTTTGCCATTAGGACACTGAAGGAATAGATGCTGAAAATGGGGCTTTGCAGCCATATGTGAACAAGAAGTTACAAATTTTTTTTATTAAGATTCTATTCAGTTCTTATGTGTTTCTGTTTCATCTACCCTTTGGTTTTGTGTGTCTGGTATGTTGGGTTTTTATTGTACAACCCTTTGGTCAGCCTTGATGTTGTTTTTAAAGTGCTTTTTAAATAAAATAAAATAAAATGAAAATAAATAAATAAATAAATAATTTCAACCTGTAATAGCCATTTTACAAACTAGTAATACCTTAAATAAATAAATGCATTATTGCTAATGGTATCTTGACTAAAAAAGCATGTATGTCTATCAAAAACATCACAATTTCTGGGTGACCCCAAATCATTGAACAGTAAATTTAGTATGTTATCTTGAAAGCACTTTATTGCTGCCACCTAATTCATGAGGGCTACGTTTTAGCACCCTAACCTGTTAAAGTTTGGGTTTAAAGGCTGTAGCAATGTTCTGGCTTTTTTATATTATTTACTAAAGAAATGTAAAATATTGCATATCATTAAACAAAAGACAGTACTTACAAAATAAAAAAGAGGTTATATTTTCATCAAATGGTTAGATGAAAAAGTTTATTTGCATTAGAGTATGTGAAATTGAAAATTTATATTACAATTTACATTTAGTTTGAGTCGGTACATTTTTTTTTTTCCAGACTCTAGTAACCCAATAATTGCTTCTGACTCCGATTCCACAACCCTCGTTCAAAAGCATAGTTACAGATGATTAAAACAAATATAAGCATAATTATCTTCCTATTTGCTTTTTAGTTTTCCTCCACACAGGGACTAATGGATTCTGTTTCTGATTACATGGTTTAACAATCATTTGGTTTCCACTATATATTACCCCGAAAACTCATTTAGTAGGGTAGACAGATGACATCAGTAGCAGGATATTACGTGAGATGTTTTAGTTAAGACAACAAGCAGATGCCTTCATAGTGCAATGTTTTGCAGTTGCATCTTGCTTTGTTACTTATTTTCTTTGTCTGGTACCTTTGGTTTCTTCATGTGTTCTTTAGTCTGAGATTTTGTCTAGAATTGTTTCCTGCCTGTTACCAGGCCCGGGATAGGCTTTGGCTTCTTATAAGGCAAGAAGCATCTTTAAAAATATTTTTGTACTGCTCTGCACGGCTCAACAATTTTTACATTTTTTTTTTTAAAAAGTGGTGTAGCTAAGGTCTGAGCCAGAAATCGAATATAAACCTGTGAGCATCCACTAGTTTCATAACTGCTTGATGTGAAACACTTAAGGGTGAAGATTCAGGTGCAGCATATTTATTTTTAAAAAAAAAAAAAAAAAAAGCAAAGCACATGCACTTCACAAAAAAATAAGGCCCTTTTTCTGTTTCATGTAATATAAAGTGAATATTTGGTCATAGTATAACATTCTTAGTTCCCCATAATCCATTTCAGGGTAATAGGAGACTGATGCCCACCCCAACTGTATCAGGAGCAAGGCAGAAACCAGCCCTCTTAAGTGCTGCCAGTCCATTGCAGGGTCCACTTACTGACATGCCCACACTCGCACTAGGCAAATTTAGAATCGTTTTAATGTTTAATTGCTAATATTGTAACCTGGATTCAAACACAAGTGCAAAATATTTTTATATGAAAGAGGTAGTATAAATCTGGAGCAAAGTATACTCTTACTCTTGTAGGCTGTATTGATAATTGGATTAATTCCTACAGACATATGCATATAAGGTGCTGTAATAATTAAAAATAAAAGTAAAGTAAAAGTGGAAAATGCTGTTCTCCTTACTTCATTGATTAAAGTGCTGTTAACTAATATAGTGTAAATTTAAGTAGTAGCTTGGTAATACCAGCCAGAAATGATGATGATCATCATACCAAGCACAAAACACATCTCCAATAAAGCTATAGAACTATAGTAAAAGTATCTATACCGTAGTTTGAGATGGTAACAGTACAGCATATTTGCTTTTGGTCAAAACTGAGTGAATAGAAAAATGTTGCATTTTGAATTTTACATGCAAGAGTGCTTTTAGTTGTTTGGCTAAAATATTTTTGCATGTTGTTCCTATGCTTAATTTTTTAACTGATGTCATACACTTGGGAAGAATTATAGTACATCATTTGCCAATTCTTTCAGTTACATGCCTTAAGAAATATGCAAATTGAAAACCTGCAAGATGAATATATTTAGAACCACACTCTTTTGTTAATGGGATCAAAATTTAGAATGTTTGTTTAAAATAAAATACAAATAGCACTAATAAAAATGGTTTATTCCTTAAACAAGTAGACCAACCCTATCATGTAATGAACTAAAGCATTTTTTTGCATAAAGGAATACACCCTCCAAAAATAATATTTTATTTACATGTTACTCCATGTGCTTTGTAGTAACAGTCAAAAAATGATTAATCTCATGTTTGAATATATTTGAAAATTTATTTTTAATTTGAATATTCAGACCTTATTTTTATGGTTAATCTGGCAGCCCTAATGTCCATTATCCGCAAAATATGTGCATTTTTTGCTAAAATATTATTAACGGTTACCTCCTAAAAAGTCTGCATTGAATTTCAACATTTTGCCTTGCTCTAACTAAAAATGAGAGATTAAAAAATGTTCTCAACTGAAACATGTGTTGTAACAAACATTTAAACAAAATATAATTTTTGGGTGGAGTATTCTTTAAGAAATTACTGAAATATACAGTGGGTAAAATTACAGAAAGAGAAAAAATATTGATAAAGGTTATAATAGCTAAGATATTTCTACCAAGTAGTCAGAAATTTGTATTTTAAGACTTAAAAATAAGAGAGTCATGTGTTTGTTGGAGACTCTTTTATGTTTAGAGTTCAGTAATCCAGTGCCTATCCTAGGGACTTCTGGTTGTCTGGTTGGCTAAAAATGATCCTGATAGGCACAAATTAATTTGAAACACATTTCTCAACTTATAACAGGGCATGTTACTATACTAACTCCATCCATCCATCCATTATCCAACCTGCTATATCCTACCTACAGGGTCACAGGGGTCTGCTGGAGCCAATCCCAGCTAACACAGGGCGCAAGGCAGGAAATAAACCCCAGGCAGGGCACCAGCCCACCACAGGACACACACCCACCAAGCACACACTAGGGACAATTTAGGATAGCCAATGCACTTAACCTGCATGTCTTTGGACTGTGGGAGGAAACCGGAGCACCCGGTGGAAACCCACGCAGACACGGGGAGAACATGCAAACTCCACGCAGGGAGGACCCGGGAAGCGAAACTGGGTCTCCTAACTGTGAGGCAGCAGCACTACCCACTGCGCCACCATGCAGCCCCTACTACACTAACTCATTCAACATATTAATTTTTATGATATGAGATGAGAAAACCCACACACATAAGGACTCACAAATACTGATAAGAGTCCAGAGTGTAGCTGAATGTGCGTCCTTCAGAGGATGAGAAAGCAATGCAGACCATTTAAAAATATATTTATTTTGTATCTTTTGATATGTGATTCTTTTTTTTTTTTTTTTTGCCCTTTTGGCTTTTATCAGCACTTTAAGAAAAATATATTTGTTTTGTGGTCCAAAGGTTTAACTTTTACTGTAATCAGTATTGCCTAGTTATGAACCAGTAGCATTCCAAGTAGAAAAATTAAGTGTGTTCCTTCTATGAGGTGTATTTTATTGTCATTAAAATTGTAATTAGATTGCTTTTAAATCTATATATTGTGCTTCTAATCCTTTAGAATGAAATGTTATGGTGTTCTTGGCATTAGCAGTACTGTTTGTGAAGTCACATTTTACTTTAAGCTGACACCAGCCAGTTCAGTAAAATAGAGAGGTGCCCTCTTGTTAAGTTTGACATTAGGGAAAACTTTACAAATGTTGTTTGCTACAGGGATACTGTCATTTTTGCAAAGCTAATCATTATAATTAATACTGCTGGGAAAAGAAAATCGGCTCATTAAAATAAAATTTAAAAAATGACTGTTATTCTGCAATCTGGTCTAATGTTAAAATGTTGGGCTTGAACCCATAAGACATGCTTGTGCTTCTACTGCAGAAATGTGGAAGTAATACTAAACATACAGCCTGCATAAGGATGGCATTCAGTATGGATTCTGTATTTTCATGTATGATGATATATAAAATGAAAGAAACAGATAATTAGTTCAAATTCCATTTCTGGTAACTGGCCACTTCATCAAGTAGTTTAATGCCTCTAGCTTTAGAGAATATGCATGTTATAAATTTTATTGCTCATTTTAAATAGGTTTGAAACATGTTATCTATAAAAGGGACTATATCAAACAATGTTCAACAGACTGCAGAAATATTAAAACATTTTGGTTTACATGAAGACGTCACAGCTTTCCTTATTTCAAAAGCTTGAACTTAGTCAGTACAACCCTCAGCAGTGGTTTTGCAATTTCACCATACCCACAGGCATTTTCAGTATTGCACAAATACAGCTTCTTGTCTTTAGAAGTTGTTGTATGCCTAAAAGAAAAATGACTTTTTTTTTTATTCGTTTTGTTTTAAGGCAGGAAAAATATTGGCAGGTATATTCTTTTCTGTTGATTGTTTACCTTTAACTAAATTAAACCCTTTTTCAAACCACTATCACTTGGTGGCTTCAAGGCTTAGCTACTGGTTATATTACGAAGTGAATTTTGTAAGATATGCTAGAAATAGCATTTAGTCAATTTTTATGAAAAACAGCAAAATGAATACTGTTTGTTTTTATTCCTTTAAGGGAATACATTGTGTATTTTTTTTTTACCTATTAGTCAACTGTGCTGATTATGCTTTACATAGCATAGTGTGTTTCACCCAGTTCTGCCAGGATAAGCTTTAAACACCTACACCCAACAAACCAGCAACTGTGAATTGCATAAAATCAGAATGATATGCTATTTTATTAACAATTTCCTAAATTAAATACTTTCTTGCAGGCTACAGAAGAAATTTTTGAACAGAAAAATATTTGTGCTGATTATACAGGAGTACTTATAATGTTTCATATTTAGTAAATTACACAATTCTAGAAATTTCAGCTTAGTTACACCACTCAAGACAATGTTTAAAAAACAGGAAACATATTTTAAGTAGTGAGTTGATAATAGGATGTTAAATTCCTCTTGATATATTAAGAAATCGGTTTATTTGAAAGCGTCACTGTTTGCGCTACAGTTAGTAACAGCTCAGCAGGGGACAGCTATTTTTTTTTTCTGAATTTGTCTTGATTAAGAGGAATTGCCTTAAGGTGCTGGCTAATAATAAAGATTTTGGGTCACTGTCAGGCAGTGGCATTTCAGCATTAGCAAAGAGCACGTTGTTAAGTTATACTAAAATAAATCTTTCCTCAGAACTACAATCTGAAACAGGCTTTTTTCCATTTGCACTGGAAATGGCATCCTGTAGCCAAGTTTGCCAAGATGACAGTTTGGTCCAAATTTGATCTGTTTTATGTCTGGCTGCCCATTGTTGTTTTTAAGCAATTTATATCTGTCCATTTGCACTAAACAAATCATGTCCAGATGTTTGGTTCTGTAGATTGTACTGTTTATCCTGCAGCTGGTATTTGTTCATTAGCAGCAATACACATTTTTATATACCAGTTAAATGAGACAATGACACAGTGGGTGGGTTTTTGTAGAGAAATGAGTAAGTTTTTCAAGAAGGTTTAGCACTGGGATTTTTCATTTTGTATAATTAATCAATTATTATTTTTCTGTAGTCAAGCCTTAATAGACACTTGTATTAGCTCTTACACCATTTTATAGTTTGGTGGATTTTACTGTCTTTTTCCTATTTATGTACATACAAAGCAAGCCTTTTTGAAATATCGATTCAATTAAAATATACTTTATTCTCCAATACTGTACTCGCAAGCATTTCCAGAAAGGTCCATCAGGTCACATTTTCATAAATACCATAACTGCATTACGTTTTCTCTGTGATGTTAAAAAACAGAAAGTCTTAAGCATTACTGACCAAACTAGTGTTCTCTGGTAAGAACTAGAAATTACTGTAAGTCTTGGTAAAATCCTTTTTTTTTTTTTTTTTTTTTTTTAACAAGTTAACATAATATGAAGCACTATTTGGATCTTCAGCATGTAGAACATGAAAAGTAATTGTGTTTTAAAATTGTCATTTGTAAGGGCATACTTTTTATGTAGCTCAGATTATTGTTACAAAGTAATTTCCCAAAAATGTGTTGCCTACTGTTGAACCACAGTTACCTTGCTGCTTGTTTGTATTGATGAAAACATCTAGTCTTTCTTCTTCACTAGGATCTACTGTATTGCACAGTGAGCTTCTGGATGTTTTTTCTTTGTGCTTCTTGAAACTGATATAATCTATAAATCAGTGAGGGCAAAATCTTTTTTTCTTCATGTGGTGCAATAGGCAAATCTCACTTGTCTTTACCGCAGCATGAGTAGTTATGGGTTACTTTTTCAATCAATCAATCAATCAATCAACATTTATTTATATAGCACATTTTCATACAAAAAAATGTAGCTCAAAGTGCTTTACAAAATGAATAGAAAAATAAAAGACACAATAAAAAAATAAACATAAGTCAACATTAATTAACATAGAATAAGTAAGGTCCGATGGCCAGGGTGGACAGAAAAAACAAAAAAAAAAAAAACTCCAAAAGCTGGAGAAAAAAAAAAAAAAAATCTGTAGGGGTTCCAGACCAAGAGACCGCCCAGTCCCCTCTGGGCAATCTACCTAACATAAATCAAACAGTCCTCTTTGTATTTAGGGTACTCATGGAAGGACTTGATGATGACTTTTTGGTTTTCTTGGATTTGCATTAATTAAACTTTACATTCCAACTCTAAAACATGGATTGTTGGAATTTAGAAATACAGTGTTATTTATTATTGTTCACTTCAGCTTCCAGTTAACTTTAGAGTTAATTTCTGAATACTGCTTTAAGGAGGATGATGTCGACCAGTTGGCATATTTCAGCCTAGCTATTTTACTTATTGCGGAGGGACCTGGAACTCCCCATATGATCCTTTAATTTGAAATGCCATTAAGTAGAATTTTTAGTTTTACCTCTCCTTTATTGTCAATTTATCATATGCTTTGTTTATGTTATGTATGATTTCTATTAAATCTTAGCTGAATTGTGTAGATCTCAGTAACACACATATGTGTGCTTATATTTTTAAATATTGCATGGTTATGTACGTCAGTTGCTGATTTATATTTATAAATCTGTGTAAATCTCTGAGCTTGATAAGCGTGATGTAGAAGTAACAGTTTGCTTTTACTTGAACTGTGTGGGAATAGTTTTTTTAGACAAGTAGGGGGCTGTATCTGAAGCTGAAGTGATTTGGCTACATAATGTATTTTTGATGTACGGGGAAAGTCATTGATGAAGACTTTGGCCTTCTTCCAATTTCTGTTTCACATTTAAGTACAGATGCATTTATTTATTTTTTTCAAATCCTGATGGGGGCCATATAATAAATACATTTTGAGATCTGCAACATATTAGTCATGCTATTTGCATTTTATTCTCTATTACCCTTATATGGACATTTTAATGGTTTCAGAAATTTTGTTAATTCTTCATGAAATGATTTTTTAATGGACGTTCTAAAATTTGTTTAGTCACAGGTAATGCTGGACCTTCTTATTTATAGCCTTGTCTTTTTCTGTTAATTTAAATAACTGAAAAATGAAAGATTGTGCTTTTTTCAGCACAGTATTTAAACATACAGTTGAAGATTTTTCAGTAATATTAGGGAACATTGTGTAAAATATTCTGCATTGAAAAAATGTCAAATGAGTAGGAAAATTAATTCTGCACTTTGTCTGATGTTTTTATAGCAGTGTTCAATTTCTCTTCATGTGTAATCTCAATAGGGAGAAATTCCTTGAGAGAAGACTTGTGTTCAACAGATGATATCATTAGGTAACTGCTGATTAATTACTTACAACATTGAAGGAAGTTAAGCCGATGATTTGAACCACTTGACTGAACATGTTTACACTAGTCAGTTGCATCCCAATTGAATACAGATAGGCTATTAAAGCATTGTACTCAGATTGCATTTACATTAAATTTGTCTTTAGTAGACAGGTAAAATTCCAATTGTATTTTTCCATGCAAAATGCAAATTGTCAATCTGTTTCATGTATTTTATTGATAGCCCACAGAAAAAAAACCTGTGCAACATATTATTAAGAGTAGACAAGAAAGACAGAGAATGTTCTATAAAGTTTGCTGCTGTTGCAGGACTGAAAGTAGCAAGTGTGCTGCAGTCGGTCTGGATGCATGAACAAGGTCAAGATTGGTGGGATAAAAGTCTCCTGGATCATTCAATGACTGTGGTTGGCAGTCCAGTCTCTGTAGGCGTTGCTTCAAATGTTTCTATATTTGCTAAAGGCTACACCCTTGAGTTAGGATACATATTTCATAAGTATGTACTGTATCTGTCAAAGTGTGTCATAATTGTATTATGGTGTCCTGCCACTGGAGATGGCTTTGATATCCTATCCAGTCTTTATGGAGTAAGCAAGCCATCAGTACGACAGTATGTTGGGAAGTTTTATGTTCTTCACTCAACACTGTAGGAGACATACAGTATATCAGTTTCAAAACAGAAGTAATCCATGAAATCGTAGGTAGCTTTGACAGGAGGGAAGTTTCCATCCGTTGAAACTCCAAGAGTAGTAGTTTTCAGCATTACCCTTGAGAGTCTTTTGCTTTAAAAAACATTGTATATTTATTTGATTTAAAGTCAGTCGAATGAAATGCCTAATGTTTGCCCAAATCTGTTTCTGTTCAGGTGGGGGTTGCAAAGAAACCATGAGACTTGGAATTTCTGTGTGTGTGTGTGTGTGTGTGTGTGTTAAAGAACTGTTTTTATACCATCAGTGTTAATTGTTATTTTTTTTGTTTGCAGCTTCAAAACATTATATCTAAAACTTTACAATTTGCAGAGCAATTCATCTTGTAAATCCAAGATGAGGCAGTAAGCAATAATGGTATAATAATTCAATGAGAACACACAGGTAGCTGTTATAATATAAATGGTTAATTATGATAAAGAAAAACGATTATCATTCCAAAGTTAGCTGGAATGTGATGGAGTGTGGTGTGTGTGTGACTTGGCAGTGCTCCTGGATTTAAAGAGTAGTATTTGACACTGCTGAGAGCTGCTTTCTTGTATCTGTGAACTTTAACCTTGTTTAAACATATTTATGGTGCAATTTATTTGCTTACACATTGACACTTCCTCTCTTGTTTTTTTTTTTTTGTCTTTTTCTAGTGCAAGTCCTGACATGCCAGATTTAAATTTTTTCCCTCACAATTGTAAACTGAAGCCCATTACACAGAGGACCTGTTGGTGAAAGAAGATTCATCTCTTCATATAGCATAAGACAATGGATGAATGTTCAGCTGGCTTTGGACCCTTCATTCATTTTAAATGGGGCTAGAAAACTCAATTCTTTTTAGAGCTTTTATAGGTCAAGTGCAAAAGATGGCTTATTCATATTTAAGGTAGTTTGTTTCACAACTGATAATGAAATGCATCATTTGTGAAATAAATTATTATTTGGCATTAGTGTTACAACTAAATTTTTGCTTTTGTGCATTGTTGCACATGTTGTTGCTTGACAGTGTCATTATAAAAGAAAAATTTGCAAGAAGTGAGGCATGGAAACAAGTTCTTCCTGGTCAATGATATCAAAATGAGGACTGCCCAAATTATTTTTTTCTCCTGATGAACTGCTGCTGATCTATCCCTGGGAGTAAAGTTCAGTTCCGGAAATCGATGAAAATATTATAGTGTGACGTTCATGGCAGCTTTTTCTTTGCTTGCTCTGCTTTCTCTATCTCTTCCTAAAAAATGGGCTGACAACTAGTTGACTCTTGTCCTGCTCAGAAATGAGTTCCAGTCTGTTGCGGGGCAAGCAGTTCTACTGCCGGGAGTGGGCGCTTTTGAAACTTCAGCATTGGCTGGAAACTCGATCTTCAGGCCGTGTTGCAGGAGTTCTGGTAACAGGAGGGTCAGGTAGTGGAAAAACAGCTTTCTGCACAGAGATTCTCTGGCCCACTTCTGAGACAGGAAAAAGTGTTAATCTTGCTTCCCGCTGTTTGACTTATCACTTCTGTCAACAAGAAGATACCAGAACATTACATGTGCACAGGTTTATTCTGGGACTAGTTGAGCAACTTCGTCAGAGTCCATTATTGCAAGGGTACAATGAAAAACTGGAGGATCCCTCTGTGCAGGCGGCTTTGGAGCCAATCCAATGTGAAAGAGACCCTGATGAAACCTTTAAAAAGTAAGAAAAATGATACCTTTTGCTAATGCACTATTAAGTAATTGTATTTATATATAATGTGCAGTTAATAGTTAGACAAGAAAAATACTAATTTCCTAAATATCTGAAATATGTAAGTATTGTTATTAGAAGTAGTCTTTAGTTTTATTCTGTTGGTTAAATTGGTAAATTCATAAGCATTTGATCTAGATCTGTTTAAGTGACTCACCCATTCTAAAATACTTGCTTTGTGTGATATCATGGAGTTGCCATTGGTAACATATTTGTGTAGGAGTTAGAAAAAAGTGATGCCAGCCTAGTATGAAAATCTTCTGTTAGTCTGGGATGATGTATCAGTAAAGGGTTTCTTTTCAGATGGAAGCTGTGAGAGAGTTGATAGTCTATAAAGCCTTAGTAACTTTCAATATTAGAATTTTCTTGTTAAATTCCCGTATCCTGTGTATAAGTACAACGGATTGTAGTGTTCTAAAAGGGAAGTATCATCATTGCAGGTAAGCAGATTTGTACCTGACAGAGCAAAAGGAACATTGTACCAACTGATCACACCTTATAATGACACCAAAGAAATGTCTTTGATTATATATCCTTCTCATCTTTACTATAAATTAAAACCAACAAAACTCACCAGATTGTACACATTAAATCTAACACAAAATCATTTCCTTCTTTTGTCTCATCTCCACTATGTCATGACCCTGGTCCATTCCTTGCCTTAACTTGCCTCCTGTCGTGATCTGGCATTTATTTTTCATTTCTTACAGTTTCTTCTTGGCCTTTAAAAGTAACTTGAACTTCGTTTTAGGGGTTTTAGAAGTCAATAAATCTAGTTGACACATTGTTTTTTGAATCAGATTTGTTTTTAATGGTGTCTAGAAGTAAATTTCCGAGGTGCCATCTTTTTTTTCATTATGGGCTCTGCTATGTCTCACGCCTGTAGTTTTTAAATGCATTCACGGGTTGCCAGGTGATGTCTCGTGTCCAGTCATAAAATGGCTTCGTTATCCAAGTTTCATACAACCTAATACCTAGTGTTTTTGTTTTTGAGCATTTAAATGAATCTCTGTTTTATAAAAATGAATGTCCCTCAACTAAGACTTGTATGTAAAGTTTTGGCTTTGTCTCTATTCATTGTTTTTGGTTCCTGACAGTCTTTGTATGATTCATTACTTTAAGATTTTTGTTTTAATGTCCTAGGCTGCTTTTGCTAAATCTTGTCTTAACCAGTTTTGATCTTGGCTAGTTTATTATTTTGCAATCCATCTTCTGATTCAATCTCTATTCAAAATAATTGCTGCACTATTCAGTTAGTACACATCCAGACTCCGGACTTTGCAGTAAGGCAGCTCTAAACGCACTCCAAAGATTCACAAGCACTTCTTTGGGCAGAGGTGGAACTAAGTTTCCAGGCCACAGTGCACTGTCTGATAGCTCCTAGGATAACAGCAACCCTGGGGCTTCTTTAGCCCTCAAAGAGCTATACAGGTATCTAATGTGAATTTGTCATTTGCTGATATCCAAAAGACGTAAGGGAAACATCTGGGGATCCATGCACAGCGCTGTGCATAGAACTCACAGATATGGAAAAAAGTGGAAATGTGCATATGCACAAAAAAATTTAGATGTAGAAAACCATGTGTAAGCTAACTTCCACGCACTTAAGATCCATAAATCCCTGTCAGCGTTAAAAGCAACACATGTGCACGTGCCTGCCGCCCCACCCCGATTCCTTCCAGAATTTAGCATATTTTAATATGAAAATCAATATAAATATCACCTTCCCGTTCAGTGTTTAGTTAAGACAGTGGGAAAAGCATATGGGGGAAAAAAAAGAATTTAAGTGAAATATAATATTTGTTGGTTTAAGCAGTGGCATAAACAACAAAAGGAAGTTGATCAAGTGATATGGAGTGGCGGAGCAAATCGGAATTTCAAGTTCAGAAAGTTGCACAGTGCCCGAAATAAAAAAAAAAGAAGTGGTCAGGTATCAAACTCACTGTGAAAAGTTAAGCGATAGCCTACCATCTCAATGTCTTATGGAAGCGTATTAGGGTACAGAGAAAAGTAAAAAAATAGGGACAAAGTGGGGAAAAAGAGGTTGAAATGTCCACTTTAATCTTGTAGTTTATTTTGTCATTAAAGTAGAATGTCGTAAACTTAATCTTACAAACAATGTTAAATCTACAAGAGTTTTTCAGATCCCATAGTAACTAAAGTGGCACATTAAATGCTGAGTCCGAAAATACAATTTTTGGAATTTGTGTGTCTGTGTGTGTGTGTATGTATGTATGTATGTATGTATGTATGTATGTATGTATATGTAAACATGATAACCTGAGTACGCTTTCAGTTAGGTCAACTAAATTTTGCATAAAAGTATTAGGTACAAAATATAGATTACTTTCTACTTGTGGGCTATTTCCGTTAACCAGAAGTGGTACTTTACCTTTTATTTGTGCAGCTGCAGAGTCTGATTTATTCAACTTTAATTGTGTAATAATTGTTCAATATATTATTAATTTGATTTGTTGTTGACGGTTCTTTAATGTACATAATATAAAAATATAATCATTCTCTTGCAGTTTACTTATCAAATATCCATCTCCATATCTAAGTATACAAGAAAGTCTAAGGGAGACCAGTCCTGATTTTTTTTCTTTTGATATTGGATGATGTTTTGTAGATTAGCTAGAAACATTCTTTCTTCTTTGTAAGTTTAGAAACTATGAGAATAAAATGTTAAAATAGTTGAGGAATGAATATTTTTTCAAAGCACTATGTATGTTATGTTAATGTATATTTATGCATGCATACACTACCATTCAAAAGTTTGGAATCGCACAGAAATAGTCATGATTTTGATAGAAATCAATACTTTTTTATCAGGATACTTTTACATTAATTTACAAATATAGCCAAGACATTACTAATATTACAAATGGCTATTACCACTAGAAATCATTAATTTATACTTTCTTATGACTGCAAACCCCATTTTCAGCACCTTTTAATCCAGTGTCATAATAATAAACTCTCTTAGCTTATCATTAATGAATTATGTCTAAATGCTATTTGGTTATAAAAGAAACTTTTTAAATTATCGTAGCATTGCTGGAACCTGTTATTCTGTTCAATAAACCAAGTAAGTTGCCTTTAATGGGGTACTGGCATTTCTAAATTTCATGTCTGGGTTCAAAATTGACCCAAACAGCTTTTTGAGGATGCAGTTATTTTGTGAATTGGAGGTTATTCCATGACACTGATTGCCAAGAAACTGTAGATTTCCTTCAGAAGCATCCAATAATATTTTAAAAGTAGAGGGCAAACTGGAACTTACCAGGATAGATAAAGAAAGTGCCTTCATGCTCAACTAAAGGGTGTGTAGTTTGAGAAGCAAGGTCCTCAGTTGACAGGTTTTTAAAATCATGTATGCCAGAGTGTCATCTGCAGCAGTGATCTCGCACACATCATCTTCTCCCACCTGTGCAACCACCACTAATTCAACATTTATTAAACCAAACTTGTAAGAATGAACTTGGGAAGCTAGACTGTGGCAAAAGGTGAAATAAATCCTGATTGTATACAATCAGTTAAACAAATTAAGGAAACAATAAAATGTTTGAAAAGTATTACAGTTTTTTTAATACTGAATTTGGTCTTCTGTTCTTCCTTTATAGCTGTTGTTTTTGCTGAGTTTCTAAAATTCTTGTAAAACATTTTCTAGAGAGTGAACAGAAGACTGCGCTGATTCATAGCACATCCTGTTATAAATTATTCATAATTCATTTGGCTCAGGTTGATTTGATCACATTCTTTGAAGAGTTACAAGGTTTCAGTGGATTGTTTGCTTATTTTTAGAAGTGGTTAAAGTACATTTTTGTGAACTGTTATTATGTAGTTCAATATAATGTAATTGGTTGAATTTAGAGTCCATCTATTCACACTTTATCTTGGTTCAGGTTATAAAGTAGGAAAATAAAAAAAAAAAAAAAATGCTAACGCTTTGTTAAACCAAAATAAATATATACCTTCATCAAAACTATACATTTTTAGATAAGTTTACCTTGCATTAGTTGTGCAAGGTCTTTTTCTTTACTTCACGTCTACAGTGTATTCCCACTTGACAATTTTATAATGAAGTTTCAGAAACCTTGCTCTTCCTAATGTTAACTGACCCAATTCCATTAATCTTATACTGCAATTGCAGGAAATAGTATGTGAACCCTTTGGCATTACCTGGTTTTCTGCATGGATTGCTCATAAAATGTGATCTGATCTTCATCCAAGTCACAAGTATAGACAAAGAAATATGCTTACGCTAATAACGCAGAAGCTATTATAGTGTTTCATGTCTTTTTTGAACACACCCATCAAACATTCACATTGCTGTGGAAAAAATAAATGAACCATTAGATTTAATAATTGATAAAACCTTGTTTGGCAGCAATAGCTTCTATTGAGTGGATCTGATAGCTGCATATCAGACTTTCAGGAGGAATTTTGGAACATTCTTCCTTACAGAGCTGCTTCAGTTCAGCCATATTCTTGGGATCTGTGGTATGAATGGCTCTCTTGAGGTCATTACACACCATCTCTATGGGGTTAATGTCTGAGTTTTGACTGGGCCCTTCCAAAAGGAGGATTATTAATTTATTTATTGATTGATTGATTGAAGTAAGATATTTAGGAAATTGTTATGCCACATCACCACTTTCTACTGAGCTTCAGCTGGTGGACAGCCAACCTCATATTATCCTGTCAGACACCTCAATAAGCTTGGAAATTTAAGAGCAATCTGCCAGGCCTTGGGCAGCAAAGCAGCCCTAAATCATAATGCTCCCTTCACTGTATTTAATACTAGCTGTCCCCCGCGGCTCTGGCCACATAGTAGTGAAACAGAACAAACTTTAAAAATCAATAAAAAAAATGTAATAATTTGTATTGAGAAGAATTTATATTGATTGCTTTAGTATCCGAGGGCCTCTTGATATACAGTATGTTTGGTTTTGCTATAAGGGGCAAGAATGTAGCTGTGCTCTGCCAAAAATGTAAAAAGTTGGCAAGGTACCTTTGGCCAAGCTGAAGGTAGGTACGCTCCAACGTCAGCTGATAATGTTCAGCTGTGATGGGAGAGTATCCCCCGAGTAGGGAGAAGAGCACATGGCCGTGATATCTCTGCCAATAAGCAGGTACTATCTAAAACACATGTAGCTGTGATCTCTCTCTCTCTGTCTCTGTCTCTCTCTCTCTCTCTCTCTCTGAAAAATGTCAAATGTTACTCTTTAGCAACCTCTAGATGATAATGTGTGTTGAACAAACCGGTATCGCTAGCTAAATGGAGGCAAGGTACGCTCCAACACGTGGCGAAAGGTAGAGTGAGTCAAATGGAGCCTAGCACGTGAGTGAGGATGGCCCTACCTGGCCCCCTACTCATTAGGTCACGCCTCCCCTTCCCCTCGGCCCGGAGCCTGACTCTCAAATTTGTGTGAATGAGTCGGTGCTCCAACCAAACTATAATACTTAGGGCGATAAGAGAAGTCACAAAATCAACCAGAATATTCAAGCAAATTATAGAAAAAAGCCCGATCTAAATCCATAAAGTAGTTCTCTGGTGAAAACATTGACAGACATTGGATTTTTATATCTATGCTTTTATATAGATATAGAGAGATGTACAAGAACACTACAATAAGTTGTGTGTAATTAGTTAAAGTAGAATGTGTTTGTACATTTTTGTAACTTAGATGAAGATCAGACTGTATTTAAAGACCAATTTATACATATAGTGTTTA
This sequence comes from Polypterus bichir lapradei, assembly GCA_026402145.1. Lineage (NCBI taxonomy): Eukaryota > Metazoa > Chordata > Cladistia > Polypteriformes > Polypteridae > Polypterus > Polypterus bichir. The sequence goes on from JANRMT010028174.1 coordinate 84,795,412, forward strand.
CATACATTTACATACCAGTGTATGCTCACAGAAATCCAAGGGGTGCAGAGATTTCCCACCAACAGTGAATGTGTGATGGAAACATTCCATGATTGAGATTATTTTGATTTGGTTCTGCCTGAATATGCTTTGTTTCATTGGTTCTAAAACTGAACATTCAGTAAGGTGGATGTGTCGATGTCTCTTTGTCATTAATTACTTACTGTATACTTAGGGCAGTCAGGTTGAATGTCACAATTCAAGTATAATTTGAATGTGTGTTTAAAAAATATTAGACAACAAAGATGAAAAGATAGAAACCGTTGCAGCTGGGACATCACAAGTATGTTTCTTTGTGTACTTTTTTTTTTTTTTTTTTTTTTTTTTTTTGTTGCTTGTGCATGAGAGAGTAGAATGACAGTACCTGACCTACACAGTCAACGCACCACTTGTATTATTGTGCAGGCTTCCATGGTTCAAGGCCTAGTGACTTCCACAATCCCCTTGACGTGATCATTGACAGTTGCTGAATTGTTAACAGTGCCCAGGGAGCTAATATCTTTAATCTTTGTACAAGTTTAACACAGTCATTTTGCCATGCACCAACTTGCACCGTAGTTCAGATGACAGAATTCACCAGGCATATCACAGCAGTTCAGTTGTACAGTGCCTTTATGCATCCGTTTCACTGTTTGTGTCAATGTATAATGACCACTTCACACTGCCATTACTATTGCTTAATTCAATTAATGATTCAGTTTCAGTTTGTTTTAAAACTGTCTTTATTGCTTCTTGTTTATATGCCAGTTTTGGTTGGTTTCTCATGAGTTCCCTTAAAATGACAAACTGCATAGAAATAGTCGTGATTTTTACAGCAAAACATTATTTTATCAGTTAAATGGCAGCAGAATACTGAACTGAGAGTTACTTTGACTTTTCACTGTAAAGTGCATTGTTAAACATCACCCCGAGTCTGGCTTGGGGTTAACTGTAATGACATAGAATTCTGAGCCCAAGTCATGCTTGGGGTTAATGATAAAGAGTTTTAAGACATTGATAGATCTTATTTTACTTACCTCTGCCATCATACAGTTTAGCTGTCTCCTGACATGGCAATCAGTGCCTGAAACAATGAGGTTAAATGGAAAAAAATATTCGGGTCCACCTGTATTACATTTTTGCTTAAACTGTAAAGGAGAGAAAAAAGGCTCTGTTTAGTCTAATCCCATATGTTGTTCCTTGACTAGTTGCTGCCTCCAGCACTGCAACATAGCAAGTTGGAGTCTGTCATCACGCGCATGTATATTTTTTTTATCCTAGCCATGGAACTAACTACAATTCACGTTTTTTTGTGCTTTACTTTAATATTTTGTTCTAGCTTTGTTGATGTGGGACTATCCTGATAAACACTCCAACCCACTGATGCAATGTTCTGTAAGTTGCTTTAAATACAGGCATCAACTAGAAAGGTTATAATAATGAAGTGGAAATACTTAGAACAGTTGCAATGCAACATATACTATATTCATTTGATAACTGCAGTTTTCACATCTTTCTTTAATCGAAATGTGCACGAGTCAAGCACTTCATGCTTTACAGACAAGAAAAAGCTAAAAAGTAAAATGGAAGAAAATGGCACATAAGATAAGCATGCAGCACCCAGGACATTTAACTGGTGTTTGAATATGTTAACATATGTGCTTATATTAATATGAATAATCAAAACTTCATTTTTGGCTGATTTGACGGCTTAATGGCAACCAACTAGATTACTTGTATAGTTGATCTGATACTGTCAGATTTCTGTTCTTGATACAACAGATCAGTGCTGTTCTACAGCTGTCATTCACCTTTGCCCAGTCAGGTCTAAAGTAAGCCTTGGGCATTATTAATTTATAGTAATGTTGTGTGTTTTTGTAGCCATGTTCAGATAATTGATTGGCCATGCTTTAAGAAAGGATTTTTTTTTATTTCTACAAATGAGAGATGTTGCATTCTTTTTTTGTGCAATTACTAGTTTCTAATGTCCGAGGCTAACTTTAAAGTTGGTGGGGCGTGAATAATTTTCCTAAAAGAACACCAAGCAGGTGATACCATACCATGTGTGGTGAGTTCAAACTGAAGCATGTACCCCATGAACATATTAAGAACTTGCTCACTATCAGCAAGTTAGTAACCATTACTAATCTAAACCAAAACAAAATCTGTTGGGGTAACTTGGAATTTCTGACTGTAGATCAGTAATATTTTCTCTTGTAAGAGATGGCTGGTAGCTCAACCTGGCTGGGACATCCCTGAGATGGAAGGACAGGAGAAGGCAGCTTTCTAGGACACTGCCTCCCCCAAGACGCTAGATGGCAGTCTTGATCAGTAGAAAATGAATGTATGTGTACGCTAATGGCGTACTTTACATAGAGTAACTTTGTGTCACTGATATCAATCACAACAATGCTACATGTAAGGATACTGTATGTGGGACTACACTCACTGCTGTGCTGCCTTCAGTGGGATCATATATGAGAACCAAAACTAAAGCAGGCATTGTAGTAAACAGAACACCAATACCATTGTACACCTCCTTACAGATCAGCAAAATATTTGCATGTGGAAAAAAGTTTTTTCTTCTTGGAGAGCAGTAAATTACTTACAAAACTAGCAGACAAATGCATGCAAACGCAGTGCTTGAAAGCAAAAAAAATATTCATAGTCACACAATAAAAACCTAACATGAATATAAAATTTCATATTAACTGAACATGAGAATAATGTTATTTAGGTTAGTCTCTTAGGCTAGACAAGGGGAAAGTGCACATTAAATTTGCATCTCTTCATAGATATAGGTGTTACAGTAACCTATGGGGCTCACCTAAATGTTATTGTGCTAAAAGGAAGTTGTCATAGATATAATGAAAACATCAGCTTTTAGAATTAGCATAAAAGAAAAATCATAAATTTGTATTTTTATGTGGAAGCTGAGAAAATCATACAAGTAAATATATAAGGGGAGAGTTAAAATTTAGGCATTACAAAAAATCTTTTTGATTTTAGGGATGTTTAGATGAGTTCCGGAGTACTGAGGGTATTCTGGAATGGTGTGTTAGCCTTTGGTTTCCATCAGATAATAAAATCAACCTTTATCTTGGATAACACCCTTCATAAAATACACCAGTTACAGAGCTGTATAAAGCAACAAGAATGCATTACAAAGGAAAAAGCATTAAAATGAACAATGTTGAATACATGACGAACTTATAAGAAACAAATTTAAGTGTGCATAAGAAAAGATTAAATGAATAGAAATTTTGAGTAGATAAGCAATGTAAAATGAGATGTAATGTAATGGTTGATTGCACTAATATGCAGGAGCCAAGCTGTAATGAGAAGAAATCACGCTTCTTCTGCACAGCTGAAGTTCCTAAAAGAACCCATTTTATTTGTATTGAGCTGTAGCACATTGCTAGATATTTATTTATTGAATTACTTATCTCATGAACAACAAGGACAGATCTTCCTGTAGAGATGAGTATAGGCCACATAAGGAAGTGAATGTGAGGTTATACTGCCTGAGCAGACAGCCTACTGTAGATTTCGAAAAGAGGTTTACCAAGCACTTTACAGAGCACTGTAGAAGGAAGGTTGTAAAGAACTTGTTTTACCAACAATCGTAACATTATGCCTGCTTCCCAAGAGACTTGGGCATAACCAAGAATAGCATGTATCAGTAGGCCCAGTAAAGTAGCTAAAGCACTATTCTAGTGTCCTGACGAATAGCATTGATGACAATAGTGCTGTTATCTAAGGTCATGCATGTGTTTAATAATATGTAATTTTTGAATTAATTTAGATACTTTAAATTATGATTAATGTTTATAGTTTTAATTTCATAATGAGTTATTCACATTTAAATATTATGATTATGCCTATTGCACATTATAAAATTATTCCATTTGGTGAAATGGAAGAAAAAAAAAAAATCTGCATCCTCTAAGTTAAAAGGATCATGTGAATTATCTGAATTTCAGAAAAAGTTGTTCTAATCATTACGTGAAGTAATGAAGTTTGTGGTTTTTCTGATTTAAATATCAGAAATACTTGAAATGCTTTCTTCAGAAATAAAATTTAGAGTTCTTTGAATGGTCAGGCAATTGGATGAATAATAAACAAAATGCTATTTATCTGCTAATATGTTTTTTTAGGACTATACCAGGGGTCCTCAATCCCAGTCCTGGAGAGCCGCAGTGGCTGCAGGTTTTTGTTCTGACCTGGTTGCTTAATTAGAAAGCAATTCTTGCCAATAAAGCACTAACAAGCTATGAAATTAAATTAACTCTGCTATGTCAGGTCATCATCAAGCCTTTCCGTGAGAACCCTAAATCCAAAGAGGACTGTTTCATTTATGTTAGGTAGAATGCCCAGTGGGAACTGGGCGGTCTCATGGTCTGGAATCCCTACAGATTTTATTTTTTTTTTCTCCAGCCGTCTGGAGTTTTTATTTTGTTTTTTTCTGTCCCCCCTGGCCATTGGACCTTACTCTTATTCGATGTTAATGCTGATTTATTTTGTTTTCATATTGTGTTTATTTTTCTATTCTTTATTATGTAAAGCACTTTGAGCTACTGTTTGTATGAATATGTGCTATATAAATAAATGTTGTTGTTGTTGTTGTAGATTTTCTTTCCCTTTCTATTATGCAAATGATTTGAAGGCTAAAATGGACGAGTAATTCTCAGTCCTTCACTTTTTTCTCTTCAGTTTTCTTCCAAGTATTTAATTAAACCCAATAGTGCAGATAAATACACACAGGTGTAAATGTAAATAAGCTAAATGGAGAAATGCTGCTCTCTCTTGTCATTTGCATGTTATTGATAATAAGGAGCAATTAAAATAGCTGTTTAAGACAAAATTGAGCAATAAGGGCTCAAAATCACTAAAGTGAAGCAGAAGTGTTACTTTAGCAATAAGTGCTTTTTATTAAGCAATTGGGTTGGAGCAAAAACCTGCAGCCACTGCGGCTCTCCAGGACCGTGATTGAGGACCCCTGGACTATACCAATCCCCAGTTCCACATCCATTACAATTCACCAACAAACATGACATTATGCATGCTTCCAAAGAGACCTGGGCATAACCAAGAGTAGCTGATTCTGATTCAATTACTGATTGTCTTTACATTTTTTACACTACGCTTTTCCATAATTAGCCATGTATAAGCTTTATGTTTCATGTTAAAGTGTTGTTCTTGGTACTTTTTCAGATAAAATAAAGTTCTGCACAGTGACGATCATATTAAATTTGTTGTTAAAATTCTTTAAATACATTTTTCTTTAACTGATAAAACATGCATGCAAAACGTTTATCCATGATACATATGCATGTAGCATATGCTGTTGATTTGCCATTAACAAAAAAAGCTAAAACAAGATAAAAACTTGCCCTAATAACAATCCACAATTCTAATGAAATTAAATGTTCCTAGGATATTTACCAAGGCTTAACAGGGTTGACAAGTTTACAATTAACCAGCCTATTTTGGCTCATAAGCTAACAAGCCTATTGTCTACAAAGCAGCCAGGGCAGATTCTTTTTGTCAGTATTGGCATCACTGTTTTTTTTTATTTTTTTTATTTTTTTTAAACCTATTTGTTACTCTTCTAATCCAAATGTGAGCTGTCATATGCTGGATGACCACAATTGCACATGGAGAGTTCATTTTTAATTAAAGAACAAATTGAGAAGGTATGAACTCTTGAATGGAGCTTTTCTTTTTGTCTGAGTGCAAGATGTGCGGCCCTAGGGAGTAAAGGCTCCTTTTCTTTCACTCTAAGTAGACTTAGACAACATATTTCTCTGCATGTCCTCTCCATGCACAGGACTTCTCTTCAGATTTCTGGTCTCAAGTTGTTCTTTTAATGTGAAAGCTAATACTTCTGTCTTCTCTCTCCTAAATGACTCCTTTTTTACGACATGCCGCCTTCTGGGACCAGAACTACATGTTTACTTCAAATCCAATAATGGTTTGCATACAGGAACACTTCTGTAATGCTTAGAGAAGCACAGGCTAAAAAATTGTTTCTTGAGACGATTTGAAGACTTATTTAATTGGACCCTTGCAGTTCGTGGAGATAAGTATGTACGTACTTGTACATTGTACTTTACTTATCTGAACATTTTACCTTCTTTGGTGGTGAACAGAGCTTCTCCTTTAGTTGTTTTCTGACGTCGCCTTAAGTGAATCACAGTGCATTTCCATCTTGGATGATTGTTTCCTGACTTTCACAGCGATTTAAAGTTGCATAATACACTGTATGAGTAGTGCAAGGTTTGGGTCACTTTGAGAGCCAATTGACACAAAATGCTGAAAATATGAACATTTAAACCCCATATTCAGTGATTGAGGGATCTAAATGGTGACAGGGGATCAAGATTGCTTGGCAGCCCGCCCATCAATTTCATTGGCAGTTGAAACACTAAACTTGAAACCTGTTCTATTCATATCACACTTTGAAAAACATCATCTGCATCAGATATAGAAAAAAGAAAACCCTTTCTTCGTTCTGTTCAGATGTGGCTTGACTCTATCAATTATTTGTCTTTTTTTTTTTTTTTCTTCTTTGCTCCTTTAACTTCAAAAAGTGCTTAATTATGATTGGTATTGAGAACTTAATGATGATATGCACGTGGGCAGCAGTGTTGTATTTTTCAGAAACACAGACTATGCACTGATGATGATAATAATAATAAAATAGTAGTGTAATCAGTTTAAGATTTACTATCACATGTAACACACTTCCCCGGTCCAGAAAGCAATTGACATTGTTGTGTGATATTTTCCTTGTTTCAGACTGGGTCCCAAAGCTACAACAGTTGAGAAAAACTGCTTTTGGTGTGTTTTTTACATGTATTAAATACCTTTCTTACAGGGTCAGTTGCGCAAAATTGACTATGCTTACTGCATGATGCCTGGCAAGCACTTTCAAAATGTGTCTTCTTTGAAGTTTGCTAAAATTTTCTCCTTTCACTTTGCTTCTACAGATGGCCTACATTTGAATAATATAATAGGCCTCATTTTTCCATAAGGTTGCTGCAAGTGCTGTGGCAAAATGGGGGACACTTTGTGTTAGAATGTCCCACTTGCTAGAGCACCAATTTTCAACCGGTGTGCCTCAGCCTAACAGGTTCACAGGTGTGCTGCAAGAATTTTTAAAACAAATTAATGAAAGGCTTCTTGAAAGAAATATGACACAAATTTTTTACCATTTTATATGATTTATATTTCATTATTTTAAAAATATACATATACTATATGTGAAATATAAAGCAATAAGTGTTATAAATGCATGCAAAATATACAAGTTTACATGTCTGAACTTTTTTTAAAATTTTATTTAATAAAAACTATTTTGTATAATCAATTTAAGTGAACATTTACTTCAATAATATATACTTTATATTTGTTTTGTGTGTACACCATGCATTATTATTATTAACACATTTAGTGTCCATATTTATCCCCCACTACACCGTGTGACTGAATCTGATCACACATACACACATATACAAAATATAGGCACCTGATACTTTACTGTTGTGTATGTAATTTTCATCACAGTGCATCCTAAGCAGTGATGCGAGTTTTTCTAAACATGGTATTGTTATTAGCACAGTATGGAAGCATATTAGGGCCACAGAGAAGAAAAGATATCGACACAGTGAAGGGAAAAAGGTCTATTTCAAGATTAAAGTTGAAATTATGTTAATCTTGAAATTTCTATTTTAATCTTGTAGTTTATTGTGGTTAAAGACAACATTTTGTCTTCAGTCTCGAAATAGACCTTTTTTTCTTCTCTGTGTCACAAATACACTTCTGCAGTGCTGAAATTTATTATGTATCCAATGTTTTCAGTTTGTATGTTTAGAAACTTTTATAGATGATGAAACGGTTTAAGTTGTAAGATTTATTTAATGTGAACAGTTTAGTTTAGAACTTTTGACAAGTGCATTCACAAATAAGTAATACCCATATTTTCTTTTCACTGGTAAGAGTTTTTTTTTAATTCAATAGCATCCCATTTAACATGGACAAATTTCTAATAAATAAAAAACATTAGAAGACAGTGAAGAAAGTGATGCTAGTATGATGAGTGCTGTGTTGCCCAGCACATCAGCAGCTGATAGTTTGTCTAGTTACCTTAGTTGCCGCTGTTTCTTGAAAAGCTAAATTAAAAACTATTGTTCACCAAGATTTATAATTCAGCTTTATATCCAGTGAAGAAAATCTACTACATTCTACCTATGTAGTTTGAGGAGAAAAATGAGCAAACCAAGCTGTGGTTCCAAATAACTTAAAAATAAATTTGCAATCAAAACATTCTCACTTGTACAAAAAGCCTTTTGAATATTTTAAAAGGCTTGTACTGGATAAGACTAATCAAGCAAAAAGACAGACTAAATTTATAACAGTATCTGAAAAAGCACAAGAAGCAAGTTACGCAATTACAGAAATTGTTGCTAAAAAAACTAAAATCACACACAGTTTTTGAATCTGTAATTTTACCAGCATGCTGTAAAATGGTAATATCATGTTTGGGAAAGAATATGAAAAGAAGGTCATAAAAATTCCAATTTCAGTTAACACCATTTGTCGACTTATTCAGGATATGTCCCAAGATGTTGAGTTGCAAGTGATATCTCATATTAAAGAAGTAGATATGTTTGATGGAGAGCTAGACAAATCAACTGATGTTACCGGTAAAGCTCAACTTGTAGCATTTAGTAGATTTATTTATAAAGAAGAGATTATTGAACAGTTTTTATTTTGTTGGCCACTTCCAGAAACAATGAAAGTCCAAAATATTTTTATTATTTTAAAAAAGGACCTTTTATAAATATAGTAAACATATTTTAACAGCAAATAGCTGTAGTGCAATTAATGATTAAAATGAATTAAAACTTACAAGTGCATGTATGTTTACATTTAAGCACCATTTAACTGATACTATCAATTAATTGAATCAATGTGTGCGAAAATATATATATATATATATATATATACACACTAATAAAAGGCGACTCACTCACTCACTCACTCACTCACTCACTCACTACTAATTCTCCAACTTCCCGTGTGGGTGGAAGGCTGAAATTTGGCAGGCTCATTCCTTACAGCTTCCTTACAAAAGTTGGGCAGGTTTCATTTCGAAATTCTACGCGTAATGGTCATAACTGGAAGCTGTTTTTCTCCATTTACTGTAATGGAGATGAGCTTGAATGCTGTGGGGGCGGAGTTTCGTGTGACATCATCACGCCTCCCACGTAATCACGCAGTACATAGAAAACCAGGAAGACCTCCAAAAAGCGCTGAAGAAAACATGCATTATATAATTGAGAAGGCAGCGAAACAATAAGAAGCGAGCGAGTGACATATACAACCATATTCATGAGTTCTGCTACTTCGGAAACAAAGCACAATGTAAACCTAAACTTTAAATTAAGTTCATAGACAGGCTGCCGCTGGCGTTTGTAATTTAGTGCCTGCCCATATAAGGCCGTCCGTCAGCGGCAATCCAATAGCAAACTGCCACTAAATATTCACGGGTGAATGGCTGTGCTTATGCAGAGGAAGATGAGATGGTCAGGGTGGTGTTTGGCATAAACTCAGCGAAACTGCGAGAGAAAGTTTTAAGTGCCGGGACTTCGGTAACATTAAATACAGCCATGGACATAGCACGACATGGCACCAGCACAGCTGGGAAACTTCGATGCATGTACCCCAAGCGGCTCATGTGAACTGACGCAGTGCACAGACAAAAAGCAACAGTTCCAAAGAGCGCTGAACAAAAACCGAATTACACAATTGAAAAGGCAGCAAAAAATATGAAGCGTCCCCTGACTTTCAACTGTTTTTACTTTCAGTAGACTTAATGTGTAAATATTTGTATGAACACTAAAAGAGTCAACACCATAAGACATAAACTAAAAATGCTTCACAATGTGTCCCTGAATGAAGGGAGGCTCAAAATCAAAAGTACCAGTCAGTATCTGGTGTGGCCACCAGCTGCTTGAAGTACTGCAGTGCATCTCCTCCTCATGGACTGGACCAGATTTGTCAGTTCTTGCTGTGAGATGTTACCCCACTCTTCCACCAAGGCACCTGCAAGTTCCTGGACATTTCTGGGGGGAATGGCCCTAGCCCTCACCCTGCGATCCAACAGGTCCCAGACGTGCTCAATGGGATTGAGATCTGGGCTCTTTGCTGGCCATGGCAGAACACTGACATTGCTGTCATGCAGAAACTCACACACTTTTTGCCACTCCTGTCTGGTCCAGCGAAGGTGGGTTTGTGCCCATAGGCGGCGTTGTTGCTGGTGATGTCTGGTAAGGACCTGCCTTACAACAGGCCTGCAAGCCCTCAGTCCAGCCTCTCTCAGCCTATTGCGGACAGTCTGAGCACTGATGGAGGGATTGTGTGTTCCTGGTGTGACTCAGGCTTGTTGTGGCCATCCTGTACCTGTCACGCAGGTGTGATATTCGGATGTACCGATCCTGTGCAGGTGTTGTTACACGTGGTCTTCCACTGCGAGGATGATCAGCTGTCCTTCCTGTCTCCCTGTAGCACTGTCTTAGGCGTCTCACAGTGTGGACATGGCAATTTATTGCCCTAGCCACATCAGCAGTCCTCATGCCTCCCTGCAGCATGCCTAATGCACGTTCACGCAGATGAGCAGGGACCCTGGGTATCTTTCTTTGGGTGTTTTTCACAGTCGGTAGACAAGTCTCTTTAGTGTCCTGCGTTTTTAGAACTGTGACCTTAAATGCTTACTTTCTGTAAGCTGTTAAGGTCTTAACGACCATTCCACAGGTGCATGTTAATTAATTGATTATGGTTAATTGAACATGCATGGAAAACATTGTTTAAACAATTTACAATGAAGATCTGTAAAGTTATTTGGATTTTTAAAACATTATTGTTGAAATACACAGTCCTGAAAAAGGGATGTTTCTTTTTTTGCTGAGTATATATACCCCGATCTACATACTCGAATAATGGATACTTTATTCGCCATCAATGATTGTTTTGGTAAAGCCATACTCAGTGTATTCATTAGATGAACGGTAAAAAAGTAAGAGCGAGGGGAGGGTGACTTATTGAGGCATGCAGGCAAAACCACAATAGCACGCGGGCTCGATGTACTGTAGTGCGTGTCAACTCTATCTCAATTGCGCGATCACATTTGAAAAAATATATCTTTTCAAGTTCTATTTAGTCCATATGTGTCAAACTCGAGGGCCGCGGGCCACATCCGGCCCGGCGTGTAATTATATCCGGCCCGCGAGATCATTTTATATACTGTATTATTGTTATTAATGGCCCGGGTATATGAAGCGCTGGTAACACAATAAACTACAGATCCCATAATGCAGCGCTTCAGCTGCCTTGCCTATGCCTATGGGCACAAACCCACCTTCGCTGGACCAGACAGGAGTGGCAAAAAGTGCGTGAGTTTCTGCATGACAGCAATGTCAGTGTTCTGCCATGGCCAGCGAAGAGCCCAGATCTCAATCCCATTGAGCACGTCTGGGACCTGTTGGATCGCAGGGTGAGGGCTAGGGCCATTCCACCCAGAAATGTCCAGGAACTTGCAGGTGCCTTGGTGGAAGAGTGGGGTAACATCTCACAGCAAGAACTGACAAATCTGGTCCAGTCCATGAGGAGGAGATGCACTGCAGTACTTCAAGCAGCTGGTGGCCACACCAGATACTGACTGGTACTTTTGATTTTGAGCCTCCCTTCATTCAGGGACACATTGTGAAACATTTTTAGTTTATGTCTTATGGTGTTGACTCTTTTAGTGTTCATACAAATATTTACACATTAAGTCTACTGAAAGTAAAAACAGTTGAAAGTCAGGGGACGTTTCTTTTTTTGCTGAGTATATGTGTATATGTATAGATATGTATATATATATATGTTTATATGTGTGTGTGTAAATATATATATATATGACAGCAACACTCATCACTCACAACGTTATTTTCAAAATGTTTCCTTTTCTTTCTCATTACTTCATTAACACACTACTTCTCCGCTGCGAAGCGCGGGTATTTTGCTAGTATAGAAGAAATTAAATCGCATGACAGCTTGCAATTATGAAAAGCATTTTTTCTTTAATGTCATATGTATTATGAATAGATGTCTTCTCTACATATTTTATCAAATAAACTATGTATTTTAATGGAATTTATTTTAGTATGGTCATTGAATACTGCCTACAGAATTTGGTTTTGTTAGTAACACTTGTGATTTATGGTTTAATTATAAAAATGCCAAAGTTAAAACTTTAGTATGGAACATAAAGCTTCTTGGTGTCTGGTTATGCAGGAGCTTAGTATGCATTTTTTTTTTAAAGATATGAAAACAAAATCTGATTTGGCAGATCCAGTAACATGATATCAGTGATTTGTGTTGCTCTAAACTAACCTGATTGGAGCATCTCTAGTTTTCTTGTGTTATGTGCTATCTCCCAAAATCGATACCAGTCTTCAACATTTCTTACGCAGTACTTTCTTTTGACGTACATATTTCTGAATTCAAAATACTCCCACACACATGAGGTGTGTCATCAAGTGTCTTTTTATTTTCCAAAATTCCACCTTAATATTTATATAGCCAATGTTACACGATTATCTTTGTTGTTTTTTTTTTTTGTATATTTTATAAAGCTTCCCTATTTTTTTTAACAGCAAAGTGGTTTTTGTGCATTATACATTCTTGAGTAATATTAAAAGTCAGGTGTTTTAATCCTTTCACTGTAATTAATTTAATGCCTGGAGTATAGCAGTTTTAAGTTTAAATTTGTGATTTTTTTTTTTTTTTTTTTTTTATTTTGTTCCATATGAATTCTTACAGATATATCATGAACCTGTAGATTCCATATTTATGTCTTTATATCCCATTTTAAAATTAGATTGTAAGTAATACCCTCAACAGAATATTAATGTTTTGTTATACATTGTGATCTTCACTTTATTGATTATTAAGGTTTAGCTTTGTATATCTGTAGTTTGCTAACAGTGTCAGTCAGGAAAACTCAAATTCTCCAGTCCTCAATCATAAATACCTCTCTCTTGCCTAAACAAGTTTAGGGCAGGACCTGCAACCTGAAGAGAGGAAGGTGAAAAAGCAGCATGTGGTTACGAAATAATGGCATTTACAGTGAAGGAGAACTGAGGGGAAGGCATGCACACTATTCACCAAGCTAATCTTATCAGTCAGGTGTTTCCTAGCAGTCAATTACTGATGTAGTTTAGGAAAATGGCAGATATATAAAAAAGCTGTAAAATGAAATGATTTCCCATGATTCAGACTGAAGTGGGTTTTTGTTTGCTAAACATGAATCCTCTAATAGTGATGGAAGTGCACAAGGTTCTGAACGAAAAGCAGTAGTTAAAATTGTTTATAAGCACACTTAATATACAGTATGCATATGCAAAATCCAGTAAAAACTAAGCAGGACTCTACATAGTGCACAGCAAAGATCACACTGTGAATGATCAATGGATGCTGAAAGTCATATCAAATTGTTAACCAACCATTAGTTTAGTATCTGTTACAAACGTGATGTATTACGTTACTTAGTAAAAGGGGTGTGGCACAGGTCATACACTTTAAAGAGATATGCAAAGCTTTGGAAAAAGGTTTTTTGTAACAAGGTTCATGAAGCCTACTGCAATAGGTGTTGATGCCGCACATGTATTTTAAAGAACTGTGTATTCAAGTACTATGTATTCATGATCACCATCGAGCCTGATATAGCAAATTAACAAGTGGTTTTCTTAGGATGTTTCTGCTCATGATGCTTCTTTCTGGCAAAATATATTTATTAATATTTTGCCTGTATGCTTTTTTCCCCACATTTTTCCAACCTCTACTGTTACTGCCTTCTTTTTAAAGAAATTGTACTTTTCATTTATGACAGATGCAGTAAACCACACATTTTCAAACAATTCTTTTCTAGTGTGCTGCTGAGGTGTCACCCACTGTACCTGGGTCCCAGTTCAGGAGGTTCGGCGTGTGGTGCTCCCATCCTGTTCCTTCTCCTTCAGATGCTGACCTCAGGTTTTTGGCAAGATAGTTTGACAGCAGTGCTGAAAACAGAGATGTCTTCTTTATTTTTCCGTATTTATGTTTTTATGATGTAGTGGAGTGGCAAGATATTAGCCTTACTTTCTCATTTATTTCAAAATATTAACACAGATACTTCATGGTGCATATATACAGGTTTAAATGGAAGTATATTAGCTTGAGAGTTGTTGGTTCCTTTGTCATTTGCACCTTATTACTAACTAATGCGTGGTTAAGAAAACAGGTAACAATTAAAACCTTAATGCAGCTGTTTAAAACTATAAAAATATGTTTAAGGGTTTTGAATTGCAACAAATGAGTTAACTAAAACTTAGCCATAAAAGCATATTGCTTTAGTAGTAAGTTAATGGGTTCTAATAATAATAAAAAAAAATGGGTTAAAACAAAAACCTGAAACCACTGCTAACCTCTAGGACCAAAGTTGAGTACCCTGTTCTAAAATAATACATTTTTATTGGGGGAAAAAATAATCCAGTATTTTATATGTCATAATGATTATGTACAGTTCCATTCTGCAAATACTAATGCCTTTTTAGTTTGTTCATGACAAGAATGGGGCTGAGAAAATGTATTGATAGATATGTTGGAAAACATAGATTTTAATATCTGATAGCAGCATACTTTGTACTGCCAATGATGTTGCAATAAAGTTTTAATCAATTGAATGTGGCATAGTGATGTAGACCATTGAGCCATGCTGCCTCACAGGTCCAGTGTCCTCTGTTTAAATACTGGCCTAATTAATGCCTATGTGGAATTTGTACATTCTTACCTGACCTTTTTTGGTTTTGTTTTTTTTTTCCACCATGCTTATTAGGTTGATTGGTATCTATAAACTGTCCCTGTATGAGTGAGTGTTAGGATTGGTTCTTGTGTTTATTTCTGCCAGAATAAACTCTGTCACTGTTTCCCTGAAACTGGATTAAATGGGTTCAAAGATGAATGGAGGAATGGATATAAAGGTGAAAAGATAGGTATAGTAATGTGTTATGATTTTAAATGTATGCTTTATGCATAGAGAGAAAAATTAGGAACAGCACATGTATGTGAAAGATATAGTCAATAGGGTCACCAGTGGATTTAATTGGTCCATCCTGGGTGCTGAAATTGTATTGCTGAATTGTCTGTACATAGAAAGTTTCAGAAGTTGTAGCTTCCATTAGTTGAAAAAATAATTTATATAATTAGGCCTGTGACACTCCTTGGATGCTAAGGTGAATTTATTTATTCATTATATATTTATTTTTGTGTTTTGGGGATACAGTAGTCTGGGGTTGGAGGTGGGGGGGAGGGGTCAGATATGATTCTCAAATGAGAATACACATCTGGGGACAATTTGCTAAAAAGTTTATAATGAATAGCAGAGAAATCCTCTGCTGCAAAGGCAATGCCCACAGGGCTTCTTTCTAAAACACCCACCCATTACTCCAGGAAAAGAAACTGCAAGCACACAAATAACCAGGATAAGGTAAATAACCCGGTTAAGGCAGAATCCTGGTTCCATAAAAATCTAGGTTGATGTGTAAGTAGTCTTCTGGAGTTTTCCTTAGTCATAACACTCCAAAATCATTTAATTGTGCGAAAAAGAGAGTCAAATGTCATTGACCACTGTGAATCAGAAAATATTTTGTAGGTTTCTGTTACCGGATGGCACAGAGCACACTCTTTTCTACTGGCCTGTGAGACTGAGCCCTAAAGGACGCAATGTGTGTGTCTCTTGCCCTGTGCTGCTGGAAATTTTAATAATGCGGGTATTTTTACTTCAGTAAGTATTGCATTAGGTTACTTGATACCTTTAAAAAGTAATCAGACTACACATATTAACTTTTAACGTGTTACTGTCCAGCTCTGGAGATTTTGTTACTTAGTTTAGCAATGTATGTTTAGCTCATCAACATAAATTTAGCAATTTGTGAAATACTGAGACAGATTATTCCATATTCTGGCTGAAATTATGTGATTGCCCAAAAATTTAGTGGACGCTTTTACCTGTGGCTGCTGAAAGCATGTGCAGGCTGATAGAGTGCAATGGACATATGCAAACTACAAAATCATTAACAGTAACCTGGTTAAGGGTTTAGACACGTAATTGAGTCATTCATTGAGAAGTCTACCTTTTTTAACCAGGTTTCTCGGCTGGCATATAGCCTGATTTCTCTAATTGGAATAAGGGTTTACATGACATTTTAGTAACCAGGTCACAGTGAACAACCCGGGTATTGAGGTGCATGTAACAGAAGCTTAAGGATTCATTTGTACATTGTGATGAGCGCTGCAACAGAAGAGGCAGGCACACCACTGCAGTTGCTTTGCTCCATGCATTTGAGAAGTGCTTCTGTCTGCTACAATAGCTTTCTGTCGTTTTCATTATTGCTTCTCTATATGGCTTAACAACAGCAAATAGATTGTATATAAACATTGTGGTTTATGTGTATAGTATATCTCAAAGTGCTGCAACTATATTCTGGCATAGCATGTTTGCATTTCCAAGTGGACAGTAATTTTAACTTAGTTATTTTTTTAGATGTGCAGTCAGAAGATGGATATTATGCAGCCGTATTTTTGGTTCTACTGGTGGTATTAAACATATTTACTGATTCAGATGTTTTTACTAAAATCTGCATGACATGTGGCTCTTGACAGCAGGTCTTTTCTTTTTGATGGGTTGTGAGTTGTGATGCATTGTTTACTTCAAATGCATATCCTGCAATTTTTTTCAACCTTACTTTGACTCCTACACTATTGCCATAACTAAGAAGCAGAGAGCACACACAGCACTTGAAAATGTATTGTTCACTTTTACCACTAGTTCCTTCGGTGTCAATGTATGATCTGATTTTAGAAAAATAGGTTGCAATAGATGATTATTTTTAAGAAATGCAATTTGTTCTCCGCACACACGGCAACCATTTATATGTTTAATATGTTTTTTTTTTTTAAAGGAGAGATTTGACTGTTGTGAAATAAACAGCCTCAACACACAGAAAAAGGTTTGGAACAGCCATCCGTATACTTGAGCCCTAGCTGCAAAAGACTATACATAAAGTTGCAAAGATATGTATAGGTTTGACTGACTAGAAACAGGAAGTGTGGCGGGTTTTAAGTTGACCGCCAAAAAGTGACGTTTTAAGGGCCAGAACCGGAAGTGATGTAGCTGGAGCTGAAGTGATGTCTTCCGGGCCGGAACTGGAAGTTACGTTTTCAGGGCCGGAACTGGAAGCAGGCATAATTTCCCCATTTTTGATCTGCAGAGATAACAGAGAAAAGATTATTGTGCCCCAGCACCCTCTGGCCTTGTGTGCAATTACCTTCACTTGGTCATTTTACCTGCCTTGTAATCGCACATGTGTGACACTATAGACAGTTCATCATAATCAGAAGTTTGCCCTCTGTTGGATCAGGTTAACAAGAGCAGCATTGTTATCTACAATTCAAAACCTTCATGGATTGAATTGATTTAGAATTGTGACATTAAAGTGAAGTATCTAATTGTCCTCATCCGGTTTTAAGCAACATTCATTTATGGATGCTTCTTGAAATATATATTATATGTCTGCCTCAGCAAGATTAAGCATACAGTAGCCTGTTATTCTTTATTCCACTTACATTCAATATCTAATATACATATTTATGTAAATTGTCAAGTGTTTGCCATCATACTAGAGTGCAGAAATTGGAGAGGAGTATTTGCATCACGTTTGGTTTAAGACACTGTAAACTGAAGTTATTTTACAGGGCGTTGCCTTTTTAACAGTGGTATAGACATTTGGCATTATTAGGAATGCCAGGAATCCATTCCATGCAGTTGAACATAGATGAAAGAAATGTTTGCAGTTTTCTGCATTACATAAAATGAAACAAGAGTTAACATAGAGATTTATTTGATACTTCTAACTCTTCTTACAAAATACTAGAAGTACATAGTATGAATATTGCCATCAGGTATAATATTTAGGTTTTATCTCAAGTGGATTAAAAGATAGCATTTTACAAAGTGTAGATGTGTCCAGTTCATCAGCCAGTAGACATTTCTTGGAAGTTTGCCTTAGCTTTGGCAGCATTGTTGTGTCAAGTCATCTGCGTGACAGGAACCTTTTTACTCATGAAGTATGTCATTTTATTCATCATAAGGAATAAATATTGAGTGTATTTGTATGTGTATACAATTCTAGTTAAATGTTTTAGAACACGTCAGGTTTTTCAGCTTTTTTGGAAATTCATGCAGTTTAATGTCTTAATGTTTCATGAAATCGAGGCATAGTATAAATAAACAATGGCAAATAAAAAAAATCGAGGAATCGTGAAGTGTACAAAATTTTATTCAAACTTTTGATTCATCAAACCTTTTGTTCATATAACAGCCAAACTGTGGTAACCCTTTTGATTCACATTACCAGTCACTTTGTGAAGTCACCAACTCTGCCTCCAGCAAAAGAACCACAGACCATCACACTTCTTCCTCCATGTCTGACATTTGGTGTCACACACTGAGGAACCATCCTTTCACCAACTTGACAGTATATAAACATCCTGTGTGATGAACCGAAGATTTCAAATTTTGACTCATTGGTCCATAACAATTTCTTCCAGTCTGAAGTAGTCCACAACTAGTATTTCAAAGCCCTATTTTGTCCTGTAAGGAATGGCTTTCTTACTGCCACTCATCCTGTCAAACTTGCAGCAAAAAGTCTCCTCTTCACACTAGAAACTGAGGCTTACGTTTTTGACCACTGTTAAGCGATACTTGAAGCTTTTGTGTTGTGAGGCGCCTATCATGCAAGCTGGTGACCCTCAGAAACTTCTAATTGGGTTGTGACTTTGAGTCTGTCAGATCTCTTCAAATTCCTTTGGATTGTGTAGGACACCATACGCACTGACACTCTCTCTTTTTTTTTTCAGTTTCTATAAATGAAAGGCCCATTTAATTTAATTGCCATTATCAGTGGAATTTGCATCTTTCTACAGAGTAATACTCTCCAAGTAGTACTTCAAAGAGTGTAGTAACACAGTCTGTTCCAACTCTGCTTTTGAGACACAGAGGGTTTTTAAGTAATGAACAGAAGTTGGGACACTTATGCAAATTGTTTGTTTCAACTTGCAAGGCTTAATTTACTTTAATTGCTGCAAACATCTGTAGGTGCAACCTATTAGTTGTTCTCTGAATGAGGAGTTCTAAAACATTTGACTGGTTGTATATATTTTATCAGTAGCACACTGGTTACCTCTGCTGCCTTAGGTATCCAACATTCTGGCTACATATCCAGTGCTTAGTTGTTGTCTCTGTATAGCACGTCATACTCCAGCTTTCATCTAAAATCACCAAAGATATAAAAGTTAGGGTAATTGTTTACAGTTAGATACCTTTTTGTGTGTGTTTGTATGCACTCTGTAGTGGACTGGCATCCTGTCTAAGGCTGTTTCTTGCCTTGTGGTGAATGCTGCCGGCATAGGCTGTGGCACCTCTAGTTAATAACAATTAAACAGGAGTGAAAAATTAGTTGTTGTTTTTGAGAGCAGCATAAAAATTTTCACACAGTATTACACAATATCTCATTCACACAGCAGATTTAAGAATGCTCCGCCAAATTTTCAGAGACATGTCACTTTTTTTTCCATTCACCTCTCTTGCTAGCACAATAAGAAAATAATTTGAATACTGTAGTTGTACCCACAAATATTAATTAAAATTACATTCTGTGTAAAATGTTATTGTTTATGCTAGCATTTCCATTTTTACACATGGAAC
The DNA here is from genome assembly GCA_026402145.1 of Polypterus bichir lapradei. Classification (NCBI taxonomy): domain Eukaryota; kingdom Metazoa; phylum Chordata; class Cladistia; order Polypteriformes; family Polypteridae; genus Polypterus; species Polypterus bichir. Next base: position 84,815,279 of record JANRMT010028174.1, read on the forward strand.
ATGTAATATTCAAAAAAGAGTTGATTATTTATTATTTGCCCTTTTCTGATACAGAATTGAGGAGGAGTGAATACAATGACTATGAAAATACAGTATGATTTCTCAGTTGTAATAAATGTGAGCTGTATTTCTTTGCATCTTGTGACAGTTGTGTACCTGTATTGCTTCCTTGCCTATCCCTTACAAAAAAAACAAGATTCCACAATTAATCAACAAAGGTATCTGTTTGTAAAAGAGAAAGGCTTGTAATACGTATGGCAAAAAAACAATTATGTCCAGTCACCTCTGACTGGTTTGTCTTTCACATAAAATTCTATTACTGACTTAAGTGTGAATGACAGTCCTGTTTTCTCAAAAAATGCTAATTAGATTGGCTGACGCTAGATGTACTAACAGGATTACATCTTATACCTTATATGCAGGGTGTTTATACCTAGACTTATTTTGACTTATTAATGGCTTTGTGATACTTAATATGACTAAACGTTTTACAACGAAAGTAGTTCTGACAGTGTGCATTTGTTGAGTCATCTATCAAACCTATCATAAGTTTTTCTTTGTCGTTAGGATTTTGTGTGGAACTGTGTCATATCTTGTAATAGAAGTATGTTACTGACTCCACCAAACCAACCTCTGACATTTTGTGGTAGTGGAAGTTTAGGAATTTACACAGTATTTTCAGTGCCTTTATTTGTAGAATGCTGTTTTGTGCATTTTAAAATGTGACCAATTTGGTGAACTTACAATGTGTTGTTTATATTTGAGGCATTTTTTTTTTAAGCTTTGTTACCTTTTATTAGTATTTAGTTGTTTAGTAATTTAGTTTCTGCTCTGGGATTTGGAACATTTATGTTTCATATTTACTGTGCTCTCCATTATGGTTGTTGGGTTTTAAACATATATGCAACAGAAATATGTAATTAGTGAAAAGTCCATTAGGAGCATTTATTTGTTGTGATGTTTGCAATTGCCTTTTCCTTCAAAGCTTCTGTTTCTCATGTTAATTACAAACATTGCCACAATATTTAATAATGTGATTGCAGCATTTTATGTGTATAGCATCCTTGCATCGTTTGACATTTACCTTTAATTTATATCTTGTCAGTCAGGTTTTGCACCATTTGTGTTGTCATAATTTAATCTGACATCTAAACAATGGTTTTCTTGATTTTGATGTATTTTAATATTAACAGCAGTTATATAAGGTAACTCCAGATTTCATGTAGTCATTGAACAGACTGAACTTTGACTTGAACCCTGAGTACTAAAATGTCATAAGCAAATTACAATTAAATTAAAAACAAACTACAATTAGAAAATATTTAAACCATAGCTTATATATGCCATTTATATAAATGCCTCTTACTGGTATTATTTCTAAACATACACATTCAGTGGTTTCTTTGTTATTTATATATTTTTAATTCTGTCCCTACAGATTTTAGAGATTACCAGTTTTGCTGCTATCATAAACGCAATCTGTCACTGTGTGCCACATTTTGTCTCCCTTATTTTTGACACCCACAGCAGCAAAAAACTGATCAGGCATCAAGAGATGGCAGATTAGCGGCAACTTGCCTTTCTGGGTAAAGTTTAAATAAAAAAAAAAAAAAGGTGGTTTATATTAATGTGGGCTAGCAGTAATGAAGACTGGCTGTGTTTAATAAGCTGAATGTAATTATGTCTTTAATTCACTCATTTAACTTAGTAGAATTACTCTTCACACAGTGCCACTTGGTGTTTGATAACTTTAACACATTTTATAAAACACTTTTCATTTATCAATGAAGTTGTCCTTTATCATATATTAGATTTTGGTTAAAGAAACACCATTTATTAATTACGCACTGCTGTGGCCGCCTCCATCCAGAAGAATGATAAAATATATGTTACATGTGTAAAATTAATAAAAAGCAGATATGATACTTATGACCTCCTCACAGCAGATATTTATTCTTTTACTATTATTCATATTGTATTCATATTACTTTACTGTGTAATTTAAGTATAAGATTTAGAAAAACAGAAGTAATTTTGCAGCAAAGGACAATTCATAGAACATTAATAATAGTTATCCTACTGGTTCAGTAATAATATGGAAATATTTGAGCACATAGAATACATCACATTTGTAATGTACAACTCAATCACGGAGAGGCAAATGAAGTTTGAGGCACCAGGTTGTCAGATTTGACAGGCACTTTACAGTTCAATTGGAGCCAAATCCCACCTAGTCCTTTAAAATCTAGCCCAACATTAATCGGTCCAGTTGAAGCCAACAAATTGACCCCCCCCCCCATACCCTCTAAACTTAGCCCCAAGCTGTAAACATCTGTAAGCATCAGTTCCCTAATTGGTCAGCTGGAACTTAATTTGCATAAGTGGGGTGGGTTAGGTAGTTTAGTGTCAAGCGTAATTTTCCCAAATGGGTGTGGGCAATCAGAGGCTACAAGCCACAGAATCAAGCGTTTAAATGGATTTCCTTAAGTGAAAAATACTGAACTGTGGAAAAAAAATATTATGAGTACTTTTTTATGCTATATATGTTGTATTTTCTCTTTTAGTTGAAGCAAAATAACAGAAAGTTAGCAAGTCTTTGTCAGCATGCCTCAGCAAACAAAAAAGGTAAAAAGGTTATTTCCAAAATGAATGAAGAAAAAATGCAAGAGACACAATATTTGAACTGTATAACCTTCATCAGATGTATCACTGAAATATTGTTTCTCTTGCCTTCTTTCTTCTTCAGCGTTGAAACAAACTTTAATTTTTTTTCTTTAACAGTAATGCATGAGAACCCTAAACCCAGTTACAAACATTATGGTGAAATCTTATCATGTTTGGTTCAAACAAAAGCCATGCATTTAAAAATTTGCTGTTATAATTTAATGTTTTATTGTAAAGTAGCCATACTACCTTTTTAAGACCAATAATATTTAAAATTTATATTTAAAAATTATGGTATCTCTTGTCTTATGTGCACTTTCAGCTACTTTCCTCAGTTATTTCCATGTGTGTAAATGTTTCTTCACCAATGCTCCCTTTCTCAAGTTCCTGTAAAGCGTGCTTCTCAGACTCTGTCATTTCTTTTGAGATGCCTTTCTCACATTCCGTCTACTTTTGTACATGCTGTTTTTTAAGGTGACTCTCTGCATGCTTCACATGCTGTTTCTTCACCTTGTGTGTCTCACACTTGCACTTCCTCTATTGCGTCACCAGAGCCAAACTGGCCAATCAAATTGCTCAACGTGACCGGACACACAGACTATAGTGTTTTATTATATAGTAGATGTGGCATTCAAATACCAAAAATACTACAGCCTTTAACCTTTACATTGGCTCACAGAATAGAAGCGATCGATTGTTTTAGATCTATTATCTTAAAATGCATTCTAATTTTTTTTAAATTTTGTTTTTTAAAAAATGTTTTTATATTTTCCCCAAATATTTACAAAACATGGTCTGACAGTAGTAGAGTTACTGCAAGACTACTTTCTGAACTACAGTTATCCCACCTCTGCATTCCTTTTTTAAACCGACTGTTTTATTAGCTATTATTGGTTTATACCTAATGCAATACCCAATTTTACCCAATAATTTGAGGAGAAGTACATTAGCTGTGACTGCAGGTGGCTGGTTGAATGAACTGTAACTACATGTAAAATTGACAGGTTTTAAGACTGTCATAGGTTATAAAACAAAGAAACTAGAGTCTAAAGGGGGGTGGAAATACAAATGGACATATTACTAGCCATTATTATAAGTTAGACCATACCAGAAATAATTCTCAAATTTTTTGTAGAAATAAATGCAGTGGTTTTTGTGTGATGCTCAAAATGACAAATAATTTTGTAAAAGTTTGAAATAAACTTCAGTTTAACTTCAGTTTAATTGTTTAAAATGTAAATATTCTCGATTATAATAGAAATTTGTCATTTTCACCATCTGGTAGAGGTCCATAGAGGCCTAGGTCCCTAGTAAAGAGTTGTAAGAGATGGCCGGCAGCCCAACCTGGCCAAGACGCCCAAGAAGTAGATGGATGGGAGAAGACAGCCTCTTTAAGGCACTGCTTCCCCCAGAACACTTGATGGCAGCTCCCCTGGATTGCAGTGGTGCCCTGGATTCCCACAAGACACTATGGGACTTAAAGTTCTTTATCTTAGCCATGTTGGGTACCACATAGACATAGAATCACTAGACGCCGCATGACCAGCAGCAGCGTCCGTCAACGTCGCTGCCATATTGCGAGTGGCACTACTGTGGAGAGAAGTAATGAATAATGTGCTGCTTGGGATTGTACAAACCGCTGTACGCTCCAAACCAGATCCCGGGGGATTATGTTTCATAGGTAAGGCTGAACAATTGTTTTGATTATATTTGGCTATTAGATAATACAGTTTTATAATCTTAGCACTCAAGGTCACCTTACAATAAAATTAAACAACATTAGTAAAATTTAAACAAGAGAATGATAAATCAAAAAGCAGTAATTAGCAAAAAAACAAAGATAACTGACAGTAACCGTGCAAAATTCACAATTAGTATGCCAGTTTGAAAATTTAAGTTTTGAGGGCAGTTTTAAAATGTGTTATTGAATCGAGCTGACGAATATGAGAGGGAAGAGAATTCCAGAGTTTGATGTCTGGTACAAAAAGTCGAGCTGCAAATGAGGATCTGAGTGAACGAGAGGAGTGTAAGTCTGTAGGAGATCAGTGAGGTTGTGGAGAGCAGTATTTTGTATTGTATTCTGTATTTAACAGGGAGCCAGTGAAGTTGAGAGAGAATAGGTGTAATATGTTCAGTGGATTTAGAACAGCAGGTTATTATAGTGGGAGCAGAATTTTGAACAAGTTGTAAAAGATGGATACGTTTTTGTGGGATGCCAGATAGAATAGCATTGCAGTAATCTATATGTGAGGTGACTCGGGCATTAACCAATACTTCAGTACTGTGTTGCCTAAGGACAGGACGAAGTCTAGAAATATTTCGGAGATGGAAGGAGGCAATCCGAGAAATGTTACTTATATGGGAGGAATTATTTAATTATTATTATTATTATTTAATAATCGTCATTATTAGTGTATAAGTGGATATAAATAATTGCATGTAAACGATTCGCCAAAATCTGTTGTATGTAAACAATTCTGTTTTAAACTATTGTTTTTTCATCAGAAAATCTGGTTTCCACGTCTACCTGTATTAGTTTAAATGGCACTTTTGCCACTCGCGGGTGGACGCGCTGACGTATCCTGTCTGGGCAACACAGTGAATACAGCATCTATCTATATACAGTATGTCTATGGGGTACCAGGGGTGCTGTATAAATGTCAGAGGTAATGATTAAGGTTTTGATATATATCCTGTAACCTTTTTTTTTGTGTAATTATGTATTATCTAACTGCCTTACCTAAACCTGTCTTGTTTCTATTTATCTGTTTTATCTCATTCTGTCTGTTATTAGATGCAACTGAGAAGGTATATTTCATGTTTTCTTGTGTAAACATGACTAAATAAAGAAACCTTAAACCTTAACCTGGAAGTTCTTATAGACTATTATAGATTATAGATTATTATAGGGTGGAAGAACAGATGCATTTCTGGGTTGGCCACTATAAAAGGACTTGCCAGCATCACAGCGACGAGCCAGAGTTGGGAGGTGGAGGACAAAGCTTGCAAGGAGGAGTGGAGATGAAGAAGAGAGAGAAAGGACTGTGTGTCATTATTTACTTTACTCTGCTGTGAAGTGGGGAGCAACAGAAAACACTTTTTTGTAGTACTTTATGCAGTTTCACATGAGTTTCAACTTTACTTCTACAACTGCTACTTTTAGTTTAGTCATGAATTAATCATGCTGCTCATTTCAGATTTCATGGTGACTTGTAAAAGCATTAATGTCCATAAAGCTTTATGCAAAGCTACATAATTTGCATTTTATTTATTTTGATGCACTTATTAGCTGTGTAATTTTATGTGCTTAGCATAGTAAAGTCTTGTTATTGATATGTTTTTTGTCCTGAGTGCTTTTACTGTAAATAAAAAAGGCTTTGTTGCATTTTGTGTCACATACTTTTGTTATACATTATTCTAGATGGCATCTGTAGGAGTAGGAATCAATGATGCCTTACAAATATTATAATAGTCTCTGTCCAAACAAGGCACTTATTTAGTAAAAATCGTTTTCAAGTAGTTTTTAATATTTACTTTAGCAGCACAGTTTGCCATAAATATGTAAAACTATTTTTTTTTTTTTTTTTACAAATTATATTGCTTTGAATGTAGTCTTTGTATGAATAATGCAATAATAGATAATTGTGCTACTTCAAACATGAAAATGACCTGCCTTTTTTCTTTCTCTCTCTCTCTTCAGAGCTGTATTGTTACCCTTGTTGGATCTGACACCTCCATCACAGAGCCTGTTGCTGCTTGCAGATTCACTAGATGCTGGGCCAGTGCCAGGAACCGGGGAAGGTCATATTATTGGGAAAAGCAATACAATTGCAGAGCTGCTTTGTAGCCACCAGCAGCTGTTTCCATCATGGCTACTTCTTGTTTGTTCTGTCCGCCGACAGAATAAGCTTGTTAGTAAGATGTTCTCAGGTAAGTAATAGTTATGATGTGAACATAGTAGTATAATAATATAGAATGTGTGTTTGGTATAATAATGTGGAAGATTATTAATAATCATATATATCATGTTATATTCTTGGAGGGAAAGGGGGTGCTGTAATTATATGATGCATTGTTTATAATTTGTTTTAGTTGATCTGTGGTGCACAAATTAACCTTCATCGGGTAAGCATATATACAGTGTATGTGTGTGTTTTTAATTATTATAGGGGTTAGAAAGTGCTGGGCGGTATACCGGTTCATACCAAAAAACATTTTTTATTTTTGTTATGATATGGATTTTTCTTGTACCTCAACACCAGTTTAAATAGCCTAAACAACATTCGGAATATGGCGCAGTGGGAAACTATTTAAGGGGGGACCTTTCTCACTGCTTCACCACTAAACACACATGCAACAGAGTACATGTGTTAGTGGAGGTATTGAGCGGTGAAAATGGACAGAGAACATTCCAAAACTGAAGCTGTAGCAGACGATAAAGTTGAACATGATGACACAGAAGAACTTTTGCCGAAAAAAGGAGCCGTGTCTGTTGTCTCGAGGTACTTTGGTTTTAAAAGGTCGGATATGGACCATTATGTTCAAATGTGTGAATACTGTTTCTATACTACTGGATAATACTGCAAGCCAAGTTGTACTTGTTTTATGTTTTTGCAATACTGTGTAATGTACCTGGGTACTGTTCAACAGTGTGACGACATGTTGACTTTATTCTCGACATTTACACTTTAATCTCGACACTTATGATGAGAATAAAGTCGACATGCTGACTGTATTCTTGTAATTTGTCATTAAAGTAGAACATCGTAAACTAAACTTCATCTTAAAATGAATATTTAATTTGCTAGATTTTCTCAAACTCCGTCATAAGTTATGTAGCACATTAAATACTTTGTGTTAAGTGTTCACCGAGCCATGTTAATCATTACGTGCCTCTTAAACTGACTTCCTCTTGCACTAAGAAGAGGTGCAGGCAGCGATCACCACAAAGAATACATTAATTTCATGATATTCCTGCTCCCTGAACATTTAGAATGCTAAGATAAATACTTGATATAATTTTCATGATGAAATGCATTAAAGCATGTATTAATCATGTAGGGGCACGGTGGCGTGGAGGTTGCACTGCTACCTCGCAGCAAGGGGGTCCTGGGTGTTCCCTGCCTTGAATTTGCATGTTTTTCTGGTGTGTTTACTCTGTGTGGTTCAGTTTCCTTTCAAACTCATATAGGATGTGGGGTTTTGTTATGCTGTATTGACCCTGCTGGTGTAAGTGTTGCTCGTGTTCACCCTGCGATGAGCTGGCGCCTCGTTCAGGATTTGCTCCTGCCTCATACACAATGCTTGCTGGGATGGGCACAATCCTGAATGGATGGCATATTTAAACATGTATAACAAAGATTTTTTTAAAGTTCTGAAGACTCTGTGGTCTAAGTTTATAACTAGTTTTAATTTCACAAAGACATTTATCGTGTGGTGATTGGTTATGTGGAGAAAGAAAAAGGAAGGATAGGAACTGGGGGTTTGGTACACAGATAGAGACAGCATGTTTGCAATAAAGAAAGCCCGCTCAGAAGAACATCCATTGAATTCCGTGTTCGTGTCTCCGACCACCAGATCACGAACCCAACATTTACACAGTACAGGGGGTCCTCGGGTTACGACACAGTTCTGTTCCTACAACAGTGATGTAACCCGAATTTTGGTGTAAGTTGAAACACACCCTAGCCTAAGTCACTTACCTATCCTAACACATTTGCAAAATTATAATCTAGAACATAAAAACACAACTAAGCCACAGAAAAAGGAAAAGGACATAAATATACTGTACTGTACTGTAGTAACAGAAAAAATGACAAAAAATGAGTGTAAAAATAAATTCCTTACCTTTATTCCTTCTGATCTCTTTACAATTTCTAATTTCACTTCCATCATGATTGCTTTCCTCTTCTTCGAAACACTACCATCTGAAGACTCTGACTTTCGTTTAGGAGCCATGATAAGGGCCAAAAAGTTGCCAAACAAAGCAACCCAAATAGAACACTTCCTCCGCGTGCAACCAAACGAGTTCGCCAACTCCCTTGCTGTGTTACTGCGTATCCTTCCACTGCGCATAACCAAACTAGTTTGCCCACGTGGTCTGTAAGTACGACGCTAATGGCATAAGCCGAAACACTCATCTCAAATTTTTTTTAAGTTTTTATGGGAATGAGCGTTGTAAGTTCGACTCCCTCACTCATACACCGCGTACTTTTACTTTCACTTTCACAGCATGCAACAAAACTACAGTAGTTCGCAAACTCCCTCACTCATATGCTGCATACTTTCACCACCCACAACCAAATAGTTCACCCCCGTACGTCTGTAAGTACGATGCTAATAGCGTAATCCGAAACACTTACGTCTCAATTTTTTATTTTAAGTTTTTATGGGAATGAGCGTCGTAAACTCGAAAGTCGTATGTCGCGACGTTGTAACCTGAGGACCCCCTGTATTTAAGTTAAACCTGTGCAATACCCATTCATACATTCAGTTTTTTGAAGCCTCGTCACACCTGACATAAAGTTCTCTACACTGAACGTACACCTGGGGACCCCTTACTGCGAGAGAGCACTACCGCCACACTACAGTGCATGTTTAATAACTGCTTTAATGCATTTCATCATGAAAATTATATCATTTATCTTAGCATTCTAAATTTCCAGAGAGCAGGAATATCATGAAGTGAATGTATTCTGTGCGGCTATCCCTGCCTACGCCTCCTCTTAGTGCGGAGGAAGCCAGTTTAAGAAGCGGGTAGCGATTAACGTCGGGGAACGCTTAACACAAAGCATTTAATGTGCTACATTAACTTATGACGGGATTTGAGAAAATCTAGTAAATTAGATAGATTGATAGATAGATACTTTATTAAATTAAACATTGATTTTAGGATGAAGTTTAGTTTCCGACATTCTACTTTAATGACAAAATAAACTGTGACAATAAAGTGAAAATGTCGACTTTTATCTCAAAATAAACGGTGAGAATAAAGTCAACATGTCGACTTTATTCTTGACATATAGTTTTTTTTTTTTTTTTCTTCACTGTGGCCCGAATACGCTTCCATAGTGCTATACCACAAATAGCATTATAAATGCAAGTTGCAGTTTTATTATTTATGTATATAGCTTAGCTTGAAGCAAGGTCCATATTAATGCAATTTGCCTTAATGATAGTTCAGTTGGTAAAGATGTCTCACCAAGTTGCACTTGTTTTATTTTATTTTATTTTTATTTGGTGAATATTGTGTAATGCACCTGGGCTTGAAGTCTTGAAGCAATAGTAGTATTACTGGAAGTTGCACTATTATTTATTTTGTTGTTATTTATTAGTTTAAATATTATGCAGTTTAATTATGGTAAAGTTGTTTAAAAAGTCACTTTAATGTGTTAGTGGACAGAGATTGTTAACATTAACAGAAAGTGTAGTTGGTTTACAAAAAATATTCACTATTTATTCCTTTTCTAAGACTCTCTAATGTTCAGTGCAATACAAGTTTTGACAAGCACCTCTGAATATTTTACTAAGTCTAAATGCCTCATTGGATGGTTGAAAATATGTTGTCAAAATTTTATCTTAAGTTGTTTGCAAAATTTGTAGAATAAAAAGGTTTTATATTTTGACTACACCTGTCATACAATGCGATTCCTTCTCTTCATTAGTGCCATCCCCTTGAAAACTATCACTTTATGGGACCATGCAAACCTGTATTAATACTTGTGTGCACATTAAAATGTTTTTTGTACGATGCTCATGACAGTGGAATAGGTTATTCTTAGCCAGTCTTCTGCAGTAATTGCAGTGGAAAATGTGGTTAACATCCACTCATGCATGGGCAAAAAATACTGTCGAATACCATGAAACGGTATAATTTTGAAAAATACCGTGATATAGAATTTTGGTCATACCTCCCAGCACTAGAGGTAGGAAATAATGAAATCCAGCCTTCATCCAAATACTCATAATTTAATATTTGACCTCATTATTTAAATTGTAACATTCCCAAACCCAGTTAACCTGGTTCAAGGTTATGGGAATTTAGGGAATATAAAGCAGACATTAAACCTGGACATGGCCAGGGCCTGCTTGTGCACACAGCCAGAGTCACTGAGCCAATTTAAAATTGCCAATGAACCATATCTTTACTTATTTATTTATTTTGTATTTTAAGTTTATCTGTGCTAACACGAAATGCCAGTCTTTAATGTAAATTAATTAAACTGGCCACTTGGACCATCATACCATAACTGTAATGAAATGTATAATTTTTTAACTGAATTAAAACAGTAATGATCAAAAAAAAAAACTTTTTCCATATTTCGTTCGGCCAAGAGAAATAGAATTTAAAATATACAGTGGGACCTTGGTTTGCGCGCATAATTCGTTCCAGAAACATGCTTGCAGTCCAAAGCACTCGTATATCAAAGCGAATTTCCCCATAAGAAATAATGCAAACTCAGATGATTCTTTCCACAACCCAAAACTATTCATATAAAAATGATATTAATACAAAATATAAAATAAAAATACATAAAACAAATTAACCTGCACTTTACCTTTGAAAAGAATCATGGCTGGTGTGAGTTTTTAAACTCTTTTAGGATTCCACCCAACGGGATGACAGGCAGAAGAGCGTCCCGAAGCAACTGCAGGCTCCAAGCGCTGTAGCAGTTCGCCGTAAAAGCGAATCCGAAAAGATCACGGACCTGCTATAAGCGCCTGCCGTTGATGGGTAATACAGGAACATTAAAAATGTGCAGGGCACAGTATTACTTGGCCCCAACCCTGCCTGACTGCTGTGTCTGTGTATAGTTAGTGGCAGATCCTGCTACAATAAATAACCGTGCTGTTCCTGTTTCAAGATGATCTCGCTAAAGTACTGCGACTCGGCTTCGTGTTTTGGCGTGGAAGATGGGGACTCGCACGTTACAACACACGCACTTGGTCACCATGCTATAGTAAACAGTATATGCTTGCTTGCTTGTACGGATGTTGACTATATGAGTGAGGCACACCCACTCAGATGGAGAATGAGAGACGATTACCCACAATCCCGCAGTGAGAGAGAGAAGAACCATCAGCTCAGTTGTGATCACGTGGCGCTTGGCAGACAAAACGTATACGTACTTCTCGTATTGCAAGACATCGCTCATTTATCAAGTCAAAATTAATTAAAAATTTTAGCTCGTCTTGCAAAACACTCGCAAACCAAGTTACTCGCAATCCAAGGTTCCACTGTATAGTATTTATGTTAGTTATACTACATTATGATAATTAAAATAGCTAAATATATAGTGATACATATTTTAAAGTATCATTTTTAATTTCTTCTTCAGGATTTCGTAAACTATGCCTGGATGATTTACGCAAAGCCCACATAGTTCGTGATGTGCAGCAGTACATTCTATGGAGATTAGACAAGGAAGGAGCACTGCGAAGACACCTGACCCGGGAAACAGCGGACATGCTGAATCAGTTGCACATTAAAAGCAATGGTTGCTTTTTGTTCCTTGAACGTGTATTAGATGGAGTAGCTGACAATTTTGTTGCAATTCGTGAGATTCGAGATATTCCTGGAACTTTAAATGGTCTCTATCTGTGGTTGTGCCAAAGACTGTTTCCTAGAAAACTCTTCTCTAAAGTACAGCCCTTGTTGAATGTACTACTAGCTTCTCCACGACCCTTAACACTGGATAAGCTCTTTACAGCAGTGTGGACAAAAGATACTACTATTACATTTACTGATTTTCAGCATAAGTTAGAAGCACTGTCAAAATTGCTTGTAGATGGGCCTTGTGGCTCTAAACTTCTGTTCCATGGAAGTTTTGCAGAGTGGTTGACAGATGTCAAATACTGCACGCAGAAGTACCTGTGTAATGTGGCAGATGGTCATGCAATGCTGGCAATGTCTTTATCACTACGAAGTTTGTGGTTATCACCAGAAGGAGTGTGTGAGCTTGCATCCCACCTTGTGAATTCCAATATTCATCAAGACAACCCAACTCTTCTTGCCTTGTGGATGGTGTGTATTGATGTCCCTCCTTTTTCTAGAACGTCTGACATTCCAGAGCCATTTCTTCCAGCTCCCATTCAGCAGGAGGTACTTCAGTTGCTTGTTAAGGCTGGAGTTTACCCTTCATCTTCCAACTGTAGCCACAATTATACATTTGATGTTGGTTGTGCTGCTAGTGGTGGAGTAATACGAAAGGCATTGGAGCGGGAGGATTCTGTTAGAGTTCTTTTGGAAAATGGGGCCAGTGTGAACCAGGTAGATCCAGTGGATGGCCGCACCTTACTGGCCAGTGCATCTCATGCAGGTTCTACAGACGTTGTTTCACTCCTTCTGTCCAAAGGAGCAGATCCTACAATCCAAGACTACCAAGGACAGACCCCTTTAATGTTAGCAGCAAGACAAGGACATGCCCGAGTGCTGCAGTGTCTGTTAGAGTGGGCTCAGAAAGATGGAAGAAGGCTAGATCTAGTTGATCATGCAGATCGTGAAGGGTGGACAGCATTACGTTCTGCTGCATGGGGAGGACATTCAGAAGCAGTAAGGATACTTTTAGAAGCTGCAGCTGAAGTAGATGGTAGTGATTCTGAGGGAAGGACAGCCTTGAGAGCTGCAGCTTGGGGTGGACATGAAGAAATTCTTCAAACTCTGCTTGACCATGGTGCCCAAGTAGATCATCCAGACAAAGAGGGTCGTACTCCATTAATTGCAGCAGCCTATATGGGTCATTGGGAAGCTGTTGAATTGCTGTTGGATCATGGTGCTGTAGTTGACTTAGAAGATTCTGATGGTCGTACTGCACTTTCTGTAGCAGCACTTTGTGTCCCTTCAGCTGCAGGACGTGGTTATGGAGAAGTAGTAAGCCTACTATTAGAACGGGGGGCTGATCCAGGACATAAAGATCATGATGGAATGACTCCATTGTTACTGGCAGCGTATGAAGGTCATGCAGAAGTTGTGGAACTGCTCCTTGAGGCCGGTGCAGATGTAGATGAACCTGCAGGACCCCAAGATGGTGGAGGCAACAGCTGTACTGCTGTTACACCATTGCTTGCAGCATCCTCAATGGGCCACAAGAATGTAGTATACACCCTTCTCTTTTGGGGTGCAGCTGTTGATGCAATTGATGGTGAAGGCCGCACAGCTCTTAGTCTGGCAGCAGCTCGAGGAAGTGTGGAGGTTGTTAGGATGCTGTTAGACCGTGGTTTAGATGAGAATCACAGAGATGATTTGGGATGGACTCCACTTCATGCAGGAGCATGTGAAGGTCATAGAGGAGTTTGTGCAGCCCTAACAGAAAGAGGTAGTGTGGCTAGAGTCACTGAATTAGACAATGAAGGTAGAACTCCTCTAATTTTGGCTGCTCAGGAAGGACACCTGGATTGTGTAAAGCTTCTTCTAGACCGTCGTTCACTTTTGGATCATCGAGGCTATGATGGGCGTTCTGCTTTAAGTGCAGCAGCTTTAGAGGGGCATGCTGATGTTGTTGAATTACTGTTAAAGCGTGGTTCGAATGCTGATGTGAAAGATGCTGAAGGTAGGCCCCTTTTATATCTGTTAATGCTGGAAAGAATCCTCAGTGTTGCCAAAGTTCTGTTGGATAAAGGTAATGTTCCATTGGAGTCTAAGGATGCAGAAGGTCGGACAGCTTTGCATGTGTCATGCTGGCAAGGGCACCTGGAAAGCGTAAACTTGTTATTGAGTCATAAAGCAGATGCTAATGCTGTAGATGCAGAGGGGCGTCCACCGTTACATTCTTCAGCTTGGCAAGGCCATGTAGCCGTTGCTCGACTCTTAATTGAGAAAGGGAACGCCAATGTAGATCAGGCTTGTTCTCAACAGGGAGCTACAGCATTATGTATTGCTGCCCAGGAAGGTCACACAGAGGTTGTTCAGATTCTTCTAGAGAAAGGGGCAAATCCTAATCATGCTGACCATTATGGGCGCACTCCGATCAAAGTTGCAGGTAAAAGGGGCCATAGTAAAATTGTTAGAATGCTAGAAAGTTATGGAGCCCCTACTTATTGTGGTTTTCTTCCCCCTTCCCCTCTATCTCAACAAAAGATGACTTCTACTTTAAGAACTCAGTCTTCAGGAGTCACATCTACAAGCTCAGGAAGCCCTGGGGGAGCATCTGTAGAACATAAACCCCCTCCTTCCCTTCAGCAGTATCCTCAGGCTACCTCACCTTCAGGTTCTCCTGAATCCACCACTGAAAGGTCCAAATCTCTGGTAGTATCTGAAAACTCTCTTCAGAGTTCAAAGGCATCATCTTCTACATACCACTCTCTCGCCACCGCACACACAGTTCCCGTGGACAGTCTAAGTTTCACCCAGCAAATCCAGCAACATTCATTGCCACGCAGCCGAAGCCGTCATTCCACTCTGGTGTCCCCAAACTCAACTTTGCTAAGTAATGGCATCAAATCCAAAGGGAACCATAAAAACGTAGACCTGTCTGCTATTGTTGCTTCCTCTAGGCATTGGATTCATACACCTCTTTCTAACCTTGGTCTGGAGCAGATTACCACAGATGGTATAAAAAAGAGTCCTACAAATAAGATTGGGGTGATCCCAAGCAGTTTTCCAGAAAAGGTAGAAAGCCCCCAGCATACAGGAGGAAGATGGAACTCTGTTATGGCCTCTTTAGGTGTAACTCCCAAAAATGACAGTCCTTCACATCCCTTGAGAACAAGAGATAGTCCACCTTTGGGGTACCATTTGTTAACAGAGCCTACTCAACAAAAAAATGGAGATGAAATTAACAATCCAACCATCACATCTCCTGTGCCACCAGCCTGCACTAACACAAGGAGTCCTTCCAGTGCCTTGCTACCTAAGCCTATGATTGCCATAACAACGTTGGACCCTCAACTAAACCTCAAGCAGGCTATCAAGCTTCAGTTTGAAGGGCCAACCAGTGCTTTGAATTACAAGAGAGAGACACCACTTTGAGGGTTAGTACTAAATAGTATTTTTGTAAACTTTTTTTTTTTTTTTTTTAAAGACAAATTCATTTTTATGGCAGTTTCATTAATCTTCACAGTTTAGACAATTAAACTTACAATTCTTGTGTAGCACAATGCTGCTGTTCTTTTTGAGTTCAGCTAGGTTTTCCTCATTGTCAGACCTATACTATCAAGTGTAATAGATTTATTAAATTCTGTGCTCTGTGTGTGTGTGTGTGTGTTACCTGCTTACATTTTTTTTCTAGTTGAAACATTTTTTACTTTTAGTTTTCTGATTTTCATTCTGTTTTTAAGCTCTTTTTATTTTGTTTTTTCACCATGTTCTAGTTTTATTTTTTTATTTAGTTTTAATTTTATAGCAATTACCTTTTAGTTTTTGTCACATTTTGTTAGCTTTGTTTTACTCACCAAAAATGTTCACACAGGTATTGTTTTTCCAAGTCTAAAAATAGTTTTCTTTATAGTTGTCAAACTATATATCATTCATATTGCATACCTGTCAGCTTAATAAATATGATTTTCTTATTAAAATGTGACAGTTTAAGGCTTCCAGTAAAATTAGAAAATGCAAGAATCAAATAAGTAGTATGCTCTGATGTCATTTGGTACTTTAAGCATGTGGTCATTTAATTTCAAAATTGCTTTGATTTTTATTTATATGATTCACCTTACGAGCAGTAAGGCCACTGCACACAAATACTTATATTTTATATTTAATTTTGATTTAATTTTTTAATTTTAAATTTGCTGATACTGATTCTGTCACCTTGAAATTTCCAAACTTTAAACCTGAATTTGTCTTAGTGGAATTAATTAAAACTTAGGTTTTTTTTTTTTAAATGTAGCTGAAGTCACTATTAACTGTGTTAATAACAATAAGTAAGATGAAAGTTTTTCCATGTGTATAGTGCATTTCTATAAGCACATTAATATCCGATACTGAACATCTGTTATAGCAATATCTCAGATCATTCACTTAATAAGCAACATGAAAAATGTGTGAGCCTAAACTGGGTAAAATACATACACTCAGTGTTCCAACACTCTCTCACTGGCCACTTTATTAAGTACACCTTACTAGTACTGGGTTGCACCCCCTTGTGCTGTAATTCTTCGTGGCATATATTCAGCAAGGTGCTGGGTACATTCCTCTGGGATTTTGGTCCATACTGAAATGATATCATCGTTCAGTTGCTATAGATTTGTCAGCTGCACACCCATGATGCAAATCTCCTGTTCCACCACATCTCAAGGATGTTCTTTCGGATTCAGATCTGGTGACTGTGGGGGCCGTTTGAGTACAGTAAACTCATTATTGTGTTCAAGAAACCAGTTTGAGATGCTTTGAACTTTGTGAAACGGTGCGTTATCTTGATGGAAGCAAACATCAGGAGATGGGTATACTGTGGTCATAAAGGGATGGACATGGTCAGCAACAATTCTAAGATAGGCTGTGACATTTAAACAATGTTTATTTGCTACTAAGGGGCCCAATATGTGCCAAGAAAATATCCCCACACCATTACACTACTAGCAGCAGCTTGAACTGTTGACAAGAGAGGATGGATCCATGCTTTCATGTTGTTGACATCAAATTCTGAACATACCATCCGGATTTTGCAGCAGAAATCAAGACACATCAGACAAGGCAATTTTTTTTTCCAATCTGCTCCTATCCAATTTTGTTCAGCCCTTGCGAATTGTAGCTTCAGTTGCCTGTTCTCAGTTGGCAAGAGTGGCACCTAGTGTGGTCTCCTGCTGCTGTAGCCCATCTGCTTCAAGGTTCAATATGTTGTGCATCCAGAGATGCTCTTCTGCATACCTTGGTTGTAACGAGTAGTTATTTGAGGTACTGTTGCCTTTCATCAGTTCGAACCAGTCTGGCCATTATCCTATGACCTCTGGCATTAAGAAGGCATTTTTGCTCAGAGAACTGCCACTCCCTGGATATTTTCCCCTTTTTCTGATCATTCTCTGTAAACCTTAGAAAAAAATCCCAGTAGATCAGCACTTTCTCAAATACTCAGACCAACTCTATCTGGCACCAGTGACCATACCATGGATGGCCACTGGATGTCTACAGTTCAAAACAAGAGTATCGGATACAGATAACTCCTTTAAAAGAATTTTGTTCTGTTCATAAGTGATAGATTGTTAGCTGCAATTGTAAGTGAGATGAATATATGAGCACGGCATTGGATACAAAAGCACACACTAAAGCCAAATTCTCAGCTACACGTGTGGTCTGAAGACCATTATGACAAGCTGCTGGTCATGAAAGCTGTTGACTCTTAAAACTTGTCTTCCGATTTTGTTGTGGCTTTGGGTCCGCCAGACCTGTTCCTGTCCAGAGTTTCCAGTAGTTTCTAAGTTAATGGTGTGGGAATCTGTACTAACTGACATTTTGGCTTCTTTTGCAATTTCTCTAAAAAGGAAGCCTAAGCTTTTAAATTTCATAATGGTCTGTTTGCCTTCCTTTGTTAATTGCCTTTTTCTCAACCTTATGATTGCAATAGTACAGTGCAGTGTTGTCCAATTTGTGCTCCAGAATAGCTTTTATACAGATTGTTGTAAGTAGTCAACAGATTATACAGATTGTTGTAAGTAGTCAACAAGAAGTTGGGAAATCTGTGGGAATTGTTTGCATCAACCTTTAAGGCTTAATTAACTACCATTGGTGCAGAAAACCTGTAAGTTGTTAACTTGAAGCTGTAAGTTGTTTGCTAAAAAATACCTTGTAGCATTGCCACATAAGGAGTGTATTGAAATGTTTACCTGTGTATGTTGTATTGCATCTTGTCTGTCTTTTGTGTGCATTTCATCATTGCCAGCAGCTTCCATTCAGATTCAGGTGGAGGAGCCTTTAAAAGTTCAGGATCTGGAGTTGTGAGGCAGTGATGGACAGCACTGCCTTCATGGGCGGGATCTGGAAGGCCTGACAAAAAACACTGTTCCGGTTGGACAGCCAGTGAAGGATCGGAGCGCCGAAATTAAAATCAGCAAGAAGGAAGTGATTGAGGGGGGAAAAAAGGAATAGTCATTTTACATTGCAAGGGATGGATCCTATTGACGCAGAGGAAAAAAAAGTTGAAATGTCTTACCCCGAACACAGGGACAAGGTTAGAGAGGTGGCCACTTGCGCACTTTTTTTTTTTTTTTTTTTTTTTCTTTCTTTTTTTTTTTCCTTCCTTAAGACTGTCCCTAGGCTTTGGAGTTGTTGATTTCGGAGGTTTACTTTCGGGATAGCAGAGTAATCCATCTTCCCTGAATCCATCTCAATTTGATTGCCCTCATTGCCCACCTTCCTTCTTCGACAATAACCCTTTAGAGTGGATTCATGTAAATATATATCTATCCGTCTGTCTCAAGTAGGGCTGGGCGATATGGCTCAAAATTCAAATTGCGATATTTTTGGACCAAAAGTCAATATACGATATGCAACGATATTTTTTTCCTGTCTATTATTACTTAAAAAAGAAGCCACATATTTATATTGCTCTTTAGTTATTTACTTGTAATTGCAAACGTACAACTTTACATCATAGGCATAAACCAAAATATACTCATTAATGCAAGAAACACATCTAAACATTTATGCAAGAAAGCCAGTTGTCTGAATATTAGGTGACGTAGGAGTAGATACTTTATCTACTTTACTAGGTTTGCCTAAAAAAACCCTAAAATAATAATGTTTCAATATGCTCTTTTTAAGCTATGTTTTGTAAACAAATAAAGCGTGGCAAGAACATGCATTCAGGTAACACAATTTCACAAATTTTGTGCAAGAATGACAAGTCTGTCAACTGCCTCTGGCTTTAAAGATGTCCTGTGGCAGTTCACTATGTTGCCACCTGTGCTAAATGCCCTTTCTGAGGGCGAACTAGTGGCCTGTATGCAGAGATATTTTTTTGCAAGGCGACTGAGAGTTGGAAAGATTGGTTCATGCTCTTTCCACCATGCAAGTGGGTTTGTCTCAGTGTCAATTTCAGCTGCTTGTAGGTAGGTTGAAAGTTCAGTTTCAATTTTATCTCTGTCAGACAATGTCGATAAAGATGTTGGCCTCTTAAAGAAGCTACCGAGGCTTCGCTTCTCCTTTTTGGCTGGTGGTGGTGATGCTTCAGCTGCTTCTGAAAGTTCCCCAGCTAAGTCAGGCTGGGCACTGGTCTCATCATGTTGAAGGGTCTCCACTTCAGACACAACTCTGTGTTTGACCTCTTCATACTTCAGGGATGTATGATCTTTTGAAACACGGATCCAAAAAAGAAGCAATGTGTAGTAGTTGCTGGGTGGCAGGGTTATCAAATTTCTCTCTCAGATAATCAAGAATTTTGGTCTTAATTGACATAGTGAGCTGTGTCTTCTGGCTGGTGAGCCAAGATGCTGGTTTGAAAAAGGTGTAGCACTGGCTTAACATAGGAGACTGTAACATAGGACTGAGCTGAGAGTGCATCTGTAAATTCCAGGAGGGGTCGAATAGCTTTATCAGTTGACTCTAGTACATCTATGTCCTGCCATGTAAGTGCCAAATGTCTGGTTTTCTTGTCAGATGAGAGAACTTGGGTGATGGCCCTCTCTTGTTTCAACACTCTCTGTATCATTGCTGCCCTTGACCCCCATCTTGTAGGGGATTCTGTTATGAGCTGATGGGAAGGCAGATTGAGTTCTTTCTGTGTTGCGGTTAAATCCCTTCTTTTTTTCCAGCTGAAGGAAAAACATGCCACTATTCTTTTGCATACACCAATTGCTCGTTCAATGCGGGGATCTCTCATGCTTCTCTCTAAAACCAAACACAAATTACAGTCTTATTAATTATTTACATTATTATTATTTAATAATATTTGTCATACACCCAATTATTTACATTTATTTACTACTTCTTAGCATATTTATTATTTAATTTAACATATTTCTCATATGTGCACACACACACTTTACATTTATTATTACAAATTTCGTGTGTTTATTATTTATAGCAAAATACCCGCGCTTCGCAGCGGAGAAGTAGTGTGTTAAGTTATTAAAAAGAAAAGGAAGCATTTTAAAAATAATGTAACATGATTGTCAATGTAACTGTTTTGTGACTGTTATGAGTGTTGCTGTCATCAAGGATTTGATTATTATTATTTCTTTCAATCAGGTTCGTATTTGGAGGACGTGTTGTGTTCAAGTTACATTCCGTGTTTGTCTAGTCTATCCCTGACCATCTGATCTTCGTTGTCAACCGCTGTAAAGATAACAGGTTTCATTCATCGAAGTGATCACTACCCAAATCGGTACTCGTGAATCTAAGATGTTTAACAGGCATTCCCGGTATTGCCTGCGAATATTTAGCAGCAGCGTGTCTATGAACATAATTTAAACTTAAGCTTTACACCTTGCTTTCCTATTGATATGTCCACAAAGGCTTGTTCAGCATCAGAGGGTTGTTCCTTTCCTACTGCATCAATAAGCAGCTCGTCTTCCTCTTTATCTGAGACATCACACACTGCATGCACGGGTTTACCTTTCCCAGTCCTGCAAAGTCAGTTCATGTGAGCCACTCAGAGTACATACATCGATGGTTCTCAGCTGTGCTTGTGCTATCTCGTGTGATTTTGCAATGTCCACGGCTTTATTTAATGTTAGCTCAGACCCGGCACTCCCTGACCATCTCATCTTCGTTTGCATAAGCACAGTCCTTCACCAGCAATTTTAACTCTGTTACAGCATTTTTAACTCCGTTACAAAGTGATCAAAAGTCTCGTTTATACCCTGAGTCTTCTCATTAAACTTGTATCTCGCGAATTTCGTATTCGTCGTAGGCATGACAAATGCCAGCGGCAGCCTGTCTATGAAGTTAATTTAAACTTAAGGTTTACACCGTGCTTTGTTTCCGCAGTAGTTGCACTTATGAATATGCTTGTATGCATCACTCGCTTCATATTCTTTTGCTGCCTTCTCAATTGTGTAATACGTTTTTTGTTCAGCGCTCTTTGGAGCTCTTGCTTGTTCTCTGCGTACTGCGTTCACAGTCAGTTCACGTGAGCCGCTCGGAGTACATGCATCGAAGGTTCTCAGCTGTGCTTGTGCTCTCTCGTGCGATCTTGCGATGTCCACGGCTTTATTTAATGTTAGCTAAGACCCGGCACTTAAAAATTTCTCTCGCACTTTCGCTGAGTTTGTGCCAAACACTAGTCTATCCCTGACCATCTCATCTTCGTTTGCATAAGCACAGTCCTTCACCCGCGAATATTTAGCGGCAGCGTGCCTTTGGATTGCTGCTGATGGACGGCCTTATATGTGCAGGCACTCAATTACGTGGGAGGCGTGATGATGGGGGACGCAACTCCGCCTCTCACGGCGACCGAGCTGCAGGCTATGGCCGTATGTAAGTGTATGTATGTATGTAAGTAGGTTCCAGTTATGACTGTTACGCGTAGAATTTCGAAACGAAACCTGCTTAACTTTTGTAAGTAAGCTGTAAGGAATGAGCCTGCCAAATTTCAGCCTTCTACCTACACGGGAAGTTGGAGAATTAGTGATGAGTCAGTGAGTCAGTCAGTCAGTGAGGGCTTTGCCTTTTATTAGTACTATCTCATCTTCCTCTGCATAAGCACAGTCCTTCACCCGTGAATATTTAGTGGCAGTGTTACTATTGGATTGCCGCTGACGGACGGCCTTATATGGGCAGGCACTAAATTACAAACGCCAGCGGCAGCCTGTCTATGAACTTAATTTAAAGTTTAGGTTTACATCGTGCTTTGTTTCCGAAGTAGCAGAACTCATGAATATGGTTGTATATGTCACTCGCTCGCTTCTTATTGTTTCGCTGCCTTCTCAATTATATAATGCATGTTTTCTTGAGCGCTTTTTGGGGCTCTTCCTGGTTTTATACGTACTGCGTGATTACGTGGGAGGCGTGATGATGTCACACGAAACTCCGCCCCCACGGCTTTCAAGCTCATCTCCATTACAGTAAATGGAGAAAAACAGCTTCCAGTTATGACCATTACGCGTAGAATTTCGAAATGAAACCTGCC